>JAROYE020000006.1:6600000-7177500 GCA_029619315.2 Dynastes maya
TTCGAATACAATTAACAAAATAGTCTTTGAATATGCAGATACAATTAAAAAATAAGTAGTCAACGAAATATCACAACATAAACTCAAAGCATTTAATTTAACGTTAGATGAGTGGAAATCTGTTGAGAACCGTCGATACATAAACATTAATGTTCATACATGTGATTTTTTTTGAAACATTGGATTATGTCGTATTGATTGATTGATTAGTCAATTTATGGCTGTAGCGCTTGCCATGGCCAGGATTATGTCGTATTCATGGCTCTATGCCCGAAGATGAATGTTTAACCCTCATTAAAAGTAAATTACATGAGTTTGATATTTCTTTCAAAAATATAGTATCAATTACTATAGATGGAGCTTCAATATTGAAGAAAGTAGGAAAACTGATCAGTACAAACCATCAGTTATGTCTAGAGCGGGCCAAGAGCGCCACGCGCCAGGTTCGCAATCAGGCTGCCGGGCGCATATATGTATGTAAACATAGGTAATTTAAATATGTAATTATTAGGACGAGGACCAAAAACCCCTGTCTATTACGTCGTGAAGACGCGCAAATATACACCTGCAGTTTGGGTGTTCGTTGATAAATAGGGCGTTTGTTCACAGTGGGCCACTACAAAAAAAAAGTTCATTCATCGACGGCTACGAACTAACAGCGCGCTTATTCATTACGGATGACGCGCTCTATTCATTAACAAATGACGAGTCTGCAGATGTTACGTTTGCACCACTTCGTGGCATACTAGAAACAAGCGTCGGTGTGCTCGCTTTAGTGATTATGTCTAACGTAACTATTAAAAATAAACGGCCATTACCTACGAAAGTTAATAAATTTCTTAGTGAATTTGTGGATTTACACTACAATGGGAGTACAATTTTCTGTAAAGTTTGTAAAAAGAAACTACTGTGCTGGAGCAAACGTGATCGTGAAGAGAGATATAAATAGCGCACACCACAGAAATAAAAGAAATGGTGTGTCACAACAACGTCAATTTCAATTAGAATTGCTTTTAACGTTTATGGTATGTGGTCTACCACTTCGTATACTTGATAAAAAAGCATTTCGAAAATTCTGGGATACATACAATACCGAGTGGATACTACCATCTCGGACAGCGTTACGGAGAGATATTCCACGAATACGTGAGGACATTGAAATCGAATTAAAGCCGAATTAAAAGATAAACAGCTGGGCTATGTCTTGATGAGACGACAGATTGCAAAAAAAAATCTATTTTGAATATAATAGTGCGCGTATTAGATCCTATTAAACCAATTTTGCAATTCTATTAGCCAGCAGAAGATTAAAACAGTGTACTAGTAAAGCAATTACGGCCGTAGTTCTCGAAACGTTACAAAAATTTCAAGTGTCAACCAGTCAACTGTTGTTGTTCATGAGCGATGGTGCAGCAACAATGTGTAGTGTAGGCCGTTCCCTAAAGAAAAGTGTGAAGGACTTTTACATGTTACGTGTAAGTCCATGCTTTACATCTTGTGGCACAAACTATTCGAGAGTGTTACCCGGAGGTGGATGCATTAATAGCAAACACAAAAAAGTGTTTCTCAAAAGTCCTAAGAGGACTAGGCAATCCACAGGTTATGCCCTGGTATTCGAGAACCACCACAGCCCATTCTTGCGCGTTGGGGAACGTGGTTAAAAGCCGCTTTTTATTATATGAACATTTTCAGAAGTCAAATCCGTTATTTTGCAATTCGTCCCTGCCGAAGCTAGAGCTATTAGGATGAGCCAGAAGGGATTTCTCGATATTTCTGTTGAAACACATCTAAAGAATATTAGCAACAATTACAAAGGGTTAGTAGACGCGATAGAAAATTTGCAAAATTCTGGATTGTCGTTGGTAGAATCAGTGCAAGTCGTGGACGAAGTTAGTACATTGTTACACAGTATAAACGATGCAACAAGTGGACGAGTTTTAGCTAAGTTCGATAGTGTTTTAAAAAAGAATCCGGACTACACGAGATTAAGACAAATGTGCGATGGGGCATCTGCAGATTCCTTGACTAAGTCTAAAGATTATTTTAATTACGCCTGTCTTACTTCGGTAGACGTGGAACGGTCGTTTTCGAAATATAAGAACATTTTTTCGTCTCGGCGAACATCCTTCACCGAGGCAAATGTGGAAACTTATCTGATGGTGCAACTTTTTAAACAAGCCTATCCGCATTATTAAGAAGGATAGAATTTATTTATTATATCTTTATTTACAGTTACATTATTAAGTACAACAGAATAAAAAAAGCGTTCAGTTTCTCAGTTATTTCCTTATTACATCCCATTTACAACGCATACCGTTTTCAATCAAATAAAAAATCATAATGAAAATAAAAACACCTCAGCGTGTACATATATATATATATATATATAAGCGGCCATTGCGCCTGATTCCGATTCTGTTGGATGGCGCAATTTGGCCCGCTCTAGTTATGTCTCACACATGGTATACAATTGGCCGTAACCGAAGTGCTTTATAGCAAAAATAATTTAGAAGAAATTGAGTGTGATAACGAGGAACTTGTCGAGTTAGCTGATACAGATCATTCTGATTACGAAGACGAAAATAATGGCGAAACTTTCCAAATAGTACAAAGCGTATCTACTGACTCCCAATTACATTCTATGCAGGATATACAATTAAATTCTCTGATAACAAAGGTACGAAAAATCGCCAACAAAAAATGATGATATATTACAAAAACATGTAAAAGAAGAAGTTGGTTGAGAACTTTCATTAATAATGGATTCTAAAACACGTTGGAATCAGCTTACTGATTATGCTAGAGCGCTTTTCGAAGATTATAAACTATATTAGAAAAAGTCTCACAGATTTGAAGTCAGATATCAGTTTTACTGATAACTAAAGCCCGACAAATGGTTGCATCCGCAGACACCCCTGTACGGGGAGTTGGATGTACGTATGTGGATGCAGAGTTCAGTAATGCGGTAGACATTGAGGAGTTTGGACGTTTGGTTATTTATCGGATTCTCATTGTGCGTTTTCGAAAACATGGGACGTGAGCCTGGTGTACCTCTTGAGAAGTCATATTAAAAGTAAACGTCATGTATTGGATTTAAGAAACAATATTCCGTACTGGCAATTTTTGTATAACTTTATTTTCATGTTGAGCACGTGCAACATCCCACAACACCTAGTAGATATTGAAAAATTTCGTCTTTTTTGGGATAAATATGTTCCATCATGGAAGCTACCAACAAAAAGACAATTGCCGTATAATTTACCACATGTGCAAAGTACAGTAAAAGACTGTATAAAAGACGGGTTGAGAAATCAACAAATCTGGTTCACTGTGGACGAAACTACTGATGTGCAGAAACACGGCGTGATTCATATTATGGCGCGTCATTTAGAACGTAATGGTCCAGCAGCTTCCTTGTTATTAGCCAGTAAAAGGATTGAAAGAACTAATACCGAAACCGTTGGAAACATAATAAAAAATATGTTAAGAGAATTTTATATCGTAGGAGCCCAAATCACCATGTTAGTTTCTGACGGAGCCGCAACAATGCTGAAAGCTGGTAGGATGTTAAAAGTATGCTTTCCGACTCTTCTTCACATAACATGCCTCATACACGCATGTCATCTCGTAGCAGAAACAATTCGAAGCAAGCATCCTAGAGGGTGAATGATTTAATATCATCTACCAAAAAAGTTAAATCTCCCAAACCTATCCGCGTATTCAAACAATTGTATTCGCAAATTCGACTACCACCTCAGCCCGTATTGACGCGATAGGGAACATGGATCGAGGCAGTATCTTACTATCGCAAATATTATTCCCAAGTGAAAGATGTAATTTTCAAACTTAATTCTTGTAATTCTCAAGCGGTTCGCGAGAGTCGGCAACTTTTTTCCGATTCGGACGTTCAAAAAGAAATAGATGACATTTCCATAAATTATTCTGTAGTGACACAAACTATTTCGCAGTTAAAAAATACTCACTTATCTATACAAGACTACAAGTTAAATAACATCAACAATTTAGCAGCCGCTCTAGAAAGCTTGACGGATCCTATAGGACTAGATGTCGCGCAAAAAGTTCGTGCAGTTTTAAATAAAAATGCGGATTTAGAAAAGGTTCGATATGTATCTGGAATTCAAGCCTGCACAGAAGAGATACAGGAGTATTTGAATTTCGTAAATCTTACTTCACTACATGCTGAACGATCATTTGCAAAGTATACGTTTTCAGACCGTCGTCAACGACAATCGACAATGGAAGCATTGCTTATACTGCGTCTACTTTTGCGCGGTACGCCCCGAACGGTTCCACTAATTTCTCGAACATTATAAATACTACACGCACACTGATCAACCGATAATAACCGAACGTCCACACGATTCCTTGTATGTACATAGTAAACACAGCTCCTTTCACGGCGCCTCTGCGGGTGCAACCGTTTGTCACGCTTTAATCATTAGTTAAAAAAGGAATAAATTATCTTGTAGAGCAAAAAATAAGAGGGAAATACACACAAATGATGTACGATTTTTTACTAACCTGTCGGCCAACAAGTATGGAGTCGGAAAGAGCCTTTTCCGCAGCTGGCTTAGTTTGTAGCAAGATTAGATCACAATTAGGGGATCCTAGTCTTGATAAACTATGCTTTTTGCGCTCGTATTTAAAAAAAAAACCTAATAATAAACAAAAAGTTTGTACAGAATAGTTATTTGATTAGATTAGTTAATTTCTTTAGAACATAGTCATTTATTTAGATTTATTATTTACTTGGAATAAAAGCATTATTTTTTGTTTGTAATCCGGGATTAAGTACGTTTATAAATAAAATTCCTATTGTTACTATTTCCTGCTTTTTGTTTTCAATATAAGTACATTTTTGAAAATAAAAATTACTGCTAAATTACCGGTAAACCGGTAATGAAAAAAGAATTTACCGAATTACCGGTATTGAAAAAAGTCGGTAAATTTGCAATCCCTATTTTTTACCTAAAATAATGTTCCTGGATCAGTTTTAGGGTATTGAGAAACAGCTCTTTAATATGTATTTACTCCGACATTAATAATTTATTCTCAAAATTTGAGAGAAAGTCATTACGTTATACGTTTTTTCTTTTGGGAAGCAGGGTAAACTTTGCTTTTACACGAACAAAGTTTCACCCTGCCCCACCCACACGAATTTTCACTTTCGAGAAGAGAAACACTATATTTTACGAACATTATTGACTGAGCATATTTAATATTCTATTAGCTTCATCCTTTAGATTAGGGTGTATTAACAAAACTGTCTTAAATTATATATTGTTGTACACATGAGGGAAATGCAAATTATACATGAATTTTTAAGTGAAACTCTATATTCGCTTATATGTACGTATGTATATACTTCTGTATACATATGTGGTACGCAAGGTTGTACCTACGTTTCAGTAAAATGTAAATATGAATACGAGTTGTAAGCCGTATTTACTACCGGCTGCCTACGTGTTTCCAACTTTTATTATTGATTTTTCGCAAATTATTCTCTCCTTAATTTCTACCTTTTTCGATGCTACATACCGACCATAATTATTTGCTCACCTACATTTTTGCTTATTTATTTATTGTTATTTACAGGGTATAATTATTTACCTATAAGTAAAAGAAAGATACATTAAATAATTTCCCAAAGACTCCTCTCATACTTAGTTATCGATTGAATCTCCTCAATACGATAATTAGGGGTCCAGATAGGGCCATAAAAAGAGCCGAAATGTAATAATAATAATAATAATAATAATAATAATAATAATAATAATAGTAATAATAATAATAATAAACTTTATTCGCCCAACAGGAGACCCCAATTACAGGACGAAATAATAACACGAATGCATGTGCACATAATACAGAGAGAAAAATGAAATATAATACTCAATAAAAGATAACTGAAAAATAATAGAAAAAAGAAATACTCCATCGATTAATGCACCGCGTCACCGACAAAAATATCTCTATAATATTTATTTGCATTCAAACACATCTTTTGAACTGGCGATTTCAGCTGCACATTAGTTCTTGCAGCTAAAGGCCGAAACGATTGAACACTACGCGAAGACAAACGAGGAACGTTCAAATTTATTTTTGACAGCAGATACGCGCAATTGACTCGAATACTCCGGACCGCATGTTGTTCCAATAATGTGGCATAGTCTATACTCCTCACCGGATATATACCGCCGATCCTAAAAGAGATAGCAACATTTCGTATCGATGTCCGACTAGACAATTTACAGTCCGCATATTTATTCCAGAAGGAGACAAATGCTTCTTTGTCTAGTAAACGAAACGATAGATTACATAAAATAAGAGTAGCACATAAATCAAATGTAAATTTTTCTTGGTCTCGTATGCCACTTTTTGCAGAAGAATGCTGTTTGCTTTCGATGTGACGTTGACAATGTCTTTTGAACCAACACATTAAAAGGATTTTACAAACTAGACATTGAATTTTAGTGCCATCAAAAATTAAGTCCGGTATGTCCACTATAAAGTTTTTAACGGCTGCCATGGTCGTTTCGCGACGTCCTAACTGCGACATTTTTAAAGCAAACATAAGCGTACAATTACGAAATAAGTTACGACAGCCTACATATACACAGAACTACTCGCATACAGCATCGATTTACTACTGACGCTGTGAATGCGTGAAATAAATATTCGCCGACTCCGCACCACATACCTACTACATTGACTGTTACCGCTGTTTACCCAGACTAATTATAAGCTAAGGTTTTCTTTTAATACCTACAAATCATAGCCTGCTTTGGATTATTTAAATAGAGCTATTGTTCCTGTTTTCAAAAATATATAGTTTGTAGGGGGTTAAATATTAAATGATATTATAGACGTAATAAATTTTATGTGGAACCGCGTCGTTATCGTAGCTTCTGCCGACGTTTCGTCCACGCTCTTAAGGGACATCTTCCGGAGGAGTTTATATAGGGCTTGTTTCGGAGAAGAAAAATTATGGATCCATGGAACGTGGCGTTGCTAGGAGGTTTAATAATTTGGGATTTCCACATGTGATGTAAGGAGTAGCCATCTTCGCGATTTGAACTTTTGGGATGCTTGAAAATCTCTATAGATTCACGGATTTTTCTACTATAACAGTGAAGGCTGCCGCCTTGAATCTAAAAATCTGCGTGTACTACCTTGGCCAGGCAATTCACCAGACATAAACCCAATTGAAAATGTGTGGAATACCTTGAAAAACATCGTAAGTACACAAAACTCAACTACAAAGGAAGAATTACATTTGAAGATGTATGGCATAATAGCGACGAAATTAAAAAAAAAAAAAAACAATAAAAAGCTGCATTAGCAGTATGCCAAAAAGGATCGAAGAAATAATAAAATTCAGAGGAGGAACAAGCAAATATTAGTAATTATATATTCAAATTATACTTACTTGCATGTTATATGCAATTAAATAATAATATTACCAACAACATTACCAACCGTTTTTTAAAATTTTACCCCAAAATCAAGTTGTCCTAATTCGATGGCTAGAGACTGTAGTGTTATAAATTTTTTATATTTTAAGGCATAAATAATGATATTCACAAAGTCCAAATACTGTGATATGAAAAGTGTCATTTTAAGAACGACAAAACAGGTTGATTTTTTCCTTACTAAAAGGTTCTTTTTCTTCTTCTTCTTTCTTTCTTATATATTTCTATATAAGTGGGCTTAGGCCTGTTTTATCCTATTCTGCCTCCCCCGATATGGATGTCCAGCACTTCTTTCATCTCTTCGGCGGCCTTGGGATCTTCTGCTCACGGGGTTCCAAAGTTTCGCTCTTTTTAGAATGCTATTGTCATCTCTCTTATCCACATGTTTCTTCCATTTCTTTCTTCTTCGTCTGATCCACTTAATTACATTTTGTATGTTACTCATCTGGCAGAGTTCCTCATTTCTTACTCAGTCTAATAGTGTTTTCTCAGGTATGTCTCGTATTACTTTCATTTCTGTTCCTCTTATCATTTGGTCGATATGTCCGCTCTCGTCTCTGCTGCATAAGTTAATACTGGTCTTATTGCAGTTTTATAAATTCTTACTTTGCCCTCAATCGTAAGATATTTGTTTTTCCAGACCAGATCCTTCAGTCGTCCTACTATTTGTGAGGCTTTCCTCGTTTATCTTTTAACTTTTCCCCTTAGGTCTCTAGTATTGGTTAATTCTGATCCTAGGTATATGAACTTGTTGACTTGTTCTACGAGGGTAAGTCAAATATTATCTACACTTTCGCCATAACAAACTTTGAAGGTTATCGTAGTGGCGGCCGCTTGCGCATGCGTTGAGTTGGCGCCTCTGTGGTCATATGTGCGGAATTTAATCATAATCGCGTAATTTGTCTGCTAGCTACAACAGCATAAGCATGTCAGCTCCGCTATTAGTTTGCACTAAAGAGGAACAACGAGCAGTGATCCGATTTTTGTGGTCAGAGGGTGTGAAGGGTGCTGAAATTCACCGGAGACTTTTGCCACAATACGGGGACAGTGCTTTATCTCGTAAAAGCGTTTTTTTGTGGATCGAAATTTTTCAAAGTGGCGGCACGAACGTAACACAAAAAGAGGGAGCTGGACGGCCGTCAACCTCGACCACCGACGACAACATTCAGCAAGCTCAAGAGATAGTTCATCACTACGAGACCCGATTCGAAACGCCAGAGTATGGAATGGAAACACCCAAGATCCCCTAGCACAAAAAAATTCACGACCTCGCCATCGACTGGGAAGGTGATGCTAACCGTGTTTTGGGACGAAAAAGACCCTATACTGGACGACTACTTGGACAGGAGGACTACCATAAATAGTGCGAGGTACAGTGATTTGTTGGCGAATAAGCTGAAACCAGCAATTCGAAAAAAAAACGCCGTGGTCTACTCTCAAAGAAAGTTTTGTTGTTGCAAGACAATGCCCGTCCGTACATGGCCCATAACACCATAGAAACATTCAACAGGTTGGGCTTTGAGACCCTGGAACACCCTTCCTACAGTCCTGATCTCGCTCCCTCAAACTTTTATTTCCTTGGACCGCTCAAGAAAGCTTTGAGAGGTCGTCGATTTGCCTCAGACACAGACGTTCGGAATGCGGTGGAAAAGTGGCTTCACGATCAACCGAAAACCTTCTACCAGGAAGGCATACGGAAGCTTGTGGCTCGCTGGACCAAGTGCATTGCTAAAGGTGGAGACTATACCGAAAAATAATGTATCTGTTGTACACCTATCTTTGTTACATCTTATAGGCTCCTTCGCTTTCGCCATACATTTTGTTTTTTTTTGTGTTTATTCTCATTTTGAACTTGTTTGCGAAAATTATATAATAGTCATTAGAGGTTATCTTCATTGTGCGATATCAGAACAGCGTCGTCGGCATAGCACACTATGTGAAAATGTTCGAATGACTATTAATTTTATTGCTGGAAAGGTACCAAAATAACCCTTCAAGTGAAGTGGTTCAATTTACTACTTGCTAACTTTTTTATTTGCGTGATTTGCTTTATTAGTAGATTCTTAGGAGTTATCAATGGTTTTAACATTCTCCAACGGTATGCTGCATAACCGCTTGTTCACGTTTAGATTCAGCAGATATTTACGTTAAGTTATCAAATTCCTTTAATAAGTGATATCTTACATCAACCTTTACTTTAAATTACGAACAACATTTTTTCCTACATTCAAAGTTCATTGTTCTCTTCCGAATGTAGATTACCATATTTATATTTACCCGTTTCCGATGATAATGCCCTTTTTCGCTTTAAAAAATCCCGAATATTACTAGCGTAGGTAGCCGTCGATCCAGAAAGAAAGTGAAACAAAAAGTCAGAACAAACGGAAACCAGTTTTTTGCGTTTTTACAGTTGCTCAGCAAAAGGGAGGCCGTCAGAATAAATTATAAAATTCGAAATATCTTCCGTGTATGCGTGTGCACGTTTCGCGCTCGCCGTAGATGAGGTGCGTCGCTAGCCGGCGCGATTCGGACCTCTCACTCTCCCTTTCCCCTTCTCCCCCTTCCGTTGTACACGTTCGCTTCCCTCTTCCTTCCATCTGGGAGCAACGCGTGCGATTGTTACGTCACTTTAACCCCTTTACTCTCTGGGGAAGGTTGTTTACCCTGTCGCTTGGCAAAAATTATATGTATTTTTGTGTAATTTATACATCTATTTCCCCTCTTCTATCCTACTCCCTGTTTTCCGCGTAATGTGCGCTGCTTTTTTACGCAGGATAAATCAATTACGTCACTGGTGAATGAATATGTTAAATATTGATTAATTATGCTTATTTCTAAATACTTTTAATATTTTGAAATCATCCAAATGTGATTCTTTCGTTTCATGGAATTACGTAAACCGTTAACGATTCTTATGTTATGGCTACAACTACATCTGACAGTTAAATTCAAGATTGAAACTTGAAATTACGATTGAGATTTATTGACAAGTTTGACAATTCAAATTACATTTAATGTTTATTGACGTATCTTATAAATTTTAAAACATGTTTATTACTGATCATCAAATTAATTAGCCAAAAGATTAGAATTCAGAGTTACGCCTTTTTGGCCTACCACCCAATATTAGAGAGACCTTCCTGATTGCCAGCCTGTACATCCGGTGATAAAAACAATTTACAGACATCGTCAGCCAATCGCAATTAATCCACACAACAAATTTTATTGTTAAATTTAAAAGTGTTTGGACGTAGGAATACCTTGCTTGGGATGTGCTATTTTTTAATTTTCTAGCAGAAACAGTTGTAACGCGAAAATCACAAAACAGATTACTAGTTTGGGCGAACAGCGGTAACAGTCAGTGTAGTAGATATGTGGTGCGGTGTCGGCGATTATTTATTTCACGCGCTCACGGCGTCAGTACTAAATCGATGCTGTATGCGAGTAGTTCTGTGTATATGTAGGCTGTCGTAACTTATTTCGTAATTGCACGCTTATGTTTGCTTAAAAAATGGCAGACACAGTTAAAAACTTTATAGTGGACATACCGGACTTAATTTTTGATGGCGCTAAAATTCAATGTCTAGTTTGTAAAATCCCTTTAATGTGTTGGTCCAGAAGCCATTGTTAACGTCACATCGAAAGCAAACAGCATTCTTCTGCAAAAAGTGGCATACGAGACCAAGAAAAATTTACATTTGATTTATGTGTTACTCTTATTTTAAGTAATCTATCGTTTCGTTTACTAGACAAAGAAGCATTTGTCTCCTTCTGGAATAAATATGCGGACTGTAAGTTACCTAGTCGGACATCGATACGAAATGTAGTACAATTTGCTCGTGAACGTATAGAAAAAAGAATGAAAACGGAATTGAAAGATAAAAAATTGTGGTTATGTGTGGACGAAACAAGAGATCGTCACAAACATTCTGTGGTTAATGTCATAGTACGTACAATGGAACCACATCGACCGTCATCTTCCTTCTTACTTGCTTCCAAAAGAGTTATAAATTGTACTGCCGATGAGATTTTAAAGGTGGTGTTGAACTCATTGAACAAATTTGAAGTTTCAACTAAACAACTTTTAATGCTTATTAGTGATGGTGCCGCAAACATGCGTTCTTTGAGCCGATCTCTTAGAGAACACAGTTGTAACTCCTTACATGTAACGTGTAAAATCCATACTCTAAATCTTGCGGCACAAACGATTCCTACATGTTTTCCACTAGTAAATGCATTGATTGCTAGTACAAAGGCAGTGTTTCTAAAGTCCCAAAAACGTACCCGACTATTTCACAAACTATGTCCTGATTTACCTGAACCACCACAGCCGATTGTTACACGTTGGGGAACATGGTGGCAGGCTGCGTTTTACTACAACAAATATTTTGATCAAGTAAAGAAGGTAGTTTTAAACTTCAATCCAACAGAAGCTGCAGCAATCAAGAAAAGCCAGGAAATATTTCAAGACAGTCAGGTTAAAAGAGATTTACAAACTATTCTCAAATTTACTTCGGATTAGCGGAGGGAATAGAAAAATTACAAAATGTTTCGATGTCGCTAGTGGATTCTGTTCTAATTGTGAATGATGTTCACGCACAGTTATGCGCTGTAGAAGGCGAAACAAATTGGTGTGTAATACGAAAATTTGAAAGTGTTTTAGAGAGACTCCGATTTTCTTATATTAATTTGTGAAGGTGCGTGTGAAGATGCATTAAGTTGTTTCAAAGATTATTTTAAATATGCAAATATAGCATCGCTAGATGTCGAACGGTCGTTGATTAAATATTTAACAGATTGTCCATTGGTTCAGAGACTTTATAAACGGTAAGTATTTCAGCACGTTTTATAATTTACTTTGATAATGTAAAAACATATAGGGTATCCCCTTAAAAAAGTGAATTTTTATAAAACACCACATGTTTTCTAAAGATGCACAGTTGATATTATATTACATCCCCAAAATATCAAATTGCTATCTAGCAAACAGCTCGAGTAATAAAAGACGGACGTATTATTACTGGGTGCATACAGTGGGGTCCTAAAATGGTTTCCTCCTGCTAACTTTTAACGACAGAAGCTTGCGTTTTTAGAAGAAATAGGTCGATTTATATTTCATGTGGGCTAACTTTTGCCGTTATCGGCAGTTCAATTGTATTTCCGGTGTCACCGGAAATGACGTCAACTTTCTTATTTTTAGTAGAACACTCTGTATACTTTTACGTTCTCCGAAAGGTAATCGAAGGGCGAATCCAACGATACCACATATATTATACTTTAACTTTAAGAAATATGTTTATATGAAGCAATAAATGTTTTGGTAATCTGTTTCTGTTGTTACGGAAAGTTGGCTAGGAAAGAGCGCCAAATTGTTTCTTAAGATGCCGGCTTATAAAAAGCTCGTTGCTAAGCAAAGTAATCACAACAATTGCCAAACTGTCAAATCTCCAAAAGTGTAAATGATTCTTGTTGTTTACTATTTGGGCTCATTATTATTTTATATTATTTTAACTTCATTGTTGCTTCTTCTTACTTTATCGAACTTTATTGTAATTAATTAATTGTGGTAGGTTTGTTTAAATTTGTTTGCATGAAGTGGAACATAATGAACACTGCCTTGTACAACCGGAAATATTTGAACTTTGCACTAAGTAAGGATCGCTAGTATAAAATTTACAGGACGAACTACTTTAACAGAAGGTAATATGATTTAAATTATTGTACAATTTGTTGCACAACCATTGCAAATAAGGTGATAATTGTTGCCAAATTTACATAACATTAGAATTGACCCAGTAATATTGCATGGTTCGTGTCTAAGCCATCATAAAAGAAGCAACACAAAAAGCCTAAAAAACAAACATATTGTCTATCAAAAACTAACACATTTAAACAAACTTACCATAATTAATTAATTGCAATAAAGTTCGATAAATTAGAAAAATAAAACAATTAACAAAGCAAGTTAAAATAAGAGAAACAATAACGAGAACAAAAAAGGAACGAAGGACAAATGAAGATTATAATAACAATGAACAATAAGAATAATTTACGCTTTTGAAATTGAGATTTCGCAGTTTAGCAATTGTTATGATTATTTTGCTTAGCAACGAGCCCTTTAGATCAGTCTGGCGTCACAAGAAACAATTTGGCGCTCTTTCCTAGCCAACTTTGCGTAATAACAAAAACGAATTGCCAAAACCTTTATTGCTGCATATCGTCATATTTCTTAAGTTAAAGTGTAAAAAACGTAAAAACATACTGGGTGTTCTATTTAAAATAAGGAAGTTAATGTCACTTCCTGTGACACCGGAAATACAACTGAACTGCCGAAAATGGCAAAAGTTAGTCCACAAAAAATTGAAATCGACCTATTTATTCTAATAACGCTAGCTTATGTCGTTTAAAGGTCTTTAGGACCTTACTGTATACAAGGTTCTTAAAAAAATTCATACTTTTAAAAGCTTAAAATGTTCCTCGAAAATAATGCTTTGTCAAAATAGATTGCAGCTAAGGCAATTTTACGATAACATTGTTTGAGAAGGAGAAAACACCTTTAAAAATTATTCTAATTTAAAATTTTATGGGAATTTCATAATTTTCCAAATTGAATTCTATTATTGATTAGAAATACCATTCTGAATAGAGAAACAGGTATTACGTTAATCTACGTTTGTTATTGGGAATTCACTTTGTGATATCTTTCCCATTTAAATTATTGAATTTGACACGTTATTGTGATGATGGCTCATTTGTATGATAACAATGGATCATTAAAAACTATGTGCATACTACCTTCATCAACACTTTATAATAGAACTGGTGGGTTAAATCATCTATAAAATTTGATAACATTGTAGTTACAGTTATTTAGCGTATACATGTATAGAAATATTACTTTTTGTTCGTTGTTCAAATGAAATCATAAAATCGCCAACATAGCTATTATACAGTATGTCCATCTAGCGCTTGAGCGGAAGATACTTTCATCTTCACTTTATCCTAAACATCAATCAAAACTCGTCCGCTTATTTTCGCTATTTATCATTTACATTTGTAGCTTGCTGGCCAATGTACGGGGTGTGCCAATTAAATAACCGGACTGGTGCTACAAAACATTTTATTGATCACCAATTACATTAATAATAATAATTTATTTTTTGTAATCAAACCATTACAGAAAAAGTCAATTTGTTGTTTTTTTTACATGCGAATGAATTGCAATTGTCAACATGTATAAATAAAGATGAATAATAAAAGTATAAATAAAATTTAAAAGTTACAGAAAAGGACGTATAAAACGGACAATGTAATAAATAAAAGACAAACAAAACAAAAAAAAATACTATGACTAGAACTCCTCGATACTGTGGCACTCTCTCCAGCAGCATCTTCTTCACCTCTCTTTTAAAATTGGTAGAAGGAAGATCTTTCCATTCTTCTGGTAATTTATTGTACAGTTTAACTCCCCAATAATCAAGCGCTTTTTGTGAGCTTGTAAGACGGTGGTACGGAACTCACATTTCGTGACGAGAACGTGTAGAATATGTATGATGACTTCCATTAAGGGGAAATGCTGCTTTATTCTGTTGAACAAAAGTAACTGCTGCCATAATTAACACAGATGGTAGGGTAAGTATTTTCTCTTTTGCAAAGTGTCTTTTGCAGGTCTCTGTGTATTGTAGGTTACATAGGAATAGTATAGCACGTTTTTGTAGGACAAAGATTCTGTGAACCTCAACCGATGTGCCCCAGAAGAGTATCCCATAGCAGAGAAGAGAGTGAAAGTTTACAAAGTATGCGGTTTTTGCTGATCCATGTGTTCCAATATGCTTTAATCTCCTTATAGCATAAAGAGCCGACGACAGTCTTTTTGCAAGTTCTTCTATGTGCAGATGCCACTTCAGGTTTGTATTTACAACAGCACCAAGGAAATTGATTGCCGATTTTGTGCAAGAGATTTTGCGTCTTGTTACTGTTGATTTTTAATTTATTTGCAGAAAACCAACTTTCGGCATCGGCGATTGCTTTGTTGGATCTCTTGCGCAGCGAATCGATATGGTCATCATGCAGCAGTAGAGAAGTATCGTCCGCATACATACATATCTCTGCCCCATCCACGCTACTTGGAAAATCATTGATATAAATGGTAAATAAAAGAGGGCCGAGAATAGAACCTTGTGGATGTTGATGTGCATTGGTGGAGAAAGCTGGCCTTTCCACTCTGTTAACTGAATTCTGTTCTTGAGGTAAGATCGTAGTAAGTTTAAGGGTGTTCCTCTCACCCCGTACTACTCCAATTTATTCAACAGAATACTGTGACTGACAGAGTCAAATGCTTTCGTAAAATCCAACATGCTAATCTCTGCGTATCGGTGGTCATCAAACGCCTGGTAGATACTTTGGATCATGCCCGTTATACCTGTTGTTGCTAATCGTCCTTTTCTGTACCCATGTTGCTTGAAGGTTAGATACTTCTGGTTTTCTAGATACATAACAAGCCTCGACGCTATTGCCTCTTCGAATATTTTCGATATGGCTGGCAGAACACTTACGGGTCGATAGTTTTCGCAACTGTGTTTGTTATTCTTCTTATGTATAGGAACGATTTTGCCGACCTTTAACAAGCTAGGAAATACACCTTCCTCTATGCATTTGTTAAATATAATTGCTAACGGACTTGATATTTCTTTGTGTACTTCTTTTAATATATGTACTTGTTGAAATACTATATATATCTTTTGTCTGTTTATTTTTTAAATTCGTTATGATCCGTTCAATTTCAAAGGATGTAAGGGGAGTAAAATAGACGACCCTGTGTTCTCCAGGTGATAGTTTCTTAGCAAATCATTCGCGGAATATTTACTTTGTACAGTGTTAGCGATTTCTTCACCGACCTTGCAGAAGTATCTATTTAACTCGCCAGCATATAAAGATGCATCTTCAACATGCCTTTGATTTGGTTTCAGTTCATTGGCAATCACATTCCATACTGCTTTTGATTTATTGCTAGATCGCTGTATAAATGCAGCGTTCGAATTTTGTTTAATTTCCGCTGTTTTCCTTAAATATTCCTTTTTTAGGTCTCGATATAGAATATAACATTCTGCATTTTTTGTTATTTTTGCCAAAGAAGCCCACACATCCAATCTACTCCTTAATGTATTCATTTCAACGTCCACTGTGATATTGCTTTGTCTTTTGTTTGGAATTGTTACCTTCTTCTCAGGGAAGCAATGGTTAAATATTCTTAGAAAGCGTTCATGGAAGCAGCTAAACAAGTGATCGGAGCTCAAGATGTTACACGGTACATTACAAAGTTTATCCCCTTGCCGATCCCTACAACGCCCCATACAAATTTTCCATTGTCGAAAGCAGTGCTGCAAGTCCGTCTCTGTCAGCTTGTTGAGAACCTTCGTCGCTTTCGCTTTCATCGCTTCCACACTGTCAAATCTTGTCCCCTTAAGCTCCGATTTTACCTTAGGAAATAAAAAAAGTCACAGGCAGCGAGGTCGGGCGAGTACGGTGAGTGGTCCAACACGGTGATGCCGGATTTCGCAAAAAACGCCTTCACATACAAGGCGGAATGGGCTGGCGCATGGTCTTGGTGGAGCATCCAGGATTTGCTTTTCCACAAACTTGAGGTTAACTCGTTGCTCATTGAAATAATTTTGTACATATACAATTACAAAATTACGTATACATGGATAATAATTATTGTTTTTATAGATACCTATTTTAACAATTTTTTGTCGACGTATTTTTGTAGCTGTATATTACAACAATTTGGACATACTACAGTCTGTTTAATATTATCGGCTCACTATACCTATCCTTGATGTTATTAATACTGTTAAAATCACGTTACAACTTCGACATCAAGATCTAACCAAATCTAACCAGATTCGCTTTACAGGTTCCTGGAAAATGTGAGTAATCTCGAAGGAACTCTGTAAGATTTAAGGTTCATCGTTGCTGTTTATGACCACGTAGATCTTTAGGAAGGCCTTGATATCACCTTAACGTAATGTAGGAAGTTAGTGGTATTTCAGAGAGCTGGGGTTTCTTTGCAAGAATAAAAGCCGACGGAAATTAATTTTCGGGATTATACTTATTCTTTATGTACTTTTGTTAGTTTATCCACAATGTTAATAAAGTTTTTCAAAAGATTGTGTATTTTTAACACATTGTTACAATAAGCGCGCATCAATGGATGCTTTCTTCTCTGAAAAGAAGAAAGCATCTATCGTGCTAACCATTTGTCAAGGTAACAATATACTTTAAACCACAGAAATATTTAATTAAGCAAATACATATTTATCTAACCTTTTAATGGCAAACGTTCCCAAAATTAATCCGCCAGAATTAATCATATTATTTGCATAAAATTTTATTTTGTGCAAATTTATATTTATTAAAAGGCGAAGTCAAATAAATGGTAAAGAAAAATATATTTGTTTCAAACTGACGAAGTTCTCTGAAAGAAAGAACTTTACTGTTGTTACATGTTAGCTATATTAAATCAAACATATATTTTCAAATCAAACTTGAGGTTTTTTGTTTCAAGAGATCATATATTTGAAACAAATAACGATGTCAAAAAATTATTTCTCTAATTTAACCAAAATATATCTTTGCCGCCATTTGAAATTACAATTTGGTTGACTGAATGTATATTTGTTTGAGTCAAGAACTTTCTTTTCTCTGTGTATAAAAATACTTATTTCTGAGTTGGGCCGAAAACTTTTTAGATCACCTTTGTACTCTAGCATTTAAAATATTTAAGACATTATGCAGCGTCAAATAAAGCAGTAATATACAGGATGTTATTAAAAAAAGAACAAACTTTTATCTTGTTCAATGGAGAGCTTTTTCTGGATTGCTCAGTTAAGGAATTATCTCCTGGTCACGCTGAATTCTTCAACCGTAGTATTTTAGCGTGATAGCGTTTATTATATTTGCAACTGTAATAAATGTACATAATTTATGCCTCTACAACAATAATGGGAACCTCTTAAGTACCATTTCATGACTTAATTCATTTTTTTGTACGAACTTGATTACTTTTATTTCGAAAAGGTACCGTTGTAATAATAAAGGCAATATTTAAAAACAAAGCAATCAAAAGGTTTCTTCCTGTTTCTTCGACAGCTAACCTGATTTTTCAACGGAAACGGAAGGTCTAATTAACTTTCCTTGACTACACTGCAATTAAATTTATTTATTACAAATTTCAACTGTAAGAATAAAGCTTAAATTTATTATTTTGTTTACTTATGGGCATTGCATTCAAATATCATGTATTATTAACCCTTAAATTTTAGATTTAAGATTTTTATATGCTAATATATTCTAAACGGTTCCTGGATTCTTATTAATTGTGGATAACATAACTTTCTAAGCCAATAGCACAAGATAAGGCAAGACATTGTCCCCTTTATATGTTTCTTTTTTATCCAACTACACTCCCACACATACAACGCGTCCAAGCATTACATCTGGAAGACTACGATCAGAGTGTAGTTCTGTACATGGTTGTTACAAAACATTGCCGAAGATCCGATATTTTTAACTAGAATGTTATGGAGAGATGATGCCCAATTTACTAGCCATGGTATTAATAGCACTCAAAATTATCTTTCATAGAATCATCAAAGTCCACTTGCTGTTAGACAAATGCGATTTCTGTATCGTTTTAGTGTGAATACTTGGGCTGGTATCTTTAACGAAAAACTGTTTAAATTAGAAGTTTTACCACACAGAGTAAATACAGAACGCCTTTTCAGAAGATCGAATATACTCCACTTGTTGATTGTCAAACAAATGTGGTTTCAACATGATGGCGCTCCATCTCACTCTGGTAGACACGCAATTCAATGGTTGAATGCACATTTTCCTGAATGATGATCTCCGGACCTAAATAACTTGACCAAATAGTTAGATTTAATAAAATTGGTCAAGATGGCGCAACAATAGCGCGTGTTTATGGCTCAAGGGTTCGTAGGTGTCATGTTTGTATTGGAGCTCGGGGAGGGCATTTTGAACAACTATTATAGGCAATATTTTCTTACATAATCACTTATTTTTGTCTAGTTATTTATTTTTGAAGTTGTACGATTATTAGTCTGGGCAAACAGCGGTAATAGTCAGTGTAGTAGATATGTGGTGCGGAGTCGGCGATTATTTATTTCACGCGTTCACAGCGTCAGTACTAAATCGATGCTGTATGCGAGTAGTTCTGTGTATATGTAGGCTGTCGTAACTTATTTCGTAATTGTACGCTTATGTTTGCTTTAAAAATGTCGCAGTTAGGTAGGCCGCGAAACCGACCAATGGCAGACACAGTTAAAAACTTTATAGTGGACATGCCGGACTTAATTTTTGATGGCGCTAAAATTCAATGTTTAGTTTGTAAAATCCCTTTAATGTGTTGGTCCAGAAGCCACTGTCAACGTCACATCGAAAGCAAACAGCATACTTCTGCAAAAAGTAGCAAAGAAAAATTTACATTTGATTTATGTGTTACTTTTATTTTATGTAATCTATCGTTTCGTTTACTAGACAAAGAAGCATTTGTCTCCTTCTGGAATAAATATGCGGACTGTAAATTACCTAGTCGGACATCGATACGAAATGTAGTGCCATTTGCTCGAGAACATATAGAAAAAAGAATGAAGACGGAATTGAAAGATAAAAAACTGTGGTTGTGTGTGACGAAACAACAGATCGTCAAAAACATTATGTGGTTAATGTAATGGTACGTACAATGGAACCACATCTACCGTCATCCTCCTTCTTACTTGCTTCCAAAAGAGTTATAAATTGTACTGCCGATGAGATTTTAAAGGTGGTGTTGAACTCATTGAACAAATTTGAAGTTTCAACTAAGCAACTTTTAATGTTTATGAGTGATGGTGCCGCAAACATGCGTTCTTTGGGCCGATCTCTTAAAGAACACAGTGGTAACTTCTTACATGTAACGTGTAAAACCCATATTCTAAATCTTGCGGCACCAACGATTCCTACATGTTTTCCACTAGTAAATGCATTGATTACTGGTACAAAGGCAGTGTTTCTAAAGTCCCCGAAACGTACCCGATTATTTCACAAATTGTATCCTGATTTACCTGAACCACCACAGCCGATTGTTACACGTTGGGGAACATGGTTACAGGCTGCGTTTTACTGCAACAAATATTTTGATCAAGTAAAGAAGGTAGCTTTAAAATCCAATCCAACAGAAGCTGCAGCAATCAAAAAAAGCCAGGAAATATTTCAAGATAGTCAGGTTAAAAGAGATTTACAAGCTATTCACAAAAATTACTTCGGACTAGCGGAGGGAATAGAAAAATTACAAAATGTTTCGATGTCGCTAGTGGATTCTGTTCAAATTGTGAATGATGTTCACGCACAGTTATGCGAAAGTGTTTTAGAGAAAGCCTCTGATTTTCTTATATTAAGACAAATTTGTGAAGGTGCGTGTGAAGATGCATTAAGTTGTTTCAAAGATTATTTCTAATATGCAAATATAACATCGCTAGATGTCGAACGGTCGTTTTCGGCATTAAAAAATATTTATTCCGCATGTCGTACTCACTTGACTGAAACAGCTGTGGAAACATATCTAATGATTCAAATATTTAACAGATGTTACCCAGTTTGTAATTTCACGGAAGACTTTTAAAAAGGTAAGTGCTTCAGCACGTTTTATAATTTATTTCTTACCTTCTATTTTATGTGTAAACTTTTATGCTCTCGCCGCGCCTCTCGCTGTTACCGCATATTTGCCCAGGTTAATGATTATTAAAAATAATCTCTAATTTATTAAAATTGTAATCTATTTTTGTTTTGTAAATAAAGAAAAATAGGACATATGTTTATTTAATATTTTTTGATTTAAATGCCTCTCCGAATAAGATGTCAACGTTTTTTACACCTACTATAAATCGTCCTGTATACCGATCTCTATCTGTATTCATAATTTAAAATTCATGTTATAGGAATTGTACTACATTGAAAATAATATTAAACTTACAATGTTATCATATTTATGCAATCTAAAATTCCAATATTTAGAAGTTTCCTAAGATGAAATTATTCCACGCAATAAAACAGTGAAATATTTAGCATTTAAAGTTGGTAATTATTATTTTTTAGTTAGTTCTTTATTGCCCTTAGAATAAGGAGCCATCTATCTAAGATTATAAAAGTAGCAAATCTAATAGATACGTGTAAGTAAAAACTGCTATCAACATTTTAATTCAATCCGTCTCTATATCTCATTTTATAGCGCACATCCTAATAATTACACTTAAATAATTTATTATGACAACGTAAAAAATTATCTACGATGCGGCTCTTTTATCTAATAATACTAAAATAGAATTTTATAACAAAAACTTTTTGTGCAACAAATTAAGTATTGGGAATTTTTTTTATATGGTAAACATCCATCACATGGAATTTTTGACCTACGAATAGTTAAAGTCAAATCTAAGTACATGCTTTTTATTTCTGCGGGTCATGGAGACTGACTTTTTTATCTTACGATAACAATTATTGCAATATGTTCTTTTTAGAAACAGTTTGTCGCTTTGTTGATGCATTTATGTGAGACAGTGACGTGTTTGAATTTAATTCGATATAAGGTTTATAGATAATAAAAAAAAATAGAGTACATATTTTGTTCGAATGTAACTAGAGCAACGCAAACTGCGCTGAAAACCAGTGGCGGACGCATAAAAGTTTACACAAAATAAACACGGCCGGGACAATTCGGTATAAGCGTCAGTATAACTGCGACTCGAAAGCCGATCTGTTGTGTACGCATCTACGCTGTCGTATACTATATCGTAGTTCTACGTTTGTTTTGAAAATGTTTCCTACGTCGCGAAAACGACCAAAGTTGGACACAATAAGAGAATTTATTGCAGAAATGCCTGATTTAAAGTGTGATGGCGCTAAAATTCAATGTGTAGTGTGTAAAATAGATTTAATGTGTTGGTCGAAAAGTGATTGTCTACGGCACGTAAATAGTGCAAGGCATGTTTAAAAAAAAATCCATACGAGATTGACAAATTTAAATTTAATTTATGTGTTATCTTTATTGCATGTAATTTACCATTTCATTTACTAAGGAAGAAAGCATACGTCTCGTTTTGGAATGAATATTCGGACTTTAAGTTACCAAGTGAGAGAACATTACAGAGAGTTGTGCCGTCTGCTCGTAAGCATGTCGAGAAAAGAACCCTCAATTTTACTAGCTTCCAGACGAATACAACAATGCACTGCCGAAGTAATTTCGATGTTGGTGTTAAATACATTGGAAAAGTTTGAACTTTCAACAAATCAACTGTTGATGTTTATGAGTGATGGTGCCACAAACATGCTTGCTGTAGGTCGATCTCTTAAAAAACATTGTGCTAACTTGTTGCATATTACATGTAAAATTCATACTCTCAGTCTCGTAGCAGATAGTATCAGAAAATGTTGTCCCGAGGTAGAAGCTCTAATAGCACATACAAAAGCTGTCTCCGTAAAATCCCCAAAACGTATTCGAGAATTTCATAGACTATGCCCCGGTATTCCTGAACCACCACAACCTATTCTTACTCGTTGGGGAACATGGTTAGAGGCTGCATTTTATTATCTTAAATATTTTGAGAATATAAAGAACGTGATTTTAGAATTCGACCCAAAGGAAGCTGCGGCTGTCAAGGTAAGCCGCTTGAAATTTCAGGATAGTCAAGTTAAAACAGATTTGGAAATTATTCAGAGCAATTACGTGAGACTAGCGGATGCGATAGAAAAACTACAAAATACTTCGGTGTCGTTAGTGGAATCTTTGCAAGTAGTGCAACATGTTCACGCACAGCTATGCGCGATAGAAGACGCAAGAAATGTTTGTGTTTTAGAAAGGTTTGAAAGTGTTTTAGATAAAGACTCTGATTTTGGCACATTAAGACAAATTTGTGAAGGTGCGTCAACAGAACCGTTAAGTTATTTGAAATATTATTTTACTTACGCAAATATAACGTCACTAGATGTAGAACGTTCGTTTTCGGCATACAAAAACACTCTTTCTTCACGCCGCACTCACTTAGCCGAAACAACTTTGGAAACATATCTAATGTTACAAATATTAAATAGACATTATCCACTTTGTGATTTCACGGAGGACTCTTAAAACGGTAGGTGTTTGAGCACGTATCACATTTAATTTATTTTGTGTAAACTTTTATGCGTCCGCCACTGGCTTTCAGCGCAGTTGCGTTGCTCTAAATGTAACACAAACTAGGATCGATCCAAGTCCAATCGTAACTCTTAAAAGGCAACCCAAGCTCTTCCTTGGAAAATTTGTTTATTACTTAGGAATATTTTTTTTAACAAATCAAAAAATAATGTAGTAGATTATTAGACATAAAATTCTATCCATCGATATATGAAGCAATATACATCTGAACTATTTTCAATTACCTAAGACTTCCGGTTATACCGGAACTACTTATTAACTTTGCTATTTTAAATGGAATATTCTATATATCATTACATTTTTGAATTCCTAGCTCGATTTTAAGGTTTGTTTAATACTGCAATTATGTTGATACTTCCAATCATATTTGAAATATTTGCACATTTTAACATTTTTGACAGATTGCCGAGTGCATATGAGCTTTTATACATTTGAAAGTGTTTAACTTGGAAAGTTGAAATTTTGCAGAACTGTTGACCGTATACGTTAGGATTAGAAACTGAATGAATTTTTGGAATATGTTATACATAAGCCGGGCACAAGCGGTCTTCGCAACAGAATCGGATCAGCTGAATTGACCGCGGATTATAAATAGTAGTGTTGGGCATAATTGATATATTTCAATAATCGATTGAATCGAAATAATCGTTTAAAATAATCGAATGATCATTCGAAATTTACCAACGATTTCGATTATTTGACAGAATCCGAGTGACGAGTGAATTATTTCGAAATTCGAAACCTCGAAGTTTCAAATACAGATCTCGAATCGTAATCCGTTTGTGTGCTCCTGCGCAGTCGAAACGATGAATGATTTCTGAACCACAATTCAATGATCGATTATTCGGGTATAATCGATATATCTCGATTATATCATTCATAATCGCCCAACACTAATAAATAGTGCATGTGTGACTCAGAGCCGACAGAGTGATATTTTGAAATCAATACCCTAGTGTAAAAAATAAAAGCTGACGCAATAAAAACGTTTGGTAAATAAAGCGAATATATGCACATGTTAAAGTGTTTTTATTGCCATTATTTTCTTTTCGTTTGAAAACGGCATTTGTTTGATTTGTTTAATTCTACTAACGACAACTCAGTATTTTGCAATTTTTCTATTGCGACTAGTAATCGTTCGTAATTGTTGCTAATACTTTTTAAATCCGTTGCAACAGAAGTATTTAGAAATCCTTTCTGGCTATCTTTGATAGCTATAGCTTCGTCAGGGTCGAATTGTAAAATCACAGATTTTACTTCTTGGAAATACTCACAATGATAAAAAGCCGCTTGCAATCATGTTCCCCAACGCGTAAAAATCGACTGTGGTGGTTCGTGAATACCGGGACAAAGCCTGTGAAATGCTCGAATCCCTTTGAGAGATTTGAGAAACACCTTTTTTGTATTTGCACTTTTTGCACTTGAGATTTTCGCAAAATGAATTCGGTTTCTAATCCTACCTTATGTTGCTAACACTTCTGCAAAATGTCAATTTTCCAAGTTAAACACCTTCACAGTTACAAAAGTTCATATGCACCAAACATTTTCGAGATATGCAAATATTTCAAATATGGTTAGAAATAGAGAAGACGTTATAAAAAGCCTATTCGTATTGGAAGAAGAATTGAAGTAAAGGAATTTGAAGATTAATGTGGACAAAATGAAGATAATGATGATAGATAAGGAAGAAAAGCACTTTAACATCGAGTTGAACCGGAAAAAAATAAAATAGGTGGAAGAGTACAAAAATATTTAGGCATTTGGAGAGAAAAGGGAACATAGACAATGAAATAAAAGTGAGAATAGATAATAGGGTAAAACTATACCATAGTTCGAATTGATCAATAATAAGAGAAAGAAAAATAACTACTTGTATATAGGAAAATAAAAATGACAACCCTGCCTTATAAAAGTGAGAATTGGATATTAAACCAGTCATAGAGAAGCAGATTGCAGACTATAAGGATGAAATATTTGAAAGCAGAAAAAGGCATCACAAGGACAGAATAAAAAAACGAAAAGATAAGAGACGAACTGGAAATAGAACCAGTACATAATATAATTGAGAAATGGTTTGGACATATCAACCGAATGAAGCAAAAAAAAAGGCAAATAAAACAGAAATCGGAGGCAAGAGTACAGAATAGAAAACGAAAGGGAAGACCAAAGGAAACTTGGAATGATGAGCTGGCTCTAATATTAAAGAAACAAAACAAAAAGAATTGGACAGATGCAAGAAGAAGGACGAAGAATAAAAAGGAAGGGACAGAATTCGTACACTTAATTATGAATTGAGGGCTGCGGATTAAGGACAAAATTTTAGAATTTCTCGAGAATGATCCAGCGACGAGCACCCGATCTATAATAACTTAAACTGGAGTGGCCTACAGTAAAGCATGGACGTTCAAACTTGAAGATAAAATGTGAGAAATGCAAAATAGTTAATTTATGCGTAAGAGTAGTTTCATAAAACTTTTTTCGATGTACGTACGAACTGTAATAGAGTTTTATGATGAAGTGAACTCAAAGAGTATCGCACAAAAATATAAGATATTACACAAGCAGGAAATTGAGGGAAAGCATTGCTTTGAGTTAATGATTGAGTTAATGAAGCGGCTAGGTGTCATAAATTCTCGGTCTGAGCATGTTCATCCATGAAATCTTCTAAGGATGTTTGGAGAATTTTTAAGTAATGTTGTGCAGTTGAAGTTCCAGTTTAGATACACCAACTAGTGCTTCAATTTCTTGAGTTGAAATGTCCAGATTAGCCGCGGCAAAAGCCAATGTCATGATTTTCCACTAATATGATTTCCTTAGTTTTAATGGATTTTCTCAAACTTCCATATACCGCTGCATATTCCTGTCTAGTCTGAACGCTTTGAAATTTGGTTGTCTTCTTTCCGGAAAATTAGTAAATAAGTTTGGGTAACAAGAGTGGAATTTCTATAATACTTGATAAATGTGCAGAACATATCGTAGCTTTCAGTAATTGGAAAATTCGCCATAATTTTTGAAATATGCAATCCAAATAATTACAGATAATACTCTAGCTTAAGTACCTCCTTTTTGACAGATTGTAATAAACTTTGTTATTGTTTTCCATCATAGCTATATGCTTACCTACTTGATTGGACATTAAAAAAGGAATTACATACAAAGTTTTTCTAAAATAAATTTCACCTGATTTTGTTTGGATCCATGCAAGCCTACTTGATTAAAATGTAAAAATAATTAATTTTATTAGTATTCCTTATTCAATCATACGTTATCTTACGTTAAAAAGAGAAAAGAAAGCTATTTAGCAACCTAAAAATCCAATATGGCGTCCATTTAACTTAAGAAAGTTGATACGAATATCTCAAAAGGCGCCATCTTGAATTTTTGTTCAACATCAATTTTAAATTGATCTTAATAAAAACAGTGACTTTTATATAAAATGTTTTTTCGTACTTCTTATACTTCCAAAGATATTTGACATACAAGAAAATTACAATTTTGATTTTTTTTAAATAACTTCTGATTGTTTCGACATTTTGAACTTTTTCCAACAGATTTTAAATCAGCACATAAAACTTGCATAACATTGCCCCATTAACAAAATTTCCATCTTTAATGATAAGAAAGTTACTCATGCAATTCCACTCGATCTGGGACAGCCTGTATATTACAGAAACATTCATAAGAAAACAAAAAAATTACAACGGAATGTACTAATTTCAGTTTCCAGTTTTAATAACGCCGATATTTTATTAGTCTAAAACCAATATAAAATTTGAACTTTTTTTAAGAATGTTATCAAAACAATTTTTTAAAAGGCGTTACATTAAAATTCCTTAGATCTAAGTAAAATTTCATTAAAACAACGAAGTTCAACGAATTCCCTGTTAATCACATGTTAAAATCGAAACCGTATATCCTAAACTTTATACTTTTTCGCCCGCAACAGCTGCGAAAGGTGTATTCAAAACTTATCGAATGCAGGGAGGTAATTTTATATCACTTCGTAGTCCATCGGAAGACAAACAAGGCTAATATTGTGCGTATTTTAGTCAGTTATAGCGATTTTTAGAAAGTACCTACATACTACATTGTGCAGTACTCTGTTGCGAATGGGTGGCAGCCGACTAACCAATGGCTTTCGTTATATTCCGTCCGTTGCAGCAGCGCTGGCTCTCACCAAAGCTTGGCCGTTCCTGAGTGTGACCTCAATTTAAGTATCGCTTGCCTATAAAAGGACGACAATGACATACTTCTGCGAAGCACTAATTCAACAAAGAAAAAATAACGTATACGTAGCAACAGAGATGTGATGAAAATCATTATTGTTATTATCACTTAGGGTTTTATGTACTTGCATATGTTAGCACATATACATACGTGTCTAGAATATTCAAATTTTATTAATTTGTAACTGTATTAACGCTTCAGAACAAAGGAGCGAACGTTAATAAGGTACACAGTCGGCGCAGAAATTTAGGAATGACACATTTCTGCGTCGGTGTCAATTATCAACTCTATTCAATTAACAATTTGACTAAATTTCCTATTTGTGTAATATTTAACACATTTGTGCTTTAGTTTTTGAGTTCAAGTATTAACTAAGCTTTACATCTACCTTCCCAGAAAGATGGAAACGATCAAGAATTGTTCCGATCTACAAGAAAGGCGACAAAGCTTTAATCACCAATTATTTTCTAAAGTTCTTGAGCAATACTTATACTGTACTATGTATATTTTTCAATATAAAACAATACATATCGCCGCATCAGCATGGATACATGATTGGCTGTTCTTCAGCGACAAATTTAGGGTCCTTTACTCAATATGTTAGTGAAATCTTGGATAATCAAAGATAACTGGATACCCATTACACTGACTTCTCTTACGCGTTTGATACCATTGATCACAGAGTTCTTTTACATAAACTAAATTCTTTTGGTTTCCCTCCCGGTTGCACTTGTTAATAGGATCATATTTAACACGCAGATCAAACCATGTTTTCTATAATGGTTTTGAGTCATTTAATTTTATATCCACAAGTGGTGTTCCACAAGTTTTAATGTATTTATAAATGATCTCTTGAAATCGCTTACTTCTTATGTTTTGGCATATGCGAATGATATTAAGCTGTTTGTACTGTGTCTGGTCCTGACGAAGCTGATCCTCCTGGTTAGCTGAGCAGTGTCTAATAATTTGTTTGCTATTACATATCCTTTGTCACAGAAACTAAGTCATATAATTACATAATTAAAAACCAAGCTCTGTTTAAAATAAATGTAATCAAGATCTAGGCGTAAATTTTGATCCAACTTTATCCTTCTCTAACTATATAGAAATTATTTGTTTGTCCGCTGGGATTTCTCATGAAAACTTCGCGACACTTTAATGATATCCGACAACTAAAAATCCTTTTTCATGCCTTTGTCGTTACTAAATTAGAATACGTGTGTTGTTTGGTTTCCTTTTTATACATCTCAACAGCTTCCAGACTCACTAAATCATCGGTGGGAGCTCTATCATGCTCAGTACCTACAGAAGCTTCTTAACAACAAAGTTGATTGTCCTTGCTTATCTACTGTATGCTTTAACGTTCCTCAACTGGCATCCCGTCATGCGTTTACTTTTAGTATACCAACACCAAGGACCAATCTATTACTTCGAGTGGCAATCTACCACATGACATGCAATGCCAACAAACATCTTTGTCGGATCTATATTTAATTGAATGGCTATGTTTTTTTTAATGTACTATGTTTCTTCTTCTTTTGTAATTTTATGATATGTTCGCAATCTTTAATATATATATATATTTTGCTTTGTAATTGGGGTTAACCTGTTGGACAATATATTATTATTATCCATTTATTTTCTCTTTAAAGGTTTACATTGTATATACAGGTCTTGTAAAGCGAATACGTACAGCAAAAGATAGTGAGTCACCCGCTCCCTCTCAGCAATTAGAGATCATGCCGTCGCGCCCTCTCCTGCTCACGTGTAAATATATACGATCTTACTTGCTCAGACTAACGTCCACATTTTTTGTTGTACGCATTCGTTTTATAAGTCCTGTATACACGGCCTTTCCGGCAAGTAATGTAATACGTAGGTAAGTATTGGCAGGACATTATACATACTACACATTGTATATTACATTATTATTATTATTATTATTATTATTATTATTATTATTATTATTATTATTATTGTTATTACTATTATTATCGCAAGCGTATAAGGAGAAATGAGAAGTGACATCACCTGGAGAAAGCACAGGACGGTAGTTTTTGACAGCTACTTTCCGTGACAGTAAAAAAATCTATGAAACAGTATTCACAGATTTTCTTATAAAAATGAGCTTCCTTCGTTCAATAAAGTACTGAATGTGATAAAAAAACATGGAGATTTAGCACAGGCGAGCCGTTCTACAAAATGTTTCGGCTGCCAATTAGTAAAAGGATTCTAAGAAAGTAAATGCTTTATTTTAAGAAAATGAAACTATTGATTTATGAACAATACCTGCAAGATTTTCTTGAATCAAGTTAATCGTCTTAAACAAAGAAATACAATTATTTCATTACAAGTACATACTTCTCTTAAGCGGAGGAAGAAACCCTAAGAAAATATTTCTTTTGATTTAAAACAGTTATTGTATTGTGGATGATTGAAACAGTAATTGCCTTTAATACAAGTACACGTTTCTCAGCGTGTGCCTGATGCAGCGACGAGATTTTCAGGATTCCAAGGCCCTCTCATCTGACTTTAATAGTTTTAGTTTAAACTCTTATTGGCTACCTAAGTAATGAAGGTACAAACTATAAATAGTGCTTAGAGAAAAAATGTCGCACTATTTAATTTACTTAAAAGAATACTTCTAAACATCGAGTCAGGCATACCTTGTCCTAGCAATGTGTATCGATTTGTCAAAAGCTTTTGACTGCATTCATTATAGGCTTTTACTCTACAAATTAGATCGTTATGGTATTCCCAGAACTATAAGTGATTGGTTCAAATCTCACCTTATAAATAGGAAACAAAAAATTATTTGTTATAATGTTTTTTTAGACTATAAAGTTGTCAACGTCGGCATTCCACAGGTCGGTACTGGGTCCTAGGTTATTATTAATATGTATTTAACGACTTGATTAATTACATTGACTCTTCGATTTCTACAGCTTTATACGCTGATAACATTAACCTTATTATTAATAAAATAAAGTAATTTCCTTTTTAGCTATTCTTATAATTAATTTGAAAATTTAATCTTGATTTAGCGGTTTTGTTGATGAAAATTTTCTTTAATGGTTCATAAAATTAAAAACATTTTTAACGTTTCGATAATATTTTGTCTTCTTCAGAAATGTATGTTTTATTTTCTTTCAAATAAAACATGTCAACGATTGCAATATTAAAATTTTTTTTTTTAAGAATAAAATTTTACATGTTACATTGTTCGTATTCTCTTTTTCGACAGATGACAATCTGATAAAAATTATTTTAATAATATAAAATTAAACAATGAAACATGTAAAATTTTATTGTTTAAAAAAAAATGTTGTGTTCGTTGACATCTTTTATTTTAAAGAAAATAAAACATGCATTTCTGAAGAAGACAAAAAACTGAATGTGAACCCTTGAAAAAAAATTATCAACGGAGCCGCTAAAATCAAGATTCAATTTTCAAACTAATTTTATTATTGAGGCTCCTACTTTTCTAGAGGTTACAGTTAGAGCTGATACTATTTTAGGGAGAATATCAAGGTGGTTAGACACTAATCGCTTAATACTAAATTTACAAAAAACAAAGTGCATCCTTTTTTGCAATAATTCCAAATTTATTAAGTTCTCGGACAGAATTTAAACAATTCATTTGTGGAATTTTCAACTTCTAATAAAATTTTAGAAATTGTCTTTGATGAAAATGTCAAATGGTCACCTCATATAGATTTGTTATATCGAAATTTGTTTTGTAGTTCTCCTAATATTTTATCATTTTATATTTTTAAAGGTAGGTACGGACGAATTCAGTGATGCTGATAGAGAATTAATATTACAAAAAAGAGCACTAAGAACTATTTTTAATTTAGATGATGAACAAATTGCTGACTGTATACAATCTGTACATTCTAAAATAGTTTTTAAGATCAATTCGGATCAATTCGGTGTTAGCAAATACCCTGACTACAGCACAAGGAGTGCTAATTATCTTCTACCTCCTCGCCATACTACCACCTCTTTTCAGAAAAACCTTATATTCATGGGGTGTAAACTTTTACATAATTTACCCCAGGAGGTAAGAGTAATTGGTGCTTGTAATAATTTTAGTTTTTTTTTCTGTATTTTGTGTGTTTTAAAATAAAGATTATTATCATTATTATTATTATCTATTATAATTTTAGTTGTGTTGAAGATGCATTTTTCTCCGTACACATGTAGATGGCGTTGAAATCTAGTGATTTATAACTTCATGTACAGTATGGTCATTGTATCTTGATAACATTTTAATGCCCAGTAACTCATTTATTTTTCAAGTTATAAAAATGTACTAAAAACCAAACTGCAGGGTTTCTTACAAAGCTTTTTTTAGTGTTCAGAAAAAGGAAACAAATGAGTAGGTATTCATTTTAACAGATATATAGAAAACCCATATTTTTAAAAGTAGAACACCCTGTATATTTTTCATTAGTTTCGTGATATGTTCTTCTTTGATTTCAATAATACAACATAGTTTATGCTTTCATGATAATGTGCTATGGAAAATGAAAATGATGGAATTCCATCAATATAAAAAAATCATTATTTTCATGATATTTGTTTAAAAAATTGACATAAAAATCAATTCTCCGCCGACACTGTCCCACACTTAATTTCTGAGTGTTTCGAAATTTAAAAGCGTTATTTATGTTGTTTAAACGCTTTATATTTGTATTTTCTTCATTTAATACAGACAAATTTCTATATACTTTCCTAACATTTATAAGACTTCCGTTTTCTGATAATTTCTTATTTAACCTAGTAAAAATCTGTCTAGAAGGAGCTTGGCGTTTTGGAAAATATTTGACATATTCCCTGCGAGCAGCAGTTGCACTTTTATTCGTCAATAAATATATTTCAAGCATGTCACTTTTTCTTGGATACTAAACACCATGGTAAAAACGATAACAATTAACTTAATGAAAAGCACATAAATGCTGTCATATACAACGACGCTAATTTATTGTTTGTAATTTGTTAAAATTAATATTATTCTTTTATTTCCATGGCACACTATTATGCTACGAATATTTCTATATTGTTACATCACTGAAATCAGAACATACAAACTGAATATGTCTTTTAATATATGATCGAAGGGGGGGGTGAAGGTTACTGAACTGTTTCACATCACGTGAGTATCAGAACAATATGCTTTTAATAATGAGATATACAAGTGTCAACGATAAGATAGTGTAAGTTGCAAAATACATTTGATGTCAAATAAGAAGTGGAACTGTACAAGACATGTAAATTCCGCACAGCATAAAAAACGAAAATTGGGCATGCCACCGAGAAGTGCATTTTTTTTTATGTAATTCTTATGTTGATAAACTGTAATTTGCCACTAGGCTTACTCGATAAATAACCGTTTAAGGACTATTGGGACAAATACAATCCCGAGTTGCGGTTACCAACGGAGAAAATGAAACGCATATTGAAAAGATAGTTTCTTTGGCTGTGTCGACGAGATTACAGACTGTAAAAAAAAATCAATTGTAAATATTATGGTACGCATACTAGACCCTAGTAAACCTACATTACCACTGTTACTAGCTAGCCGAAGACTACAAGAGTGTACCGCTGCAGCAATTACGAAGGTTGTACTTAATACGTTGGAAAAATGTCAAATTTCAAAAGATAAAGTATTGATGTTTATGAGCGATGGCGCAGCGATAATGCGTTCGGTAGGCCGTTCTCTTCTTGAACATGGTTGCAAGTGTTTACATGTTACGTTAAAGTGCATGCTTTACATCTTGTGGCAGAAACCATTCGACAATGCTCTCCCGAGGTAGTGCATTAATAGCAAGTACAAAAAAGTATTTTTGAAATCTTCCAAACGCCTACGATCATTTCACACAAGTGTCCTGGTATTCTCAACCACCGGAGCCTATTCTTACACGTTGGGGAACATGGTTGCAGGCAGCTTTTTATTATGCTGAACATTTCAAAATAGTAAAAGCTGTTGGTGCACAATTCAATCCTGCCGAAGCTGCAGCTATTAAGAAGAGCCAGTCGAAATTTCAAGATATTTCCCTTGAAACAGATTTAAAAAATATTCGTAGCTACTATAAAGGATTAGCTGACGCAATAGACCAATTACAAAATAGATCGTTATCATCATTGGAGTCTCTGCGAATTATGGGTGGAGTGCATACACAGCTACTGACTACACATGACGCAAAATATAATCGCGTTTTAGAAAAGTTCGAGAGTGTGCTACAGAAAGATCTCGATCTTAACACTCTAAAACAAATTTGTGATGATAGTATTTTAATCATGTATGTATAACATCGATAGATGTTGAACGCTCTTTTTCAAAATATAAACTCATTTTCTCACCACGGCGAACATCGCTCACCGAGACAAGTGTGGAAACACATCTAATGGTGTCAACTTTTTGCCACTCTTATCTATATGATGTTAATACTGGTAATAGTGCTTCTAGTTTTACTGTTCCGTAGCCAAGGCTGCTTAAAAGGGTGAGTGTTTCACTACTTTTCACATATTATAATTATGTATTAGTTCTGTTATTTTTTTTCTATTTTCTCACTATTGTTTTTGTATACTAGGCAGGTACGGCTATGGCACGGCTCTATGTTACCGGGCTCTATTAATAACTGTAAAAATAAATGACTTGTGATCCATTAAAATGTGATGAAAATATAATGACCACATTGTACATGGAAGAAAACATTTCTAAAATTTTTTTTGGAACCTTGTAATGACCTTTAGTGACGACGAATACAGTGTAGATTGGATTGCGGGTGTTATATCCGCTTCGTTTACAATCCTTGCAAATTACACCCATATTGTTCTGTAGGAAACAATTTATATGCAAACACATCCAATGAAGCTCATCTTTTGTAATATTTAAAATCATTTTACTTAAATATTCGGAAATAATCAAATAATATTTATATTACACAAATAATCATTTGAACATTTTACAATGCCTATATAGAGTTACGAATAACTTAACTGTTATACTTACAAAATTTGAAAGATCAGAAATCGAAATAGAAAGCACATCACCTTCAAAACTATCACAAAAACACTTGCAAAATAATGAGCACATAGTTTATCTCAATACATCTAAATTTAATGAACTAATAGTTGTTCACGTTTTGTTTTATCTCTACTGTCATCGCGATTTAGTTTCTATTTCTTTCATTGATAAGCTTCGTATTATGATGCGACCTACATTGGTCATTAGAGATAAAATTAACAAGGATACATGTTGTTGTATCAGAATTTGCAAACAATTATCAGTAGTAATTGCAGAATTATATAATAAAAAACAAACGAGGCTAGGAATCTGTTTTCTTGGTATTGTAAGAACTATTAGTTGATCTTAATAAATAACTCCAGATTATTTTAAGCTGTTAACGACAAAATATTGCTGAGTATATGCAATTAAAACAATTAAAAGCAATTACATTTTATTCTAATCTAGTATTTTTATTTATCTATTCTTGTTCTATTATCTATAATTCAATAAAATTATAATTATAATAACTGAAATGAATAGAAATATATCTTTTAACATTTATAGTCAGATTATCTATGAAGTTTTTACTATCTTTTTTTATCTATTACAAGCAAAACGCGTATATGAGATTACTCCTTGAGACTCTTTACTTACTATCTAATTTACTTTATTTCTTCTACGTTACTTTCCAAATGATTCCTAGAATATAAAAATGTATTTTTTCTACTAGGTACATATTATTAAAGAAGATAAGTTCCATGAATTTTCATCTACATATATAAAGCAAGGCTGAACCTGCTTATGTGGTTATCAACTGCAAAATGAACTTATATACATTTTATTGTGAATTTTATAACTTTAGGTTAAAAACACTTTTGGATAGGATGCTTTTAGCATTTAATTCTAAAAAAGTCATATTAGCCCTCTAGATTTTAAAAAGGAATTCGTACATTGTCTAAGCATTTTTCACGAAGCAAGCGTTTTATATAATTAAATTGAAATGATTTTGATCTCTTAATTGTTCGTCCAAAACAAGAAATTATTAAATACGTCAAATTAAAATCCACCAATTTAAGTCAGATGTTATTCCTTTAAGCTTTTCCGAGAAAAAAACATTTGTGAAAGCCCTCCTTTCATTTTACTAATTAAATACAAATTACTACACGTCAAAAACGAAACATTTCAGAAAGAGAAATCTTATGATCCATACTTATTAATTTACGCTTGTACGCTTTATGGAATATTGCAATCTCCGCCATATTTGCACGCAATTTCTCTTTTCCCAGACTGGCAAGACGAAACGGGTTTTGTTTAAAATAAATATTTGTAACAGTTGAAATAAAGTGTATTTATAATCCTTACAAGGTTATAAACGAAGGAGACAGCAATAAATTGCAAATATTGAAATAGCAATACTGTTGTGTAGGTAGTGCATGGTGTGGTTTATAATTCCATTGAATCCTAATACGAAAAATATAGCAATTTTTATTATTCTAATACCCTTTTTGATTCTAAAATTATTTAAATATTTCCCAGTAACCTATAGTTGTTATAAATGGACGTAAAACGTAACAATATGGTTCTTTTCATTCGAAATTCGCCAACACAACTTCTCTTTAGGGAGAAAATATAAAATAAGTGTAGTCATAGAATCAACAATCTTGTTTTTGTTCTTTGCTAAATCTGTTTTTCTAGTCTAATAGCAATAAAAACATTTTCTTTTATATATTTAATGACGCAAATATCGCTTATTCATATCAGATTTCGCTAGCAATATTACCGAAGGATAATACGCGGTGCTTCTAACGTAAGGTCCTGTAAAAGCTTAAGTTGCTTAGTAGGAAAAGCGGCTGAAACGTATCCTATAGCTGAATAGGCAAAATCTAGAATATGCGGGCATTTCACGCTACTAATATTCAATTGCATACAGAGGAGTGCATTATAGTTCCCTTGTAAGTAGGTAAAATATTTTTTTTAATTAAAAGCAAAGGTGTGTTTTGTTAAATCTACCTGAGATAAAATTAGGATCATTAAATAAAGTCAATCACCTTTACGGTACAAAATTTGTAAACAAATATTTATATATCGGTGAAATTTCCACGATTTAAATTCAGCTTAAAATAAATAAAATAAAACAAAAAAACTTACATTAATCCTCGAGTAAATTGCGGTGAAAAACATAAAAAATTCAGTTGGTTGCGTTGAAAAAATTAAAACTCGAAAAAAAATAGTAAAAATATCTATAAGTTCTACAAAAACTTGGAATTTTCGGACGTCATCTCCATGGGCGCACCAGGTGTAGATCGCGATACACTCGGCGCACTAGCGTCTAACCCGAGAGATAGTCTAGCAATACTCTAACATCACAATGGCCTTAAAACATCCGAAAACCCCCTAAAGTGGTAGGACCACTTTTTATTGAGTTTGCAAATTCATAGGTACCTGTAAATACCTTGGAGGGGTACGCGGGGGGGCCCCGGCCTGCCATCTCGCAGTACTCGCATCAGAGCATAAGGGGGGCTGGTGTTGTGCTGCTGCTAGCATCCGAGCTTACAGAGTGGTACAGTTATGCGAAAATCATGATTTGCAACCTGTATGCTCTCGACCACATCCCAAATTTTTCGTGTGGCCAATTCTTTCCCAACCCTACGTCACTCTTCCGACGAACTACCGCGCGGAGGTCCTTTTTGCTGTTTCTATCCTTTCTTCGCGTTCGTCGTCGGCACCGAATTCACGCCTTGCTCGACACTCTACCTTCGCGAGATCACCGATGTTATATTTCTACCTCTACGTTACGTTCAGTGAACGTTCAACAACTTATGCATATGCAGTTCCTTATTTGCCAAAATACTACATACTACTACCAGACATTCTTTTTTATTACATACAACAATCACTAAAAATATTATTAACCAGTCTCGTGTGCGGGTTTTACTTGAAAATTATTTTTACGAATGTTGCCTCCTATCTTGTTTTCAACGTGTATTACGTAAGCTTTCAGAACGGTGCATTCTTTTGATAACTTTCGGAATTTTTGTTCTAAGAAACCAAAAAGTGGAACCCTACAAATTTTCATGATTAAATTAATGAACTTTAAGCGAATTTAACAAAGCAAATACACTTCCTTAATCAAATTAACACATTTTTGACAAATTTTTGTCAATATATGTACCTGCGAAGATCTGGATTCCTAGCGAGATCTTCACATTCACCCTTTCGTCAGCTAACAAAATTACAACAATAATCATCTCAAATAGTTTAAAAAACCAAATAATGTAAATGTAAATGTAAACATTTTTATTGTTTTGTTAAAAAAACTTTTAAAGTATTGTGTGCGTTGACATTATTTTATGTAAGTAATATAAAACAAAAACAAACAAAGAAACGTTGTATAAAAAAACAAAATAAATTGGGAAACAAATAAAAATAAAATTCTGAAGAAGACGTTGAAACGTTAAAGATGTTAAAAACAATTAAAAAATAGAGAAAAGCCCCTAATATCAAGATTAAATTTCAGAAATAATCACAAGAATGGCTAAGAAACAAATTCCATTAGTGTTATGTTGAAAATAGTTCAAACAACTACATTTTCTTAATTCAAATAACATATTTTTGACAGATGATGATTAAATTAACGAACTTTTGCATAAATGTTATGTATTACAACTGAAAATTGTTCAAAGAATTACATTTTCTTAATCCAATTAACATATTTTTGACAGATGATGATTAAATTAACGAACTTTTGCATAAATGATATGTATTACAACTGGAAATTGTTCAAAGAATTACATTTTCTTAATCCAATTAACATATTTTTGACAGATGACGATTAAATTAACGAACTTTTGCATAAATGGTATGTATTATAACTGAAAATTTTTCAAAGAATTACATTTTCTTAATCCAATTAACATATTTTTGACAGATGATGATTAAATTAACGAACTTTAGCATAAATGTTATGTATTATAACTGAAAATTTTTCAAAGAATTACATTTTCTTAATCCAATTAACATATTTTTGACAGATGATGATTAAATTAACGAACTTTTGCATAAATGTTATATATTACAACTGAAAATTGTTCAAAGAATTACATTTTCTTAATCCAATTAACATATTTCTGACGGATGATGATTAAATTAACGAACTTTAGCATAAGTGTTATGTATTATAACTGAAAATTTTTCAAAGAATTACATTTTCTTAATGCAATTAACATATTTTTGACAGATGATGGTTAAATTAACAAGTTTTAGCATAAGTGTTATGTATTATAACTGAAAATTTTTAAAAGAATTACATTTTCTTAATCCAATTAACATATCTTTGACAGATGATGATTAAATTAACGAGCATTAGCGTAAGTGTTATGTATTATAACTGAAAATTGTCCAAAGAACTACATTTTCTTAATACAATTAACATATTTTTGACAGATGATGATTAAATTAACGAACTTTAGCATAAGTATTATATATTATAACTGAAAATTTTTCAAAGAATTACATTTTCTTGATGCAATTAACATATTTTTGACAGATGATGGTTAAATTAACAAGTTTTAGCATAAGTGTTATGTATTATAACTGAAAATTGTTAAAACAATTACATTTTCTTAATCCAATTAACATATCTTTGACAGATGATGATTAAATTAACAAGTTTTAGCATAAGTGTTATGTATTATAACTGAAAATTGTCCAAAGAACTACATTTTCTTAATACAATTAACATATTTTTGACAGATGATGATTAAATTAACGAACTTTAGCATAAGTATTATATATTATAACTGAAAATTTTTCAAAGAATTACATTTTCTTGATGCAATTAACATATTTTTGACAGATGATGATTAAATTAACGAGCATTAGTGTAAGTGTTATGTATTATAACTGAAAATTGTCCAAAGAACTACATTTTCTTAATGCAATTAACATATTTTTGACAGATGATGGTTAAATTAACAAGTTTTAGCATAAGTGTTATGTATTATAACTGAAAATTTTTAAAAGAATTACATTTTCTTAATCCAATTAACATATCTTTGACAGATGATGATTAAATTAACGAGCATTAGCGTAAGTGTTATGTATTATAACTGAAAATTGTCCAAAGAACTACATTTTCTTAATACAATTAACATATTTTTGACAGATGATGATTAAATTAACGAACTTTAGCATAAGTATTATATATTATAACTGAAAATTTTTCAAAGAATTACATTTTCTTAATGCAATTAACATATTTTTGACAGATGATGGTTAAATTAACAAGTTTTAGCATAAGTGTTATGTATTATAACTGAAAATTGTTAAAACAATTACATTTTCTTAATCCAATTAACATATCTTTGACAGATGATGATTGAATTAACAAGTTTTAGCATAAGTGTTATGTATTATAACTGAAAATTGTCCAAAGAACTACATTTTCTTAATACAATTAACATATTTTTGACAGATGATGATTAAATTAACGAACTTTAGCATAAGTATTATATATTATAACTGAAAATTTTTCAAAGAATTACATTTTCTTGATGCAATTAACATATTTTTGACAGATGATGATTAAATTAACGAGCATTAGTGTAAGTGTTATGTATTATAACTGAAAATTGTCCAAAGAACTACATTTTCTTAATACAATTAACATATTTTTGACAGATGATGATTAAATTAACGAACTTTAGCATAAGTGTTATGTATTATAACTGAAAATTTTTCAAAGAATTACATTTTCTTAATGCAATTAACATATTTCTGACAGATGATGATTAAATTAACGAGCTTTAGCGTAAGTGTTATGAATTATAACTGAAAATTGTCCAAAGAACTACATTTTCTTAATACAATTAACATATTTTTGACAGATGATGATTAAATTAACGAACTTTAGCATAAGTATTATATATTATAACTGAAAATTTTTCAAAGAATTACATTTTCTTGATGCAATTAACATATTTTTGACAGATGATGATTAAATTAACGAACTTTAGCATAAGTATTATATATTATAACTGAAAATTGTCCAAAGAACTACATTTTCTTAATACAATTAACATATTTTTGACAGATGATGATTAAATTAACGAACTTTAGCATAAGTGTTATGTATTATAACTGAAAATTTTTCAAAGAATTACATTTTCTTAATGCAATTAACATATTTCTGACAGATGATGATTAAATTAACGAGCTTTAGCGTAAGTGTTATGAATTATAACTGAAAATTGTCCAAAGAACTACATTTTCTTAATACAATTAACATATTTTTGACAGATGATGATTAAATTAACGAACTTTAGCATAAGTATTATATATTATAACTGAAAATTTTTCAAAGAATTACATTTTCTTGATGCAATTAACATATTTTTGACAGATGATGATTAAATTAACGAGCATTAGTGTAAGTGTATGTATTATAACTGAAAATTGTCCAAAGAACTACATTTTCTTAATACAATTAACATATTTTTGACAGATGATGATTAAATTAACGAACTTTAGCATAAGTGTTATGTATTATAACTGAAAATTTTTCAAAGAATTACATTTTCTTAATGCAATTAACATATTTCTGACAGATGATGATTAAATTAACGAGCTTTAGCGTAAGTGTTATGAATTATAACTGAAAATTGTCCAAAGTACTACATTTTCTTAATACAATTAACATATTTTTGACAGATGATGATTAAATTAACGAACTTCACGTTTTTCAGCCTGTCTGTCTTGAATGTGTCATTTAAGAATCAAAATTCTACTGATCTAAATACAAATTATCCTACAATTAAAAAGTTTATTTTTTACAAGGAGAGTGTTCCTTTTAGAAACATTTCGCCTGAACTTGTAACTCCCAATATTGCGCCTGACGGACGGTTAAACTTATTTTTCGAAGTATGGTACAGCAAGATCTAAAGAGTAGAATCTTTTTATTATCAAAATTGTTGAAAGAATATAGCAATACCTTGAACTAATTTTAAAAAATGTATCAATCTTTGTTAAGTTGTTGGCTGCATGGTATCCCTCTATTCCATGCAGCCAACAACTTAACAAAGAAGATGAAAAAACAGAGTGCCCTGAGAAACGAGATTTTTATACTTAGATGTAAAGTTTAAAGAAAATAAAACATACATTTCTTAAGTAGGCCAAAATTATCGATTGGGGATTGTAGTCGACCAAACAAGAAGAATCTTTCTTTGTACTCTAAGCTTCCGATTTACAGTACAATGAAAAGTTCTTTTTTGGTCTACTGCAATCCTCAGAAATTCATTTCCTGTTGTCTTAGATGTAAAGTTTAAATAGTTTAATAGTAGGTCATCGACATACATCAAACACAGGTGACTTCTATTGAAATCGATAGACGTACGTACTTAGAGGAATTTCGTCTTCAGAGCAGCTTGTGAGTATCTGCTTCAACATGAAGGTCCGATCCGTTGTTGATCTGTTTTTACGGAATCTTGCCTGATACTCTCGAAGAGATTCGGTGTGTTATTCTAGCCTGCTTCTTATCAGTGTAGCAAAAATTTTATACCCCACATCCAGCAGGGATACTACTCTGTAGTTAATACGTTCAGATCTGTAGCCTTTTTGGCATTGGCTCCATTGGTGTGGCATAGTTTCTGAATGCCATGTTTCCTGCAAGGGTTTGTAAAGTTTATTGGCCAGGACTTTTCCCCTACATCATATATTTTTCGCTTTCGCCAGGGCTTTTATTATTTTTTAGAGCGCTTAACATTTTCAGAACTTCTTCTTTTCCTGGGCCAATGATTATTATTATCGTTTCTTCCCCTCCTTCCACTTTGATTAATAATTGCTCTTTGTTTTCTTCCCCTAACAATTCTTTGAAGTGTTCTTTCCATCTTTTCAGGATATCATCGTCATTCCATATAATATTTCTTTCCTTATCTTTGAAAAATCTTTTATGTCTTTGTATTTCTTTTTTATTGTAATTTTCCTCTATGCTTCTTATTTGTGCCTCCATTGCCTTTCTTTTCTTTGCCCTAAACAGCTTTATTTGATTTTCTCATCTGGTCTTTGTATTTTTCCATGTTTATCTCTTTCTGCGTTTGCAACACCTTATCCAATAGCGTTTTCTTTTTCTTCTGCTCAGCTTCGCATTCTTCGTCGATCCAGTGATTCTTTTTGTTTGTTTTTCTAGTAGATATTGTATTCTGCATTGCTTGTTTTTTTTAGTTAGGGTCCTTTCTCTGTACGTTTTGTCTACTCCTCATTGGTATTTTCTTACAACTTTTTCTTTTTGCTAATTGTTCGTATCATACTCCTCATGCCTTTTTTTTCCCTATGTCTATTATTTTTCTTTACTCCCTCATCCCACATCTTTATTTTAACAAATAAGTGGTCTATAACTAACATTTTTCAGAAAACGAATTCAATGGTTTAAATTTTCTTTGATAAATTAATACATTTTATTACTTAGAAATTAAGATGATTTGAACATCCAGTACATTTCTTGAATGTTATCACTTGTGCTTCGCAGAATTTGCTCCTAAAGATACAAGAATTATGTACATATTTTACAATTCCATATCCAAAATACTTTATCTTTGAGATATACACTTATGAAGATGGATAATAGATTCTTACAAATTATCTCGATTTCTAGGTATTCTATCAAAGGTGATAAAAATGTTATTAGGACGTCAGTAAATTCCTTATCACTTAAAACTATAAAGCAAAAACGTTTTAGCTAATTCACTTCATAGAGGACTTATAAAAGATTTGATTAGTACTGATAAGTAATAATTAAATGTTATGCTGTACTTAAATTGTATGTAAGTAATCTTTATGTGGTACAATACATTGAGCATGATCAAGAATATCAAGAAAATTTAAATCATATCCCAGCATCAATGGAGAGAGCCTAGGAGCATTTTTCTTTAATAATATTTTTCGCCGAAAATTTAGCGATGATAATTTATCGCAATGTACGTCCTTCACGTACGTCTTCAACTGATACAATTAGATCTAAGCTGTATCACTTAATACAATTGCAACACTGTGTTCTGTTTGTTACAAAAGTGTATTTTTATACATTTTTTATCGCGTCGAAAGTTGTTCTCCCATATCTAAGATAACCTCCAAACTATTTAAACTGTTTGTAAATAGAAATCGTTTATCTACATTACATATACAAGACCCTGCATATAAGCTCAAGCATTTTTGATCAATCCCAAGAAATACCTGCATTCATAGTTATAGAAAGAAAGCGTTTGTATATAGTAAAAGAACGGTAGATTGATATGATTATATCTGGTTTTCCCAAAAACATTCTTTAATCATGTTCTTCTTTTTTAAAAAATTATTGACATTCAGAGCTAGGCAGTTATAGAAGTAGAATGACTAACATTATACTTTGTCAAAGTATTGAGCTTACTTTATTATACCCATTAGAAAGTACAGATAACCGAAAAATGTAGATATTATACTTTATATATGTAAGCCCAATTAAGTCTTACGTTCTTGTTATGCGGTACGCTAAGTATACTGTCTACAGATCTAAAGACCAATATTTTGATAATCATCTCATTTAATGTAACCACGTTGGAGCTCCTTTGTGTAAGCGTAGCTTACTGTCGGACATAACAACTTCTTTGATTTCATTTCGCATTTCTTCTGATGATAAAAGTAACATTTTAGGTTTAGAAATACAAGCTTTACATTTAAAAAAAGGCAATTGGAATCAAACGTATTCAATACTGAGGATTTTATAAAGCAAAATGTTGGACTGGAACAACAAAAAGCCAGTTTTAAGAAACATACATTCAAAGATTTTAAATTGAAAATAAAACAACAAACAATTTTCTAAACTAGTAAATAATGTATGCATATGATTAGTATGAAGATCTAACTTCTTATCAAAATGATCATTATGTTCTAAACACTACCATCGTTGATATATCAAGCAATGTCATAAATTCACTTTCCAAAAGCCCTAAATTCAATCTTCTGAATTGTATGTTAAAAATTCTTTATGGTACACATTCTGAAAGACGTGGAATATATTTTAGCAGGCAAAGATGATTATTCGGATAAAGATTTATTAAGAAGCCGTAATGTAATCTCATATCATCGCAAAAGGTGCATAGAAGACTACATAAATTGTAACATTGACTGCCAGAGCTTAAAAACAAGACCCCGTACATAATTGACATATGCTCATATCTATCTTCAACTTGCCTTTTAACTGTAATAAAAAATGCACTTAATACTTTGAGACTATTTTGTTTCTCAGAAATGATGATATGTCATCCATAAATAGAGTTTATTTTTTATGCGCATGCAAATATTTCCTTAGATAAAAAATGTATCGACTATTATGTAGAATTGAAACGTATATCCAGCATGTTCCATAAAAGTATAACAAATCCAAATAAAGAAGTCTGCGAAGGAAAACATCGCGTATTATTCTGATATTACGAGCAAACAATATTCAAGAAGGTTATAAATAGTTGCACCAATGAACTAATCGCCAAAAGATTGTTTTATTTCGTTCAAATCTTATCCAAGATGTCTTGCACTTAAAAGCAAAACGTCTGAACAGAGATTTTGCATGAAATTTTATTTGTTTCAAAAGATGTATGTAATTTAGGAATACGTGTAAAAGATTTTCAAGATATGGATGTTTAAATTTTCTTCTCTTAACCACGTGTTTTCAGAAGCTACATCGATTCATATAACGTAATTAACAAATCGAATATCGAGTCGTCATTATGGTGTCAATTACTGTTTGGACCGATTAAAGAGATAGAAGCATCGCTGTATACACGAATTCGCATCTTCAGCACATCGATGGACATTGCCTACCTTCCAGGAAAGTTATACATACAAAACATACACAGACGTGATAAATCAGACGAAAACTAGAGCGATGTCAATTTCGGGCCTCGTTCTGGCGCCGTTTTTAGTGATTTAAGAAACAACAAACGCCTATGACTTGCGAACGGTTGGAGCAATCGAAGCAAGTAATAATATCGTTTTTATTTACGTGGAAAGTCGCGTCTTTTGGTATATAACTCAACGCGATTCGGAGAATTTTTTTCATTTTGCAGCTGTTTTAAAACTTCAAAAATTCGATCACTTTGGGTACAAATTTTTACGGCTCTTTTATATCCCGGCATCCGGATGAGCTAGGAGGTTTGGGTTCCTTGGAAAGCTCTCGGCGAGCGCTTTAAAACCAAAAAAGCTCAACTCTTTATCTCTAACCATTTCGATGCTAGGACGTCACAAGAAAAGAAGATTCCTTTTCTTTTAACTTTGAACCTCCGTAGCTCCCAAATCAAAAAAGCTAGGAGGTTCTGCTTGGTCGCAATCGATTCAACGGACAATTTTCCGTTAAACTGGTCAACCAGAAATGCGCAGCTAACGGTAAATCGGACAAAAACTAAAGCGATGTCGATTTCGGGCCTCGTTCTGACGTTTTTGGTGGTTCAAAAAACAACAAACGCCCATAACTTGCGAACGGTTGGAGCAATCAAAGCAAGTAATGATATTGTTTGGATCTCCGTCGAACGCCGCGTCTTTTGGTATATAAAGTCCGTTGGAAAGCTCTCGGCGAACGCTTTAAAACCAAAAAAAGCTAAAATCTTTAACTCACCGTTCCGATGCTCGAACCTCAATCAAAGTGAGTAATGGCACCATTTTGATCTACGTCGAAAGCCACGTCTTTTGGTATATAACTCAATATATGATGATTTTGAGCTACTTTGCATTTTAAAACTCTAATCGTTTTGTGAATTCTATTCTTTTCCTAACTAAAAAAAGGATTTTATGTGGTGTTGATACCATAATATTAGTTTACATAGAAATACAACAATATTTGCAACATTGTGTCTTCTATTCTTTCATAGCTAAATTAACGTAATATCGTCAAATACCATGTAAATTTTCTTAATCATGTAAAACACATTAAATCCGTTTTTTATGGTAAAAAATTACAATAAAATACACTTTTGCCAACGTTAAATGAAGTGGTTGATTATTTCTGCCGGATGACGTCACAAAAGGCATGATTAAAAGCGCACGCGTTTCGCCAATGTTTGAAACAATGTCAATTTACCATAGTATCAAAATCCTTTGTGTTTTTGTATCTCAGATACTGAAATATTGGTCGCGTTTGTACATGCAGGATTTGGAAGTGGATTGCCTCCAGGTGAAGTCAAGATTAAAGGAATACCTATTAATTTGTAATTAAATTTGTGGAGCGAGGAAATGGATTTTCTTCTACGCCCAACAGATGTTGTTATCGGTTATTTTCGGAAAACACTTTTCAAGAGTTTTCAGCATTATGTTTTCAAACGAGGTTCGTTTATTTTTTTAAAAATAGAACGCTTTATGTTGCAAATCAAAGCGCTAAATTCTCCGAAAATCTCTTATTGAATTCTATGGAAATACACGTGGAGGTACGTGGGTATCATTTTTTGCAGATGAAGAAATGAAAGAAAAAGATAAGGAAGATGTTAGAAGAGCCAGGAAAATTGCAAAAGGTTTTTTGACAATAGGTATTCTAATTGACGACAACTTCTTTCCAGAAAAAAAAACAAATTACAAAGTTTAGATTTTTCTGTACATTTCCAGTATTCATTATTCATAAGGAGAAGGTCTTTTAATTCGCCTACAAGCATCAACAAGCTTTGGTACTACTTTTAATTGCGGCGCTATAAAACACTAAAATATTTAGAATTATCAAACAATTAAACTTGCTCGATTTATAGTCAGTATTCATTTGCAAATTTCTCCAATAAGGGATAACTATATTCCATACTATTGTGGTGTTTATCATTGGCATAACTCAGTATTCAGTTTTGTATTCTATAAAATTATTACATTAAAAAAATCTTGATTAATATTTATTAAGATTTTTATTTCAAACACTAACTATGGATATAACCAATATAGTATATTTGTCTGTAAAAAATCCAACTAATTTCCTTAGGTCCAAAATTATTGTTTTCTTCTGCATCCATCTTATTATATTTTATCTCCGTACAGAATCTAATGTAGTCATTAACTTCATCTTAAACATCGATTACGCTATAGTTACCCCTGTTGCAAAGGCGAAATGTTTCAATAATCAAAGAAAAATCAGCAAATTACATAGCCTTCAATCCTTTTTTTTATTATTCACTTGGATGAGATTCTTCTGTCTGAGGTAATGATAGTAGTATCATTGTCTCGAGAGTCATCTGCACTGTTTGCCACTTTGTGTGTTGGGTGGTTACAAGATGTGTTTCGATTTGCTACCGAGATTGTTTGGACATGGTGTGGTGCTGCGATTTCGAAATCTTCTGGCTACTTTTTATGAGAGCTCATTTCCTTACATTACTTCAAAGTCGTACAATAGTCCTCTAAAACCAACAGGTTGCTAACATACAAGTGATGGTGTGTTGGTACACATATAGCGTAGTTAATTAATTGTTTTTATTTTCTGCCTTTTTTGTGTTCTTCCATTAACTGTAAAATTTCCAAAAGGGCAAATGGTATGGGATTTTATATTTCTCACTGGTTTGGGCTGATTGGAATTAATTGAGGATAAGGTGAGCGCTGCAAATTATCAAGAAATTTTGGAGGATCCAACAGGATGTTGCCGTGTTATACAGGTCGCTCAACCAAATAATGGTTTTCTCTACTCGAAAGTGTAAGCCTTTCGTTTCTACTTTCTTTAATGCCTTTCTCCATATATAAATTTGACCCATTTCTTTTTATCTTGGGCTAAGATCTTGACTTCTCTTATGTCCATTCCTCTTTGAGCTAATATTTTTACAATGTTTTCATCCCATGTTCGTTTTGGTCTTCCTTATTCCTTGTCCCTTGTAGTTTAGCCTCCGCTATTTGTTTCATCTGCCTTTTATTTTCCATTCTGGCCAAATGTCCGTATCATCTTAGTTGATTTCGTTCTATTTTTTCTATTAACGGTTCTACCTCCAGAAGTTCCCTGATTCTTACGTTTCCAACCTTGACGGTTTGTCCAACAGAATATAAAGGTTTTGTCTTAGCCCTGAAGTAGCCCGGACTTAAATGTCATCGAAAGTGTACAGCAGGAAATGGAAATATATCTAAGGAACAATTCTTAAAGAACTGATTTAAGAACCAAATTAAGACAAATACGTTAACACCTGAATTCTGCAACAAGCTTATAAGAAGTATGCCAACACATATTGGAGAGGTTATCAAATCAAAAAGAATCATGAGTCACTGGAGTAATTGATTATAATAATTTGGTTTTGAGTTCCAACCTTTAGTTGGCAAAATTTGTTCTTTTTTTTTAATATAATTATTTATTGCGGTTTAATGTAGAAATTTCTTAATAAATATGTATTTTTCAAAGCATGAGTAGATAAGACTTTTTTACCAGCTGGTGCTTAATGACTTTTCCTAAATCAAAAGGGCGTGATTGCTTATCAGCTGCTGGAGGATATCCGTATGCCAAAACTTACTTCCAAATATGGAAGAGAAGAAGCGAAAGCCAAACAGAAGAAACGAAAATTGGAGAAAAAGAAATTACATTCCGTTAAAACGGTAATAGATTCCGGTGAACGAATGAATAATGAAGACAAAATGTCGACAGGATAGAAAATACAAAGTGTACATTCGAAAAAGATACTCTGCTTAAACAAAAGCCCGAATTTTCTTTTAAAACGAAGTTAAACAATAATCCTTTCATAAACAATTCACGTTCAATAGTTACTTTTGATCTTACAAAAGATACTCCAATACACGTTTCACTTCACTTTTATTTATCTTGTACACAACTGTCCTTTCTATATCTAATCTCGCTTAAATCTAACTTACAGTTCCCTAGCTCATCGATCTATACGCCAGAAGACACATCGCATGCTGTCACAGCATCTATCTGACTTTCGGCGCATGGGCCGATGATCTAGATGATAATACTACATTTTTTACCAGTGGAACTTTCCGTGGCAATATGGCAACCCTAGAATATCCATAACCTTCAAAGACATTGTAAATAATTGTGAAAAATCAAAAACGTTTCTAGAAGACACCCGAAGAAAGAACGAGGAAAAATTGAAAGCTGTAGGAAATAAAACTTGAAAACAGATTAAAGATGGAAGAGATGATCAAAGAACGAAGAAACAGGATAAAGAAAAATTCATTGTTTGGCATTTATAAGAGTCAGTTACTGAAATATGTTGATGTTTCTGAAGAATTGAGGCAACTGACGTAGAAAAAGCTTCAGCAAGGTTGTTTCGTTGTAGATTCTTCAAATTCGTCTAATAGTGAAGCAGGAAAAACTGGCATAAGAGGTATGGAGAGCAAAATATCTTGTGAATTGATGACAGCTCTCAAGGTTGGAAAGCAAGTAAGTGAGTGGACTTTGAAAAAAGTACCAACGTTAACATGTTTAAAGAACTACTACAACTCGAAAGTCTCACAAATAAGTGAGAGATTAACAAATTAATGTACTAATCAAACTAGCATTGATTCTACTGTGGATAATGAAGAAATGCCGGCAACAGCTTAAGAACTTTTGGAGAGCTAAGCAGGAACATCTAGACAAGAGAATCGAAATCTATCACCTTCTTAAGAGAAAACTCTCATCGGATCATCTCAACAGCCAAACTATGACCCAAAGTATTCAGGTACTGGATCATCATAAGCGATGTTATCAAAATCGTTGAAAATTGCAAAAGCTGTATTGATAGATCATGCCGTGAAGAAAGTAAAGAAGCAAGGAATAGTTCAAAGAGTGCGGTAACTTTATTGGTTGGTGATAAAAGAAAGAACGACATGAAAAAGTCTCCAGAAACTGTGAAAAGGGAACCATGCTTTGGTGGCTGCGACGACATAAACAGTCGTTATGGAACGCGATCTAGACCGGGATATGCTGAAAGAAGAAAGGAAGATCCAATGACAGGGTACCACGAAAAATAGTCAAAAAAGGCAATTAACTTCGGCAGATGATACCTCAGTTAAATATCAAATTATGAATAATTTTGCAAAAATTTGTTGAACTTAAAAAAGAACTATTAAATAATTAATAAAAACTAAAAAACATGCAATCCCATAGAATTCAGTAGGTGCAGGATGTATATTTACTAAAATTCTCATAGCCAAAAGTTGTATTTTTTTAAATACACCTTATAGGGTTAGGACAGCAACAAAAGGCAGCTTTTTCGAAACATCTAGTTAACCGTACATTTTTTTTCCAAAAAACAAAAGGCTCATTTAATTGAGTTCGTAAAACTGCCTCCCATTTGATCGCTACTCTATCAAAAACTCACTCTGTATGTAGTTGTTTTTAAGGTAATATGTGAAAAGGGAAATAATTTCCTATAAGAATGAGATGAAATAAAACGAGAAAAACTAAAAGTACACAAAAATATCGAATTCACCCAGTTCCCACTTGTCACAAACAATGTATAAGAAAAGAAAAACAACACATCATTGACCTTTCCTACGAACCTATGTAGACAGACAAAAAACATATTCTCCGGAACGTTCGGAACGAAAGTGGAACACGCTCTATTTATTTTGCAACGTAGGAGTTTCGATGCTGAGCATCGAACAGAGAGAAAAGGGAGAAGAAAAAGAAAAAGAAAAGGCAAGTGAAAATAAACAGGGAAAATGAGCCGAAATAGTATCGAAAACGCGTCGAAATCGGGGGAGGAGAAAAAGACATCGCGAATCCGGAAGTACGACATCCGGAAATTCAAACTCCAGTTTACCTTGCATCAAGCTCACTCGCCGCGCAGTAGAGCTACTCACATGCGGACAACGTCGCTAGGTAGTAGCGGAGGTCCAACATAAGATCAAGCGACCGCATAGTCGCTCGCTGCAAAAAGGAACGAGTAATACGGAAGAAAAAGAGAACAAAAAAAAAAGGATCTCGCTAGCGGAGCAAAACGCACTCGCTACCCTCTTTCTGCAAATATCGAAGCATTAATAAATTAATAATACGCGCATATATATATATACATACATATAGATGTATACATATACAAAGATACAAACTCCCTGGTATATAAATCAATATCTGTCGAGGGTGAGAGGGGTGCTGTACAGCACGTGCACGACGACGACGGAGCTTTTGCCGACTGAAAATTGTGAAATATGCAAATAGGCCTTGTGTTCGTTTGCCCGTTTTGATAACGGAACGCATTTGTTCGTTTTCTGCCGCTGCCGCGGCGCTGTTTCGCGACGATCCCGCGCCGCGCTCTCGCTAAAGCCCAGAGACGGATTAGCTGACGAATGGATTAAATGTTTGCTCCTCGTTCCCGGTATTTTCGAGGCTGTTTTTGCCATATTTCGTCAGATCTATACGTATATAGGGCAGGATGTTGTAAATAATTAGCAAATTGTTTAATTTTTTTGTATTTATAAAATAAACTACCAAATTAGATTCTATATACCAGCTATACGTTCCACACAGACAAAAAAAAACAAATATATATCTTTGAAATTATTTATTTAATTCAACAAAGGTTGATTTGAGTGAAAGCAAGTTTTTTGTACAAGCCACAGAAGTGAAATATCAGAGTGAAAGAGTCAAGAGAACAGATAAAATACGAAATACTTAAATTAGAAAACAAATAGGAACAATACCACTGAAAAAAAAATAGGGGAATATAGACTGAGATGGTTTGGGCATATAATCAGAATAAGCAACGACAGACACGTCAAAAGAGTATGGGAAACCAAGACAGTAGGAAGAAAAGGTCTTATGCATGTTTTAAGTGAGACGAAGCGTTTTCGAAAGAGCCGTATTAGCGCAGCTTTGACCTCGACAGCTTTCACACATTGCTGCGCACCATAAGTCAGCCTTCACTTACTTACATTTGCTTTCGCTACTTTGAGTGGAGCCGCATAAGATCAGAAGAAATATCTTTCCTGGCGCTGGTACTCGTTTCATGGGAATTGAAGAGAGGGACGAGTTTCAGTTACTCCATCCCCAGTTTCTGGGGTCCAAGCTGTTCCCCAACCACATCCGAATTTGCAGATATCGCGGTAGGAGTGGAGGCATGCTGCATCAAAACTGTGTAGGAAACGTGAAAGTATGATAGCATTGCTTGCCTGATCCACAAGTAAACAGTGAATTCTGATCGCTCAATGTGTTATTACCATTAGTTTTTCCTGTTTCGATGTACAGAGAGAGGATGAAGTTTTCTTCTGGTTTTTCATTGGTCTCGGGAGATCAGCTTGGATCGTTGAATTCTCCGGGAATGTCATGAAGATGCTAGGATCGGTTGAATACTTGGAATATGAAACAGTTCACTAAAACCCTTACCACAACACTTAATTCGAGTTCAGTCTTGCTGCTGATGATGAAAGCTTGGCTATCGAAACGTGCGTCCAGTACGAATTAAGTGTTGTGGTAAGGGTTTTAGTGAACTGTTTCAGTGTTCCAGTGCCACAGTTTTAGAGTATCCGTTTACTTGGAATATGGCTGAAATGGTGTCACAGCCATTTACTGCATGAAGAAATAGGATCGATTTCATGCAGTCATGAATGAGTGAAGAATTACGTATGTCTATGGAACTGTAACATCTGGTCTTAACGTTTCCTTTACCTTCCTTCATCATTGATTGATTGATTTCTACCCAAGCAGGGTTAGTCTTTACACCCTTAACACTGGGGCATAGTAGCCTATTCCTTCATCATGAGAATGTCTTTGTCTTCTGAAGCAAAAGCGAGAGTAGTAACGTGAGAAATTCGACATCTTGACCGACAATATCAACTTTCTGGTATAATAGTGGAGCAACATCTGCATCATCTTTCGTAATACTGGTTCCAATGTCAGTACTCTCCAGTTTTTGTGCAAGTTGCGCAACAAACTTTTCTTTATTACTGAAGTTACCCAGAAGAAAAGTCTGAGATTCACTCAGTTTATTTGTAAACTGGCAAACAGAGGAGAAACTGCAGCGAGAGAGTACCTATTTACTCTTTTCATTAACATAACTGACTAACATTCAGTTTAAGCATATATTAGCATATATATAATATATTTGCTGGTATTGCAAATAACCTCTTGATATCGAAACTAATGAAAATTGTAAATAAATTGTTGAATCTAAGTGTAACTGAGTATAGTTGAAAGAGGGCAATACTTATTTTTTCTGAGCTTAGATATTTTCCAAATCAATTAGGAGATTTGTTAAATTATCAAGCTACAATCTTTCACATTATTTTGTTATACAAATAGCAATGTTTATGTCGTCCTTTGGAGACAATATTTACAGATCGTATGACCAAATAAATATGTTTGTGATGAAGCCATCATAAAGGAGAGTAAAAGTAACCCTTCCTTCCTGAAAAAGCTTCCATGCAACAGCGATGTCAACCGTTATCGATCAGTTCCAGCACGGAAACTTGACGAAATAATATTTTTTCCCCGGTTACAATCACACATTCTATTCGGAAAAACTCGTCTCATTAGCGATAAATGAAATCGTATTTACTTTTTTTTTCGAAAAAACAAAGAGAAACGAACCATCAACCTCCGACCAGCATTTAATTAAAAATAATTACAGTTTTTCCCCATAAATTCGCCAAGTAATAAAATATGGACATCATCCCGAAAAAGGGTTGGGAAATAAAATTTCTCTCATCGGCGGCGGTGGGTATGTTCCCGCTACAGTACCGTGTTGGCTGCTTCCTCCCCGCCCTCACGTTGCAACAGCTAGAAAGAGAGAAGTATTAGAGAAAAAGAGGGTGGCGCTGGCGGTGGAAGTAACCGGTGCTAGGAGGAGGACGGTATAGGCGGCGAAATGAGAAGAGATGATCAAAAAGACAGAGAAAGATGGAGAAAGAACGCAACTAACGGCAACGGAAGAGAGCGGAAAGCGTAGTTGTGTGTGCCCCCGTTCAGAAGTAGGAGAAGAGATGAGAGTAGAGGGTGTAATTTTTAGCGGAGCAGTGTACTAGGCCCATAAAGATTCTTTCTCTCCGAGTATTTTAAAATGTAGTTCCTGAGGAGATACTGCTTGCTGCTACTGCTGCTGCTCCTGCTGCCTTGCCTCGCTTCCTCCACTGCCTCTTAGTCTTGCTTGCTTCTGTACACGATTCTAGCTTTATTGATTTTATGTAACTAAGACATTCTTCGTGTATACTGTATATATACATATATATAGATATACACCAAGAGAAATTTAAGTTTTAAAACTAAGCAGTTGAATTGGAGTGGTACGTTGAGGAGGTGGAGATTCCGGGAAAAGAGGAGGTCAGGCCTCCTCCATCTCCGGGAAACGCTAACGAATATTAACGAAACGGGGCATGCCTGTGGTGTTTTAAAGGTTCTCAACTCGTACAACGTTTTTATGCCTTCTCTTCTATTATCATGTCGTTCGTTTTATTCTATTTTTAAATACGAATAGTTCAACATCGAACCTACATAGTTTCGCAGTTTGAGAACAACTACGAAATAGTTTCGTTCTGATTTACCACTTACCACGCTGTAATGCACTTGCAAGTTATTTTAAAATTGTTCTTTCGTTGAAAGGACAATTAAATATTGAAGAAAATATTAACAGTGGTAAATAAAATTTTATATTTCTCTTTATAATTAAACGAATCCGTCTTATTATTGGCATCATTTTATTAATTAGAAGACTATCTACTGACCGTTTATAAATTGATGCGAAATGTATTGTAATGTTACAAACGCGGGAAAAATTTAAAAAAAATTATGGAAATTAGGCAGGTCTGGGAGTGTCTCTAGATACTCTTTCGGCAATTTAAATTAAACTAGGTATCAATTATTGAAATTGGAGTTGTGACGTTCGAATATAAACTCTATGTGTATATTTTACATGCTGGAACCCTGCGTATTCTCACACCACCGAATTTGATTTTTACTTCGCACTTATGGTAGAATTTAAGCGCTGAACACGAAAATGGGAACACAGCCAAACACGGGTTACCTGCATGAATATTTTGATCAGATGTGGGAAATTGAGTAGCGTCGCGGCACCACTCTATGTTAATCGCGATAGCGATTGTTTAACGACGGCTAATTTGGATAAGTATACTTTACGAAAAAGAATTTGTTAAAAAATTTCAAACAAAACTCTTATTTCTTTAAATAACAGAATGCATGCCATGCAGGGACGCAACTGGAAGACTGAATCTATGATACTTTATGACGTGTAACACCACCAACCCCTGTACAGTATTAAAATTCACTAGTAAGCAAGACGACTACTTGATAATCGATATTTGTAACTGAACTTATGTTAGCGTTGTTCGGTTATATTTTTAATAGAAAATAAACACACACTTGTACTTTATGTTGTTTTTAATAGCACATCAAAATAGAATGTTTACTAACGACTAAAACAAAAACTTGTTATTGTTCAACTATTAGATACCAAAAACATGCTACTTGATTATTTGTAAAACGACAGTTTTACAAATACAAATAGATACTGCAATATCTAGCAAAAGGTGGTATATAATTACTATACTTAACAATCAATTGTTGTAGGAAAATATTCCATTAAAATTGAATATCTGGGATGTGAAGAAAATGAACGGAACATAGGTTATTTATCCATTTCACCATGATTGTCGTTGACTGGACTTAAGATAGGTAATCTCCTAGCATCCCGGTTCCAGCGGTAGGAGGCCATAAAAGAAGTTGGGGCTACTGAGAAAGATCTCATTGCCGCCAGAGGGATTTTGACGTTGAACGAGCGGACATACTGAACTCACTGTAGATAGATTTATTTCATGTGTTTACAATCGTCATATATCTAAATTAGTATCTCAACCAATGTCAAATGAATCACGTCAACACAAAAGTAGACCACCAAGGAACAACTTACACCAGAAAACTACGTGTTAGGAAAGATGTAAATAACAGGGGGTGTCTTAGTACTCCGCAACAGTTGTTCTCTTAAATTTATTCATATATTTATTCAAGAATGTACTGATGAATTTGTATTGAAATTATTTTTATTAGAATGGATCTCCAATAATTGAAAATAAATGTATATACATACATGGTAATGGTACGACGTTGTTTAAAAACTGGTCTGCAGTGATCCCTAAAACCGACACCTTCAATAATGCGCGTTAATGACAGCTACGTTCAATGTTGTAAATTATAACATTACAGTATATACAAGGCGATAAAAATGTACCATACGGTGTATATAAATTGATAAATATCGCTTGCATGAAAGAATGTCTTGAACAAAAATTGTTTCACAATTGATTTCCCATCCTGTAACTTAAAATATTTACCTTTCTTGTAAATTGTTTAGTTTCTATGAGAACTAATTTTTTTCATTGAACGGTAGCCTATTTTTTCTTCATACTTTGAAGACGGTTTATTTTCGTGCTTATTAATTAAATCAATTACGAATTTATAACTTATGCAGTAAAGGCGATAGCGGACACGTCGAGGGTAACCCAAATAATAGAGGCAACAGAAATGAAAGTAATACGAGACATACATGGGAAAACACTATTAGACCGAGAAAGAAATAAGGAACTCCGTCAGATGAGTAACATACAAAACGTAACAAAGTAGACCAGACGAAGAAGAAAGGAATGGAACAAACATTTGGATAGGAGAGACGAAAATAGCATTCTAAGAAGAGCGAAACTTTGGAAGCCCGTGGGCAGGAGATCTCAAGGAAGGCCGCCATAGAGATGGAAAGGGTGCCGGACATCTACATCGGGGGAGGCAGAATAGGATAAAGCAGGTTTGAGCCTACTTATATAGAAATATATAAGAAAGAAAGAAGAGGAAGAAGAATTAAATCAGTGGTTCCAACCATTTCAAAAAACCGGAATAAATTGACTAAACCCGTGCGTAGGTATAAAATTGGGTTGTCATTAAAATTTATTTCCCATAGTGAATAGTAGTTCATAATGGAAAACTTTCATTCATAAAAGCACTTACAAGCAAACATTATAATCTAGACAAATTAATCAAAAATACAGCAAATGGGGGAAATAATTTATAAAGTTTTGTAGTAGTAAGAAACAGAAAAGTTCATCGAGAGGGGCGGCTCCCCTTCCTCCCTCTCAAAAGACCATTTTTCATTTCTTTTTTCAATTTGTACGTAAACGGTACATTTTTCGAAGAAAACTATTATTACAAAAAATACTCCTCGTGAAATTCTGCATAAATAAGATAAACTGTTTTCAAGATATTGGAGTTGGAAGAGGATTAAAATTCTATTAAAATATGATTCTGGCAACTTTTCTGGTAAATGTTTAATTGTGAATTAGTAAATCACTTTCAAATCCCCCCACAGATGCCATTGGTATTTTGAGTATTGAATCACTTGCAGATGTATCTTCATATTTTCATATGATTCCTTCATAAGTACAGCATGTGCAATGGGTATTGATGGCAATACATTTCCATTATGGAGAAGCATAACTTTTAAACCTTACTTAGATGAATCAATAAACAAACACCATTCATCTGGCTGATGTTCTAATCCAAATGCATTTATAAGACCGTCAACGTCTTTAAAAGCACCAAATCATTTTCTGTTGGAAAAAGTCTACATATGATTTATGTCGATTTCGAGAAGTTGAAACCCTAACATCGTCCAATACAAGATTCCACCCTTGTAGACGAAAATCCAACAACTCTGCTTTAACTTTACTCAAGCCCATGTCTCTAACCAAATCATTTAATTCGGCTTGTGTAATTAAATGTGGTTCTCTTGAAGCATTGCAGTCATAATCAAGGTCAGGTTTCTCTGTAGAAGTTGGGAAAAAGCTTTCCACTTCCAAATTATTGCAATTCTGTTGAGGTTGTGGAATGGGAAAATCCACTGAGTGAGATAGGAAACCGAGTTCCTCTTCTTTGATGAAATTCCTAACATCGGTGGTGACAGACAGAAATAGCAGTCGATTATATAATCTCTGAGCTCCTTCCGCAACATAGGAACAGCAAAGATTTTTGTCTTCATTTCTTACTTTTATGCCGGAATACAATTCATATGCCTCTTGAGTTAGAGGAGTTAAATAACGTCTCTGTTTAGTGAACGTAAATTTACCATAAACATGGCAAAAATAGTCTATTTTTTTAACAGTGAACACCCTTACAAATTAACAGTCTTCTTAGTTAAACCTTGCACAATACACACTTTGTAGTTTTATGTTTGCAGTTTTTCCCTCACATACTACTTTTCCTTTTTGTTAAACAAGTCTTTGTTACTGTTGACCTATTTTCCTCTGATTTTTAGTTTTCTAAAACATTTAATACAATTTAAGTTATCGCTTTTTAACGATACACACTCAAATTTTGTTCCTCGTTCTCTATTTCTGTAATAGAAACTCAACTGAACCGATATGACCTTGTTAGATATTCCTACTTCAACTGGTGGGTATATCATGTAATCCTGACCATTCGCAACTTCCTTTCTGATACCCTGCGCTCCCTCAAGTCCCAAACGAAGGTGTCAAAAAGGTTGTCCGCTGCTAACCATCGCAATCGCATTACAAGGTCGCTGAATATAGTTTTAACACCATATTCTAGATCTCATCCTTAAATATTATCTCGGATATCATTGCCTATGATTATGCCCATAATAGTTAAATAGCTTTGATTGTCAAGTTTCTCTATACTGTAATGAAATAAAATCGCGTGATACATTTTAGATTGTTTATTTTAATCAGATTTAGGTGGATTGGTTCCTCTTAGGACGATTTCTAGATAAAATTTTATCTTACAGTGAGGTCGTAAAGTATTCCTTTTACATTAATTTACATTTAAATTTTAAGCAACGAAAGCTAGCGTTTTTTGAAATAGGAAAGTGACTTCTCGACGGAAGGGATGCCTACTTTACTTAAAATTATTTAAAAATGCTAAGACAGGTCAATTTTTGTTTCGAGGGGGAACTATTTTGATTAATATATCATGATACTAAACTTACCCCCTTAAACCACCCCACCCCCAACATAAAAATCTTAAATTGGATGATACCATTTGTGACACATCGTTGGAAAGGTATTTTCATTACGAATTCAGTAGTATATCTAACTTTGACATTTGGTCAAGTTCTGGGGGGGGGGGGGGGATTATAACAGAAAAAATATCATGCTAAACAAAAATAGTAAAATATAAACTTTTATTAAAAAAAATATTAAAATTAGTTAATTAAATGTTCAAATTTTGTACTATTTCGTTAAAGACAATAACATAGCCTATTTTCAAATTCTCTTCTGACCCTTTGAAATGTTTCTGGTAACATACGCCTGCATTCTTCAGTAATTTCAAGTCCAAGTCCGGCAATATTCTGCGGTTGTGTTTGGTACACCAATGTTTTCAGGTGACCCCATAAGAAAAAATCAAATGGGGTCAAATCTGGAGAGTGGACAGGCCATTCAATTGATCCTCGCGGCCCTATTCAATGATTTGGAACATTATTATCCAACGAATTTTTAACCGGCGTGACATAATCTTGTTGGAAGAAAAGCTCATTTTCGTTAATTGATAAAATCTTATGGGTATAACTTCAACAAAGGGGAACAATTCTAATCCACTTGGTCTAATAAGTAGAGAGCGGAATTATATGCATGCGCAATTATATGTGTCACAAGTGACATCATCCTATTTAAGATTTTTATATTGGGGGAGAGAGGACTTAAGGGGGTAAGTCTAGTATAATGATATATTAATCAAAACGGTCCACCCTCGAAACAAAAATTGACCTGCCTTTGCATTTTTTAATATTTTTAACAGTTGTAGATGTAGGGCGCTTGGGAAGTTTTTAAGTACTTAACACACTGTATATCTGGGCCTGATGATTTTTTCTCCTCCAACGCATTGGAAATTTATTTAGTTTATTGCATTTTTCTTGTTTGTATTCGTAAATTTTAGTTTATACATTTCCCGTACTTCGGTTATAGCGATAGGAAGTAAATTATTATTATTATTGCAATATTTAAAACAATTTTTATGCTTTATTTTCCATCTTAAGTTAAAATGTAGTATATGCGATATCATTGTATTCGCCTTTCCATTATCTTTCCAAAATCATAAAAATATGCAGGATATTTCATTTAAGATAAGAAAGTTGGCATTACTTCCGTTGATATCGGAAACGTAATTGAACTGAAGATAACGTCATAAACTAGCTTACGAAAATAGAAGTCGATCAGCCTTTTCTAAAAGCAATAGCTTTCGCCGTTCAAAAGTTACATTAAAATAAGAACAAGGGAATTCTTTGGTGATAAATACCCTTGTTGAAAGGTATAATATGAAAAGTTATACAATGTTTGGTGCACTGAAATGGATATATTTAGTCTAAACTGTAAGAAAAATTATGAAGTATTGAATAACATATTGTTATTAGTTTACTCTACACACAAGAACCGACGTCATAAGGTATTTGGGGTTGAGTAAATAACTATCTAATGTGACATTTCGTGCGCCTTCTAACGGTACGTCAAATATAAATTGCTAGACTAAACAATTGGAGAATGTAAACAACTTACCCTTTGTTTTCAATAACCTAAATAATTCGTTTGGTGACAGTTTTATTTATTCTATCGTATTTACTTTCAAAGTACATACATATATGACAAATATGAGCATTTGATTGATGCATTTAAAATTCTAATAATCAGTCGTCTAGGTTAGTGGTTCTCAAACTTATTTGGTCATAGGACCCATTGAAAGACTTCCTTCTTTTCGCGGAACCCAGGTTTTCATATATAACGTTAACACGAAGGTGTTTAATTACAACAAGAGAGTGTACAAGAGCAAACCACTAATATACTATCTTGATGAGACCTGATTGAATGAGGGGCATACAAAGGAAAATGTTTGTGTAGACAATGGTATTCAGGATCGACGTCAGACGTTTAACGTTAACCCAAATTTGCTCATCGTCCTTTTAAAAGGTCGTTTACAGTTTACTTTATTGGAACTGTATTACTGGCTATGCTAAAATGCAATAGATGTCATTATGGCAGATTATTGTTCTAATAACTTTATTTAGTCAAATGATTCTGTTATTTTAACGGTTTTTGCAATAATATATTTATCTTGGTGTTTCAAAAGTGAGATGATTAAATTAGATTATCGTATCCTATTGGTTTGAAACCAGTGGAGTAAGTTATTTGTTTTTAAAAATTTAAAATACAGTGAAAACCTGTCTCAAGACATATTTAGCTATAAGATGGTAACCTTATAAAAAGTATTCTAAACAAATGCTTTTTGTAAGGTGTGAATAGCAATGTACGAGGTAGGCGCCATAAATTCTCGGCCTGACAGACTTATTCAGGTTCCAGCGTTTTCAAACTCCGTTGCGTCATGATTGCACATGCGCGAGACATACACTATATATATTACTGCTCGAAGAGTAGTAGTTTTTAGTAGCCAACCAGACAACGTGACTAATGCATGAAAATGCTTCAGGTAACGAAAATTGAGTACGGAGCGGTCATCAAATGTTTAACAAAAGAAGGGCATACGCCTAATCACATTAAACAATGTTTAGACGACGTTTATGGTGATTTATCTCCTTCATATTTCAGTCTAAAAGTGGGCTAAATGCTTCCGTTTGGGGCCAGAATCCCTTGAAGATGATGAGCGCCCCGGTCGGCCAATTGAACTGAAGCCTCAAAACATTTCAATTATTGAAGAAATGGTCTTGATTGATGTCTAACGTTTCTGAAGCAAGCATTCGCCGAGTTCCCCATAACCATTTGGGTATGAATAAGATTAGTGCATGATGGGTATCGCTTCTTTCTGCTCTCCGGGGTGAACGTCGGGTCGAATTTGCGCCCTCGTTTTCAAACATGTTTGGAGACAACCCAAAACCGATTTTTGAGTCCATTATCGTAGGAGATGAAATAATGGTTCTGTATTATGATCCACTATCCATAAAGGAATCGATGGCATGGCGGCGACCCGATAAAACTCGTCCCAGAAAGGCGAAAGTCGTTCGATCAACAATATTCTGAGATTGTGAATGTATTGTACTCATTGACTTTAAAGAGCGCAATACAACTGTCAACAGCACATATTATGTATCTTTGGTGCATAGATCAAGGGACAATATTCGTGCAAAACATCGAGGAAAATTGACAAAAGGTGTTCGGTTATTGCACGACAATTCATTCGTCCATACTGCCACCATTTCATAAGCTGTCATCCGCAAATGCGGCTTTCAAGAATTGTAACATCCACCGTATAGTCCGGACATGGCTTTAAGTGATTATTATTTATTTTCTCATTTAAAGACCATAGGGGACATCGTATCAATGGCGATAATGAGTTGCAAACAGCTGTAATACAACATTTTGAGGGAAAAACTTTCGATTATTTTTACAATGGTATAGAATTATTAATTGATTGTTGAAAGAACTTGGGGCAAAACGGAAAATAAGTGTTGAAAGAGATATTTAACAAAACATGGGAAAAAGGGAAGATTCCACAAGGCTGGAAAATTTGAGTAATTGTGCCCATTTATAAAAAGGGTGACAGAAGAAAATATGAAAATTATAGAGGAATTCCTCTCCTTAGCGTCGTTTGTAAACTATATGAATGGATACTCAATGACAGATTAAAAGAAACCGTAGAAAAGCAACTAGAGGAAAGCCTGAGCGGATTTAGGAGAGAACGATCAATACAGGACCATATTTTTACAATCAAGCAACTTATAGAAAAGAGCGAAGAAGCTAGCCAAAGTTAAATTTGTAAACAACTAGAAAAAGAAAAATGGAAGAAAAAGAAAAAATCAGAGAAGAAGAAGAACACCCTTACACCCACTGGGTATATGAGGGCTTTTGATGATACATATTTAAATATGCTTTCTCAGAGATTTTGTTAAAAAAATTGTGTGTTGATTAAATTTTTAACTCTTTTGTGGGATTCGGGAGTATTCTTTGATATTCTTTCGGCAAATTTTGATGAATTTTGATATCAATAAATGGAAATTAACGAATGTTCAAATTGAAAATGTAAACTAACCTTGATTTTTACGAAGATGTCATACAAACACTATGTTCCTTATGACATTTACAGGAAATCTGCCTTTCTAACCTCCAACTTTTTCTTCTATCTTGAATCTATTCTCTAATTTCTATATCGGACACTTTAAATTGGGACCGCAGCCAAAATACTAGTTATCTCGATGAAAGCTTAACCAGGATTGATGAATTTATTGGCGTCCCTTTTCTCCTTTATTTTAATCGCGATGGCGATTGTTTCTATCCACAGCAAATTTTGATGATATCTACCCAAATATAATCTAACGAGGAATTTAGATGAATAAAGTTATTTTTTTGAAGTAGTATGAGAGAATGAATGTAGTGACGCTATTAGATGACTCAAACTAGACGACTCTGTGATAGACAAACCCAAAAATACGAAATTTTCCTGACGTAAATGAAGATATCTTAATGAAACATATTAAACATACAAAATAATGTTAGAAATACTTTTGAATTTATCCTGTTGTTTGTTTTAGGAGAATTTTGTATTAATTTTGAAGATCTACGAAATGAGGAGAATAAAAGGGAGAGTAGTTTCGTCATAGATCAACCAAGATCGTCATTGGCTGGAGTTAAATAAATTACTTAATACCCACACTCCAAGGCCAGTCGGCTTAGGGGGAAATTGTGGCTACGCAAATTAGCTTTTATCCGCCAAAGGGAATTTCATATCTATCGGGTGGCTATACTAAACACCCTAAACGTTCTAAAGTGCCAGCTGATATTTCCGATGTAAATATTTAACATAACAATATATAATTGATCGTTGAAATAACGTAAAAATTAAATAAAAAAATGCTACTTCGGAAATATTCAATGGGAAAGGAAATATAACTGCTGAAATCTCCATGAAGTGTAAAAATTACTTGATAAGATGGAATTTTAAATATAAAGGGAACATTTTTGAAGTGGTAGGCAAATTTAAACTGTTGTGTGGCAATTTTCGTATTATAGTTTAAAATTTTCCATTTTGGGAAGTTTGCGCCAAAAATAGGAGGTAACAATTTTATCTCCTATTTTTTGTGTAAAATTCCCCAACAACAATTTTTTATAGTTGGAGCCAAGGCTCGCCAATATTACTTACTACCTTAGTGGTGGTTGAACCCAGAGCTTTTCTATTTGCATTCAAATCGCGATGTGTGCGATTTTTCGGACCGACGACGAACCGCCAGTGCAAAAAAAAGTCCATCATAGAAAACCGGTTGCCTGTGCAAATACTCTCTTGTCGGATGTATGTTTGCATGTATACGTATTATAGACACACATAGGGGACACGGAGACTAGTCGTTCCGAAACAAGAGCATCGTAGTCCTGCTAAAGGGAAAACCCTCGAGATGTGTGTTTGCAGTAGTACGAATGCGAATTTGCAAAAGGGGGAGAGTAGAACTATACTCTATACCCTATACATACACGTTTACAATATATTCGTACCTCATTCTCTATGCCGACTTGTATCCGTAGCGTATAGACCTTCTCCTTCAAGAATAGGTCAGCTATCAATGCCATCAACGAGAATCGCGAGATGTTATAGAAAGACCAGTTGCCTGGTGTGGTACCGGCAGAAGGGTTCGCAGATGATAATGGACCTTTTCGTTCTCCTTACGCAAACTGGATACTACCGGGTTAATTGAAATTACAAATACCCATACACACAAAATATAAATGGCATGTATACCACGTATTTATAGATCTTTTGTGTGTATATAGATGCTCATACGCAATGAATGCCTGTCCGTGATATCCCCATTATTTATGAACATTTTCAATTTCGTTTATATTCTTCGAAATAGTTTACGTTCGGTTGCGCAAAATGCCTATAGTTGGACTTGATATACATGTCAGCTATTGTACTATTATCGTATTCGTAATATCCCCAGGAATAATGCGTAGAAAAAAATTATCTCAGAGGAAAATTTATTCCAAGAGGCCATATATGATTCGTCGATAAAGTGTTCTGCCACTGTAGAAGACTTCCACCCAGAATCTTCCTCAGAATTCTCCTTTCCCATATTTCCATTTTTGTCTTCATTTATTTGTTAAGGATCCACACCTTACATCCATACTGCTAGCCTAACTATTGTTTCGTATATTCTATGAATGATGGCACATAACAGTTTAAATGTTTGCCGATTTATTCGGAAATTTGATCGAAATTGTTGACTAGTCGCTTCAGATATATCGCACTATCAATACAATACCAACTCAACCAAAAATAGCGATTTTGAATTAAGGTGCAATATTACATCGAAGAAATACATATAAATGCTTTGATAATTTTACATATAAAGAAAGGGAAAAAATTCTTATGTCATACACATGAAAAAAGTACCTCATGGTATTGGTGGAATCGTTCCCGGCAAAAACAATATGAGAAGAAAGAAAGCACTCAAGAACGGATATATTTCTGCCTACCTGGCATTATCAGCGTTGTTCTGAGCGCTCTCTTTCTCCTACTCACATCGCTGCTTGCCTCTCAAGTTATGCCAGTAACCTCCAAAAACACCACTGAAATATTTCCTGGCGCCACCTCTTGCCAAGAGACATAGTCATACCGTCTATAAAGTAACGACAAACTGAAATACAGATGCCAAACCACCTCTCAAGCAGTTCTTGGATTGCTTAACGCAAGATGGCGTTGCGCCTGAACGCTATGGTATCTGCTCATGTAAATGATTCCTCAGGCTTACCATGATGTATTAAAATACACATGAAAAGAGTCCTCAGTAACAATAACCAAAAAATTGCTAATATAGCTCATGAAGGAGTGCTCGGTGCAACGGTGATGACGCCTGGTAGGCAGAAACATGTCCGTTTGTTAGTGCTTTCTTTCTTCTCGCATTGTTTTCGGGAATGATTCCATCAATATCATGAGCTATATTACCAATTTTTTAGTTATTCTTAAGTAATTTTGGAAAATTGGTGAGAATACCCGTCAACGCCAGTTCATTTCTTCCTCCATTTCTGCTTAGCAACAATAATGTTTGAACTTTTTTTATGGCCACGCTACATATTAGGAACACCACTTTAAAAAAGAGAGACGGAAATGGAACCGTAGAAAATGATATGTGTGGTAACCATAAAAACCATAAAAAAGTAGAACTGCGTTTGATAAACGAGGTGAATAGGCCATTCCGAGAATAGAGTCACATTATTTGCGAAACCAAACAAAAAGAAAATACCTTGAGGGTGATTTGAATATTTCAACTTTGTATCGCCTCTATAAAGTAAATTGTATTAATACAGGTACAGATTATATAGGATTCTTCAAACTCAAAAATGATCAATGCAGTACATGTAAAATTTACAACATAAACCACGAAGAGAAGCAGGCCAACAGACCTGTAATACGCTTGGCAAGGAAAAAGGTTACATAGTTCTTACAAGGCGTCTGAAATGGACATTTTTAACTTTTTTGATTTGAGTGGTATTGGTACAAACTATAGCGTCAATATTAAGAAGGAAAAGGTGAGATGGGCCGACATTAACATTTTAAATTTTACAAAAACTAATCCACTTTCTATCTTTTGCAAATATAATTATGATTAAGTAGATTATTTTGAAAGATTTCAATGTCCGAGGTCTAAGAAGCACCAGAAATGGCAACATGAAAATTATCCCACTAAAAGCCTAAAAAGAAGCCCCTAAAATATCGAATAATAAAACGAAAGGTTTGATATTTTTATGTCACAGCAGAGCAATTAAAACCCCTTTTCACGAGTTTGATAAAAATCTGATATGTGATGAAAAGTGAAATTGTGTTTTTTTAATTATTATTAATATCTTTATAAAAATGATAAGAACAATTTTTTCAAGTTGCATAATTCAGGATTCGTAGGGGTTTTAAACGAACTTCTTCGATTTCATCGCTGAAAAAGGGTGGAAAGGAATTCATTGGCAAAAAATATTTGTAGTAACTGCATATGCACTTTGCTATATACTTCCGCTTTCTTCTATCCATTAAAATATTCGGAGCAGAAACGTGGACAATGACGGAAAGAAACCAAGCGAGACTAACAGCAATAGAGATGAGATACTTAAGAAGAATTGAGAACAAAACGAAGGAATACAACTATCAGGAGTAATCTGGAAGTGAAACCCATAAGCGCAAATGAGATGCCATGGTCACGTGAAGAGAATGCAAGATAGTTGAATAGTAAGGCAAGTTCTAGAAGCCAGGGTACATAAGAAAACATGAAGAAGACTTGGAAGAGCTAGTTGGAGGATGTAATTTTAGCAGTACTAAAGAGGAAAGAAAATTGTGAGAATACACAGGACAGGAAGAGATGGAAAATATGTAAGAAAACCATAAGCTAACAGCCCAACTCCACAATGCCTTACATCCAATAAGGCCAAAAGGGGATTAACTAATTAAAAATTTTACTTTCTATGAGGAATACAACCATACATCTAGGACAGCAGTCACTGAGAATGAGTACAGATTGGATGAATATTTTAGATATTAAGATATACAATCACTTTCCAGAAAATTATAAAGAGTTGAGCATATCCAAATCTAAACATAAAATATTTTAATAACCTCATAGTTTTTATGCTTGTAACTAAGTAATCAACCAGTTAAATCATAGTTCGTTGGAATCTGATCATCAAGGAAACTTAAAAAATATAAAAATATACAGGCTGTTCTATTTAAAAAACATCTACCTTGTACTGCACTTACATGAATCATTCTGTATATTTTAAATTTCGTTTAAAGTACGTATCTTTTAGATTGAAAACTGACCTGTTCGAATATTTCACACAAAACTCAACAAAACAACGTAAAAATTAATTATATTCCATAAGCTAGTTACCGCAATGTATAATAAACATCAATTCTCAACGGAATAATACACATCCTGTTCCTTTCTGAGGTGTGGACGTGGAGATATTTTGTTGTAATTATTTGATTTTAAAATTTTGATTTTATTGCATCCGGAAGGTATTGAAAATTTCCAATAGTACATAGCACAATACTCATTTCATTATTTTTTTATCGTGTGTACTTCTAGTAATAAAGATTACAAAGTTTTACTAACAAATATACTGAAATGAATCCCTACATTGCTTTTATATTTATATGTGATTTGAGCTTGGTTATTTGTAATTTTTTTGCATGCGAGCAGGAAATGTGTTCTTAAATCGTAAAAGCTACGATATGATCTAACGAAAAAAAATATTTTATAAACAACTCAACTGCTTTAAACCTTTCAGCGAGTTTCAGTAAGTGTGGATTATGGAGCGTCCTAAACTATTTCTTATGAAGCAATCTCAAGCGGTACAATGAAAATCATACAAATCATATGATAGTTTATTTTTATTTCGAAGATACAGGCGATTTACGAAATTATTTCTCAAATTTCGATATCGCAATTATTTACATTGCTGACCACGATCGAAAATAAAAGAATACACGCTTAGAATTGGCGAAATTTGTATCAAAATAAGTTATAAACGTATGGCAATAATCCAAATATTGGGATAGTTTTTCATACGCCCTCTAAAACTTAATAAACTAAAATCTGTTTGACCTTGTTTCGGCCATAGGTAATCTAATTTTACATATTTTTCAACTATGCTATTGCAACATGTTCTGTCTAGAAAAAAAATATGTGCAGTGGCGAAAATAATATTAGGAAATATATAAGGTTTTTAATAAAAAAGTTACACTTCAAAAATTGTTTAGTTTTTTAACTACGCAGAGAAAAAAAAATTCTTGAATCAAACAAATATATATCTTTGAAATTATTTATTTAATTCAACAAAGATTTATTTGAGTAGTATATTTTTTAAGAGCAACAGATTGAGTTGAGATTGAGCTGAGAATTTCGTTGACTCAAAAAAATATGTTAGAATCGTGCACTTCGCGCGTCGTCGGCAATTTCCGTTGCGTGAACGCAGGGCAGTCACTACCGTAGTCCTAGTTTAGGTTATGTGAAATGGTGGTTCGTAAGCGGTGAGATGTAAATGAAAAAAATAATAGGTAATAATAATAATAATAATAATAATAATAATAATAATAATAATAGTTTATTGTTGTCCAACAGAACAAAGTTCCAGTAACAGGACATACAAAAACAGTATGCAGTACATTTAGAAAAACTAAAACTAGAACAGTAAAATAGCCAAACAGAAACAAAAACAAATATAAATAAGTTAGATATCCTAGAAATTAGAAAAAAAAAACACTAACACAACACTACAAAAGTGTTTAAGGATCGCGTACTGTAAGCAGGTACATCGAAATTTAATTTTGAAAGCAGCATTGAAGAGTCGATCTTACCCCCCTCCTTTTAGATAATGATTGAATTTCACGTCGTTCAAGTAAACTACTGTAATCGGTTCCGCGTTGGGGATAAATACCATCACAAGTATTTCAAAAATCGCTTTTGTACAGGTTCCAACGGCAATTGTTGATTGAGGTAAAGAGGATGCCAGACGGCAGGCGCGTATTCAAGCTTGGACCGAACAAGTGTACAGAATAAAACCTTTAGAACAGACATGACAGTAAAATGCTTACAAGAGCCTACAAGGAAGCCTAACGACTTGGAAGCAGAAGTCGACATCTCAACAATATGGGGAGAAAATGTAAGTTCTGAGTCGAAAATGACTCCGAGGTCTTTAAGTTGGGTAACTCTAGGAATGAAATTATTGGACACTGAGTAATTATATGTATACGGATTCGAACATCTAGAGAAAGTTAATACAGCATACTTGTCAACGTTTAAACCTATGTTGTTCTTAACACACCATTCATCTATAACTGACAGATTCCTCTCCAAAAGAAGGCAGTCAACAGCAGTAGAAATATTGCAATAGATTTTTAGATCGTCAGCGTAAACCAAAACTCACACTCAAGTAGCTTAAAAAGATCATCTACATATATATTAAATAAAAGTGGACCTAGATTGGATCCTTGACTTACCGGTGGAAGCAATTATAGAGGTAGATGTGAAATCATTGTAATGGATGTGGAAAGATCTTATATGAAGGTAAGACTATAACCTTAGGCACAAATCCAAGCGAAGATAATTTCGAAAATAACACCCCATAATCTATTGTGTCAAAAGCTGAAATCGGTATAGATGACATCAAATTGCTGCTTGCAGTCAAGCGATTCCCTGATAAATTGAGTAATTTCAGTTAAGCTTGTTATAGTAGACCTACCGCTAATGAATCCGTGTTGACGATCGAACAGGTGCATCTAGACACAACTATACAGGTTGCGATACAAGAGCATTTCGAAGATTTGTGCGCATGCTGAAAGAATGATTACCGGCCTATAATTGTCAAGGTTACCACGATCGCTTTTTTTGAATACTGGGGTTAGCCTGCCTATTTTGCAAGAGTCTGGAAAACCCCCACTTCGAAGTGCATGGTTAAATATTACACTTAAAAGGTGACATAATATAGGTACACAATCACGAATTGCAAAACATGGAATACCATCATGTCTAGTGATTATATTTGACTTGAGTCTTCTGATCGAGTAACAAACTCAGATGAAAAGATACCAATATGCATTGGATACGAGTTCATTGTGGCCGAGTGGTCTGATGTTACTGAGACATTGTTGTTTTGGTACACGTGAAAGAACATGTCAGCGAATGCTTGAACAATGTCGCCAGGCTTGTAAAATGTGGTATGATTATATGTGACCCGGAATGCGGGAGGTGCCACACCTAGAAGTAGTATATTGCCAGAAAGATTTTGGATTAACATTTATGGTTTTTTGGACATTAGTTTAGTATTCTTTGAACGCAGAACGAATTTCAGATATAACTAAGAATCGAAGTCAAGAAAACTGAGTCCGGAAGGCTATCCATTTGTTAAAATGATATGCCATAAGCTTTAGAAGTCGTTTAACATGACTATTATACCAGGGAGAAAAGCTACTTTTACGATGTGTATATAAAGGTACAGATTCCTGAATAACTGAATGCAATTGTCCGTAAAACGCAGAGACTGCAGTATTCACGTCTAAGATGGTTTCGAGAAACGTCCAATCAATTCCAAGCATATCATCGCAAAGGTTGACAAAGTTTGCTTTTCTAAAATTGCGTCTTGGGATGCTATTAGAGGGGAAACTGGTTATAGGAACCGTGCCTGTAAACTGCAATAATGTATTCAATGCTGGATGATAAACATAAGTAAGTAGGACAATGGATTTATATATTTTTACCATTGGATAATTAACGTTAACATTTCTGTATAAAAAAAATAATAAAATAGTTGCTACAGATTGATGAATATTAGAATTCCTGTTTGAACTAGGGATTAGTGAAAATTACAGGAATCTCGCCGATATCGTTTTCAAGGCCAGTAACATCAATGCCAACAGTTTAAATAAATTGCGATTCAATTCACTACACATTTAACAATATTTTGTAACTAATTGTTAGCATATTTCTTGCTTTTTTGATATACAGGTATTGCAGCAAAGGCAAATCATAGGACATGCTTGCATGAATAAGTCCGTTGAGGTATCTGCTATTCTATTTCCTATCCTTTTTGTCATAATACCTAGCATCCGTTTAGCACCTAACCAAACAGTTATATTTTGTTAAGCAAATATATATTCTTTAATGGCGAACGTTCCCAAAATGGAAATGTACTAAAAATCGATTTTTTATTGAATTAGTCATATTATTTACATAAAATTTTTATAATTAGCAATCAGCAAAGTTTACATCTATGTATATTTTAAAACATAAAAATTTTATGCAAATAATACGATCAATTTACTGAAAATTAGATTTCTTGGTATCTTCCCATTTTGGGAACGTTCGCCATTTAATGGTAAAGTCAAATAAATGGTAAAGAAAAATATATTTGTGTCAAGCTGTCAAGATCTTTAAAAGAAAGATCTGTATTGTTGAATCCAACATATTACGTATATTAAACCAAACAAATATATTTTCAAATCAAACTTGAGTTTAAATAATAATGAAACTGTTGTATCGGTGGAGAACGGGTTCGTAGGTGATCAGGTAACTATGTGTTTTCAGTTAGCACAAGCAAAACAACATAAGTCTAGGTAAGCATCTGTATTCATTCTTATTTTTCACTTCTCTCCACCATATTGGTACTATGCATCTATCTTATCGTTACTATCGTTTTCTAACTTATCAACATTATGTATACAGCTTTATACAAAAGTAAATGACATAACATATACAGTGTTATAGAAAAGTAGATAATATAACAGAAACCAACTACCAACAACCACCAATTCACGTTAAATGAGCAGGTCATTGTCGAAACAGAGGCCTATTTTGGAGAGTTCGACAAATTCTATTGTTTGGATTTTGCAATATTTTTTTTTTTTAACAAAAGCGTTTCAAGTTGCATATCTTTCTCTATTTGAACATCTTTCTAGCTTCATTACCTTCCAGGATCGCTGTACTAAATATGGAAAAAAACTCACTCTGTATACCAACATCTGCAAACTTGCTAAGCGTAACAAGTTGCGTGAACAATTTTCAAACAATGTCAATCTAATAAAAGCAAAAAGTATTTTACAAACCCCTAACATTCTCTACAAGGATTTTGCTTACTTCATTGCACTAGACCGCATTATTAGTGCTAAAATCTAGAACCTATGTTGAATTAAGAGCTTCTCCTACAGTAGCATACACATACATGAAATTAGTACTTACGCAAGTTATTTGATACGTAAACAGGTGTACAACGAACAAGGCTACATGATACCACGATGACTTCCTATCTAACAAAAAGATGCAATTTGTTTTTATTTTGAAACCTAGTAAATACCAATCTCTTGCAAGCATTTTTCCCCAGACATGAACCAATTTCATATAACGTAAAAAATAATATAGTACATGGTGCTTACAGGATGTTATTAGTAGAGTTGCTCAACTTGCGCCAACAGCCAGTGACAGGCGCATAAAAGTATACACAAAATAAATGGTCAAAAATAAAATATAATACGTGCTCAAACACTTACCGTCTTAAGAGTCTTCCGTGAAATCACAAAGTGAATAATGTCTGTTAAATATCTGCAACATTAGATATGTTTCCACAGTTGTTTCGACAAACCGAGTGCGGCGTGAGGAAAAAGTGTGTTTATGTGCAGAAAACGAACGTTCTACAACTAGTGACGTTATATTTGCGTAATTAAAATAATCTTTGGAACAACTTAACGGTTCTCTTGACGCACCTTCACAAATTTATCTTAATGTGCCAAAATCAGAATCATTCTCTAAAACACTTTCAAACTTTTCTAGAACACAAATATTTTTTGCGTCTTCTACCGCGTATAGCTGTATGTGAACATGTTGCACTATTTGCAGAGATTCCACAAACAACACCGAAGGATTTTGTAATTTTTCTATTGCCTTCACTAGTCCGAAGTAATTGTTCTGAATAGTTTTTAAATCCGTTTTAACCTGACTAACTTGAAATTTCGATTGGCTTTCCTTGATAGCCGTAGCTTCCTTTGGATCGAATTGTAAAACCACGTTCTTAATATTCTCAAAATATTTATGATAATAAAACGCGGCCTGTAACCATGTTCCCCAACGTGTGAGAATAGGTTCTGGTGGCTTAGGCATACGGGGGCACAGTCTGTGAAATTTGGGAATACGTTTTGGGGATTTGACAAACACTGCTTTTGTATACGCTATTAAAGCGTCTACCTCAGGATAACATTTTCTAATACTATCTGCCACATGACTGAAAGCATGAATTTTACACGTAATATAGTTAGCATAAGTTAGCACAATGTTTTTTAAGAGACCGGCCTACAGAAAGCATGTTTGCGGCACCATCACTCATAAACATCAACAGTTGGTTTGTTGAAAGTTCAAACTTTTCCAATGTATTTAACACTAACTTTGAAATTACTTCGGCAGTACATTGCTGTACTCGTCTGGAAGCTAATAGAGTTGAAGGTGACGATTGATGTGGTTCCATTGTACGTACCATTACATTAACTACAGAATGTTTTTAACGATCTGTTGTTTCGTCCACACATAACCACAGTTTTTTATCTTTCAACTCCGATTTAATTCTTTTTTCCACATGTTCACGAGCAGATGGCACAATTCTTTGTAACGATGCCCGATTTGCTAATTTGCAGTCCGAATATTTATTCCAATAGAAGACATATGGTTCCTTGTCTAGTAAATTAAGCGGTAGATTACATGCAATAAAGGTAACACATAAATTAAATTTAAATTTGTCATAGTGTCGTGTGCAATTTTTTTTTTAAAGAATGCTGTTTACTATTTACATGACGTAGACAATCTCTTTTGGACCAGCACATTAAAGGGATATTACAAACTACACATTGAATTTTAACGCCATCATAATTTAGGTCAGGCATTTCTGCCATAAATTCTGTAACTTTGTCCTACATTGGTCGTTTTCGCGACGTAGGCAACATTTTTAAAACAAACGTAGAACTACGAAATAGTATTTACGGCAGCGTACATGTATACACAACAGATCTGGTTGAGACTCGCAGTTATACTGAGGGTTGTATCGAACCTCCCCCACTGCCCGTTGGCACTAGTGGGCAACTCTAGTTATGAGTTAATTTGATGGAAATCTGCAGGATGCTTAATATTACCACAATTACACACAATATCACAAATAAGTAGTATATGAAATTCACTTGGTTTTAAGTAATTTGTAAGACTATAAATAACTGTTCTCAATTGATAGAGTTTACACTAAGATCTTCTTCAAACGATCAACGTTGTTTCACAAATACGATGAACTGAAATGTTTAGAAAATCGTTAGAACCCGTTTTGATATTGGAATTATCCACTAAATTTATTGAAATTATAAATAAAGAATACCATCTTTAAAAGTAAATAATAAAAGATATTAAATTATTACCAGTATTACAACAAATATTGAAAAAGATAAAAGCTATGATCACGGATTGTAGTAAAATTATAATTTAAAATAATGAGGTGACAATGTTGCTGTGTATATTTTTTTAATGAATACAATAGTATTTTACACGGGAACGTCGTTTTACACAAATTACAATAGCACAGATTTAAAAATAAAAATAATGGAGTTTGAAGCCAGATACCACAAATTTTCGTAATACTACTACTAAAATGTTCACATTTTTGTCTTCAAGAACGTTTAAATACCGTGTGCTGCTGTATTTGTAAGAAAAAATTAGTCTTTTCCATTTTTGTTTAAATGTCGAACGTCAGTTCTCACAGGTCCATTTTCTGTTTGTGCTCATAACGAACACAAAATTTAGCAACAAATTTAGCATCCCATGGGGATGGTGAAAAATGAACCAGTGTATATACAGGCTTGTCCTAGATCGAGTGCGATTGCCTAGGTAATGTTCTTATCATTGAAGATGGAGATTTGGTTTGAGGAGCTCGTGTTTTTTTTGCCCTATTGCAAAAAGTAGAAATTCTAAATAAATTAGATGAAGGTGAATCGGCATCCCAATTATATAAAAATTTATAACGTCGGAAAATCTCCTACTACGGATATTAAGAAACATAAAGAGAAAATTTTTAATTTTGTTGCTTCTACTTCTGAACCTACCTGGAGGAAGAAAAACTTTGAAATCATGTGAACATCCTAATATGGAAAGCGCCTTTCAGACCTGGTTTTTACAACAGCGTGCTAGAGGTGCCTCGATTTCTGGAGACATGCTATGTGAAAAAGCTAGGTTTTTTTCTGCGAAGCTACGTACAAATGACTTTAACGCTATTTGTGGGTGTTTGCAGAAGTTCAAAAAGAGACATGGAATTCGCCAATTAAGTGTCTCGGGAGAATAGCTTTAGTGTAGTAGAATCCTTTAAATTAAAATTCTTAAAAACAATTGAGAGATTAGGCCTAACTTCTGATTAAATTTACAACGCGGATGAGAGTGCGCTTTTTTGGAGGGTGTTGCCCAAAAAAACGTTGGATAATAAATCTGAAGCATCGGTACCCGGAAGAAAATTAAGTAAAGAAAGGATAACTTTCATGCCATGTACAAACACATCAGGAAGCCACAAACTACCGTTATTTGTTTTGGGAAAGTTAAAAACGCCACGTGCTTTTCATAACTGCCAGTTACCAGTTATTTATAAGGCAGCAAAAAAAGCTTGGGTGACAAAGGATCTGTTTAAAGACTGGTTTTATTCGCACATTATGCCGTCGGTAGAAAACAAAGTGGAATAATTGGGATTACCTAAGAAAGCTGTGTTACCTTTGGATAATGCTCCTGGCCATTTTTTAGATTAAATTTTTTTATGGGTTGGCCTCAAAGTCCTGGTTTACTCTCGACTCATACCCAACAGTAGAGAAAAACTGAAAGAAAGGTACGAAACGCCGCACACAAAATACAAATCGAGGAAATTCGGAACAGTTTCAGATAATTCAGATATCGCATAGAATGGTGCGCAGAAACTGGTAGCAGCTATGATGAATACGTAATTGAAGTGTTGTAAATTTAATTTGTGAGTAAATACAATTTATTTTGTTTAATCTAAAAAATGACGGTTTAGTCAAAGTAGGTAGATCTTCTTGAACAACTTTTCTTAGTAAAACTTTGGCGTATTGTGAACGGAAAAGGTACTTCATCTGAAACGAAAATAGGTTTTGCTCAACTGTTAAGGCATACTTGATTTCAAAAAATCGAAAGTAAACTAAAAATAAGTTTCAAACCAAGCAGGGCTTAGTTCCAAAAAGTCAAATTAGGATTCCAAGATTTTGAGTTCCTCACACCTTTTGTAACATCAATCCTAGGACACGCTGTATGACGGTATTACCTCTCATGCAGATAAAAGAAGTAAATAGATCGATATTATTTAATGAATTTAAGTGAATATTACTGATTATTAGGATACTATTTAATAATGCTGATCCTGAACATCTTCTATTTAAAATAAATACGTACAAAATAATGCATTCATTAAACAAAAACGTGATTCTATTATGCATTGGCAACCAGAATCCAACCAATTCATATCGAACGACGTCATACGAAAATAACATAACATTTTTTGTTCGTTCGTGTTTATACGTATATGTATGCATTAGTATGGTGTACGGTCGAATTTCTGCATTTAAATTTATAAGTCGACACACTCCTGATATACAATTTAATTAATATTAATCACTTATTGTAACGATATTATTTGTCTAAGGTCTGTTGACCCCGTTGACATTGGCAGTAGCGCAAATGCACGCATGCATACGATGTGGATAGAAAAAAAATACAAATGCGCTTGTGTATGTAGATACGAATACATATACGTGTAATACGAGTGTGCGTATGTGTGACACAAAAATGTATATTTTTAGACGGTCCCTGCTTGGCGATAACAACACAGAAACATTTTCGGTAGGTTAGTGTGGGCACACTAGATTATTTTATACAAACGACTGCATGCATGTATTATGAGCACGACTATACATGCGAAACTTTCGATAGCGGGTTCTAATACTGAACTAGATAAGAAAAAATACATGTACGTGTATATCTATTTACTTTTGTTATCGTCTATTTATCCAATGAATTGTACAATTTTATATAAGTTTCGTTTCAATGCTATAATACGCTGGAAAAGATCCTCTGCTAAAGTGGCAAATTATTTGCAATTGAGTATTAGTTACCGTACTACCGTAGGATGAGAGATCTTTACGAAAACGAAAAAATGAATGGAATTACATTGAATAATTTGATTTCTTGGATGTACAGTAGACTTGCGATAATGTGAACAGAATAGTACAAGGGCTTGTTCATGAAATGGGGGGCGTTCAATGTACTGGGGTTGAGGTTAATAAAAAGAAAATTATTCTCCCTTTTATATTTTAATATATATTAAACGAAATTTAATGCAATAATGTATTAATTATCATATATATGTAAAAAAGGAAGTAATTTTCGTTATATTTTTTAATGTTATAATTTAATTTATATGTATTGAAAAATTTTACTCTGCCCATTTAAGAACAATATTTAAACACCTAATTACTTCTTCCTGAGATACTGGTTCATCATCATCTTCTTCTACTTCATGTTCTCTTTCATTGTCTTCATGAATGTTGACAGTTTCGTCTTCAAAATTAATTTCTTCTTCTTTGGATAAAATCCATTCCTTTATATTGATGTCTGTGTTTTCAACCTGGTTTAGTTATGAATAAGGACAAAACGCGAACGGTTGTGTTCTCCATGAGGGATACGTCAGATTTTAAAAATCATGAATCAATCAAATATCTAGGATTTTACCTTGACTCCAAATTAAGATGGGGAACGCATAGTGATTACTTTAAAAAGCATTATACATAATGAGAAACTTGTTCCATTGCGTCTCAAAGAGCATATTGAGTGCAGCTTATTTGTCTTTATTTCACTCGGTTATGTCTTATAGGATTTGGGGGCAATGCTCCTCTCGGCATAGGATATTTGGCCTTCAAAGAAAAGCAGTGCGAATTATAGATAATCTGAAATACCGTGACGACTACTGACAAGCTTTTGTTTTAAATAACATTTTGACTTTTACGTCACTTTTTATTTTTGTTTGTCTCTTGCATATTAAAGAAAACATACACATTTATCCAAAAAATAATTCTTTTCACGGTTATGCCACCAGACAGAGTATGGATCTGAGGATCGAGCAGCTGCATCTTACAAATAGCCAGAATGGTCCTTTTTATCATTCGGTAAAATTCTTTAATGCCCTTCCCACCAGCTTACTTGATTTGGAATTAAAGACATTTCGAAACAAAATACAAAATATTTTATTAAAACAGGTATACCACACCTATGACGAGTACTATAATTACTTTAAATATGGGTTATTGCACTCCCATTCCATTCCTTAGGGTCTGACTGTGTTCTCTGTTTAAACTGTATTTTGTATTTGTATTTACTTGTATTTTGTATTTTACTCTTGATCGTATCTCCATATTATTTTGACCTTTGTATGCACTAGCTAACAACACGTCTTTAATTAAATCTGAAGTGGGTTGAGAATCTTTTCTCTTCCTTAAAAAAGATTCGAGATTCAAAAACTCGAAACTAAGCGCCTTTTTCGAAATTCGAATCTTTCGAAACCTAAAAAGCCATAAAGCATGTTAACTCCAAATTTTGAAAAGATCAGTTTTATTGATATCCAATAGAAGCGTTCATTAAAAATCAAGGGTGTAACAGTTATATTATGATAGTAACTAAAATGTAGAAATGTAGAAAATAGAATTTATGTCGTTTCAAGGTATCAATAAACGTTGTAGCCTTATATATTTATAAAACATAAAGATTTTGAATAGAAATTGACATACATTGTGCAATCTATGGATGCAGAAGAAGCTATACCAGCAAACAAATGTTCCATACCGAGAAAAGTACCCAGAACTTTTAGGAAGTGACAAAGAATAGATTTAAGAAACATTCTAGAAAATAATTTCTCCATTTTGGAAAATTGTAAAAGGAAAAGAGGGTAATATGATGTTATAGCAATAAATAATCTTTCGTATTTTTTACTTGTATTTCCCATATAATGATAAACTATCAAATATTGTTTTTTTTAAAGTATCTTTAAAGCAGGTGATTATCAGTAGTAATTGTAATACTAATGTATATTATGACGTAGGCAAATATAACATATATAAATATACAGGACAGTACACGAAATTTCCTACACATGCTCTCCTTGTTCGTACATTCAGAAACACATTTGAATAAACCATTAATCATTAACACTATCGTGATATGTTTCTACTATTAAATTTTTTGACGAATACAATTACTACACAAAAAATATTAAAAACATTGATTAATTACTAAAAATACGGAATTTTGACACCGTTATAGGTAACTGCCAACTATAAAACAGCACTAAGAACTTAAAACAAGTCCCTGATTGGTCAAAAGTGCTATCCTACGGCTATAGCATTTGATCAGGAAGAACTAAATAAAGACTACACTTTCCAAACTAAGATTCATACATCAGCCACCAGTATGCCACCTACCGAAATCTACAGGAATTTTCTAGTAATCAGTACCATCCACGCGCTACGCTCTTTCGGAAGTTCTCGAAACTAACTCTGGAATTGTCTTGACAGTTCTGGACACACAACCACCTACCACCTATGAATATATTCTGATATTTATGAGTTTGTTTTTACAATTTTTTTCGTTTTACGATGTGTTCGGTGCAGTTTCAGGAGAAAACGATTTCTCGCTGAGAAAAAAAGATATTCAAACGATTCAACATGGATTTTGAAGAGGCAGAGCAGTACTTTCAGATGCCGTGACGAGTGGAGGAGATGTAACACAACCTCAAATATAGCAAAAAACCTCTATTTTTGTACTTTTAGGTTAGAATATCTCGAAAACCTGATGTGATTATGGAATCCTGAGGTCGGATTCGGATTCAGCGCGTCAAAAGCCTTCGGAAAAATATAGTCTGGTTTCTGGTTTAAAATTTTGTTGGTCTGTGTTATTTTTATTATTTAATTTTTTATTAATAAAAAATAATTGTAGTAGTTGCAGTAAAAGTAACATATATTTTGGGAGTAACCAAAAATTAATGCTAATATAGCTCATGGGATTGGTGGAATGATTCCCGGCAAAAACAATGTAGCAGAGAAAATAGCGCTAACACGTGAACATGTTTCTGCCTACCCGGCGCCATCAGCATGGTTCTACGCCAAATAGGAATTAATCATATCGTCCGGCGTTTTATTATTCCATTGTACCGTGGGCATTGAAATTTTGCAAGTACATTATTAAATGTTGGCATACAAGATATTATAGTTGTTATCATTATGAACAATAATTATCATATTTACTTATTTTTAATCATATATTTATACAATCTCTTCCGTAGTTCGTTTGCAAAGCATGTTCCCTCAATTGTCACCTTTATATGTTCCACTTCTGTAAAGTACACACTAGATATATCGTTAGCCAATATTTAAATAGTTATAGAATACTGTAAATGTGAGCTATTGTGAACGTCACAATAGACACGTGCTTTCATATGCTTACATATCTAGAGTATAAAAAGATGCACTTCATTTGAGGTCTTACAAATATTGAAGTAGGTATTTCTGATAAGGTATGCAGTAATAAATACGTATGTATACACTAAATTAGTGTTTCATTTATATAAACTATCTTGCCATTTGCAGTGAAATCAAAAAATATCTATAGGGCTTTGAAATCAAAGATGACGTGTCAATAAAACGAACGAATTTGTCCATGGAATCTAAAACTCTTCGAATTGTCAGATTTATCGTTTAAACTCAAAATTGGCTATTGTACCTATTAAAAAATGTGCTTTCCTGCATATCCCAACACAGTTCCCTTTTACATTTAAAAAAAAACTACTGTTTAAGACGGAAGAACGCTATTTTTTGATTTTATAAAAGCTTTAGGATGATGATCAAGAATAGTAAGGTATTATGACATGTCACTTCAAGAATAAGCTTTCATAGAATCTGCCAATCATTTTAATTGCTGTAATGTAAAAACCGATTCTCAAATATTCGGAAGTTATGGGCAATTGAAACAAGTAACGTGGCTTATGTTTGGAATTATTAAAAGATAATTGAAGACTAGGTAGACCATGATAGTAACATAAAATGTCTCATTAGTTATAGTAGTAATACTTGGTATGCAATATTGGTAAATGGTTAAGAATTATAGACATTGTTTAGAAAGCATAAGGTGCCATAACAGCCTTTGAAAATTGTATTGTCAAGACTATGGTCTTTCACTGTGATTCCTTCTCCAGAAAAGATTCACTGGTATATTAACCAAAAAAGTTTCTAGATTCACAATTGATAAATGCATTTCCATCAGTCTTATGCTACGTGTACCTTTGACTTTTCTGACAGATTTGCTCTTAGCATGTGTTCTGGGGGCAAGTCTAATCTTCTTGATCTTCTAGACCTTAAATGAGTTTTAGACTATCTCATATATTATTTTGTTCTCTTTTTTACAATTAACATTTTACATTTTTAATTTGCCACAGGGCAATAGAGAGCTACTAAAGCAGTGACCAAGAGCTCTCCAAAAAAGCATTATAGACCTATCTTTATTTTGTCATATAGTGCGCCTTTTATTGTGAATGGCTTTGAAAAAAGAATTCGTAGATAACTGTTAGTAACTGTCAGAAAGCGTTTTAATAACAGTAGTAATAATACTAACACTAATAATAATAATAATAATAATAATAATAATAATAATAATAATAAATGATGAGATGAATAATAATAATAATGATATAATGAGATAATAATAATAATATATGATAATAATGAATTAATAATAATAATAATAATAATGATAATAATAATAATAATAATAATGATGATGATGATGATGATGATAATGATAGTAATAATAATAATGCATGCTTTCACATCCTCCAACAGCTTTCGCTAATTACACTAATTACGAAAAACCTTACTCTAAGAGCTGCGAGCCCGGGCTTCGAACCCGATATCTCGAGACTTTTATGCATTTTGAAATTAGTTGTCTTCTGAAAAAAGGGACAGAAACAGATCCTCGATGAAAATGTTCGTTCACTTATTACCAGATTTTCCAATTTCATAAAATCAACCTCGGTAATTACAAATTTATTACAATTATCGTGGTGTAGCGTCAGAAACATAATTAAAAAATTGAACACAAAATTACAGACGCCGATAGAAAAGTATTAAGAAGAGTTATTGACGAAGATCGACATGGTAGTTACCTTTAGTCGGCAGGCACGGTGAAGATTACTTCATCGTGCCTGCACCAATACTTTGGCTTAAGGTTATAAGTAAGGCGTGACAAACGGTTGCACCCGCTGTACATACAAGGAATCGACGCACCCCAATCAACCGTTTATCACGCTTTAGTTATAAGATAATAGGGCTTGTTATTTGCACGCTTCTATAAAGACGTTGGCGACGACAGGAGACAGAGGAGATCCCATAGCTGCGCCTGAGACTTGCTCGTAGTATTTACCATGAAACTGGAAATAGGTAGAAAAAAGACAAAGTTCAACCAAGTCAGCCAGATCATCCGGTTGGTCATCGGAGATGAGGAACTCTCTAATAATGGATACTGTATAAGGATTCAACGTCAAAGCTGACAAGTGAATCGCTAGGATCCACCATCGACTCTTTCAGTCTTTTGACGAAATGTTGGGAACTTTGGATGAAAAAGTCGCTGCGTTCAGCGTTAGGTTTCAGAGGGTTAGGAAGGTATTTCGATAATTTGTAGCTAGGGCCATTGATGGTGCTAACAATAGGACGTAAGAGAATATTAGGTTTGTGAATTTTAGGAAGACCATATAACTTAGGGGCTGAAGAATCACTTGGAAGAAGAGATCTCTGGATATCGGTAGGGCTACATGACGTTTTAATGGAGTTAGTGATGCAACGCTCAATTCGAAAGTGGAGTCACTTTTAAGAAGTGGTTAGGTGCCGTCCTGCAGTAAGGAAAGAATTTTCTCGCGGTAGCATTTCCCTTGCCAACTCTTAGTTCAGCAATTTTAACGCCGGATTTAAAGTTCCTTAAGGCCAGCCTTTTAGACTTAGAAAGGTTTCATTTTAAAGACACGTGTGCGAGGATTTCGGAAGTTTCAAAGTGAATGGGACCAGCGGTATCAGATGGAAGATCGACAAGTTAGGGCCTTGGAGGGTACAGCAGGTACATCAGAAATGACAGTGTGTGACATTACTTTAGAATTCTGTGAGGATTTAGGGATTAGGAAAACGAATTTTCGGATTTGGTAAGTGATAAGTGAAAACCCATGCACACGGGTAGATATCTCAATGGCCTCTCACACCATCACACAGCCCAAAAACGCGGTGTCATCACTTCTCTTATCCAAAGGGCATTTGAACTACATCACCGAAACGCTGATCCGCAATAATTGTACTAGGAAAGATATTCAAACTACCATTAACCGCTGCACCAACCCTTCTCCACAGTAACTCTCTTCATCTAACTCTAATTTCCGTAAGCAAACGTATCTACCCTAATTTAGGGTGTCACCGATCGCATCAATAAGATTCTCTTCAAGAACAACATAGAAACCATCTTCAAACCCAATTTCAAGCTCTCAGACTACTTTCCCATCAAAGACCGCAACTGTTTAAACCTCCTAGCAACCGCCACGCTTCACTGATCCATGACTTGAACATGAATAGTCCCCAGTCAGCGTGCAGTAACAGCCTTGAAGATATCCCATAAGAGCGTGGACGAAACGTCGACAGAAGTTACGACAATGAGGCAGTTCCAACGCGGAAACCAAGAGTCTAGTAAATAGAGATTACCTGAAATGGAAAGGAACTCGTACTTTCTCGTAAATGAACAAATAATTAAAACTTTTCCGCTTCCAGACTCATTAATAAGTGTTTGTCTTCCTCTGTACAACTTCAAGCGTTCATTTATTTCTTTCAATTTAAAATAGAATATGATGAGCTGCGTAGCTTGCTCCCGCTTTATATAAAGATCCATATAAGTTGTTTGAAAGTTTCTATTTTTTCAATGCGCGAATTTTCTATTTTTTCCAACGTGTCCCAATTACACTGAGTAATCAAATCACGTCACGACCTACCCTGTATATTTAGTAATTTTATATCAAGAGTGCAAAGTGTGATCGTTGGCTAACAGCCAAAAGGGTAGAACGTATTTGTGTTGTGCATTGTAGTGTTGTAAGACCGAGCCGGATCGAATTGCCCACGAAGGAGCAACAGAGAACAATCATCGAGACCGATGCACTCTAAAACACACGCGCCATAGAGAGAGGTAAGTATACCTCTAGCTTGCCTGCAGGTTTTATTAGTATTACGATCACAGGACGCACGTAATTGTCAAAATTCAGAATAGACAAAACTATGCAAACAGAACAGCAGCGCTCAACATATTGTGTTGTTAACTAAGGCTGCGAAGTGTTATGACATCATTGTCGGGCCTATATCGATGCTAATTTGCAAGGTTTTGCACTGTGAACACTTTCAATTTCGAAAATGTTTCGATTTTCTTGATCGAATGTTTCTACGGCCCCTTCTAGCACGTTATATGAAACAATATCTTATATAAAAGTTGTATGGAGAGATCCTAGAGTTATTGTAAGCTACGTAAAAAAAAATTTGCCTGTCAATTTTTACCTATAACGTCAAAACATCATCATCAACAATAATGATAATCAAATATATAAATAATACAATTGAGTACAACCAAGAACTATTTCTAAGCTTTATAGACATATTCAAGACAGTATCAGAAGAGAGGAAATATGGGACGCATTATCACATAATGTGGTAGAAAATCTTATAGAAACTATCAAGGGAAGATATAGAACAACAAGATTTGTAATACGAATAAATAATCAGAATTCTGAGGAATTCGTAGTGAATACGGGATTAGGGCGAGGAGACGCTTTATGCCCTTACTTATTTATTACCCTAACGAACAAAATAATGAAAAAAAATAGAACCAGACATTATACAGGCTCAATAAGGATGCTATAAATTAAGACCGGTAGTAATAAATGAATTAGCGCATGCAGATGACCTGATCTAAAGCAATGATGAGTAAACAAGAGAAATAAAAATAGAAATAGGTGAAGAGAAATTGGAACAGGGCAAGGAATTCAAATATTTGGGGTACATGATAATTGAAAATGGAGGAACGGAAGCAGAAATTAACAGCAGACTAAAAGGCAGCAAATCGATTAATGCACACATTAAATAAAAAGTTCCTTAATAGGAAAGAAGTATCGAGGCGGACAAAGATTAAGGTATTCAAGTCAATATTTATCCTAACCTTACTATACGGATGCAAGACATGGATAGTGGCAGAGAAGCAAAAGGGAAAAATACAAACAATGGGAATGCGATATTTAAGCAGAGTGCTAGGAGTAAGAATAAAAGATCGAATAAGAAGAACATCAAATGAGATGATTGGTACATATTTTCCGTATGAAGGAGGACAGAGCACAAATTGACTGTCTTCTAATTCTTTTAGTTAACACCACAGAACATCCTCAAATAGATGAGTAACTGAAATATTAACTGAAAACTGCTATTTTAACGACCTCTACAGAATATACGATGTAACTAGATTTTGGCGCTGGGCATTGAAATCCAGATTTATTGCAGATATTGGAGTGCATAAACAATAGGAAATAATTAGTAACTGCTTGTACAGCAAGAGTATTAATGATTAAAATAAAATAATTGTTGTATTTTTTTTTATCATAATTTACAAGAGATAAATCCCCCAATCTCTCAGGCTTCATTACTACTCCTGCTAACGCCAGATCTTTTGTGTATACATGTACGCTGTCGTAAATACTATTTCGTAGTTCTGCGTTTGTTTTAAAAATGTTGCCTACGTCGCGAAAACGACCAATGTTGGACAAAGTTATAAAATTTATAGCAGAAATGCCTGACCAAAATTATGATGGCGTTAAAATTCAATGTGTAGTTAATATCCCTTTAATGTATTGGTCCAAAAGGGATTGTCCACCTCACGTAAACAGTAAACAGCATTCTTCAAAAAAAAATTGTACACGACACTATGATAAATTTAAATTCAATTTATGTGTTACCTTTATTGCATGTAATCTACCGTTTAATTTACTAGACAAGGAAGCATATGTCTTCTTTTGGAATAAATATACAAAGAATTGTGCCATCTGCTGGTGGACATGTTGAAAAAAGAATTAAATTGGAGTTGAAAGATAAAAAACTGTGGTTATGTGTGGACGAAACAAGAGATCGTAAAAAACATTCTGTGGTTAATGTAATGGTACGTACAATGGAACCACATCAATCGTCACCTTTAATTCTATTAGCTTCCAGACGAGTACAACAATGTACTGCCGAAGTAATTTCAAAGTTAGTGTTAAATACATTGGAAAAGTTTGAACTTTCAACAAATCAACTGTTGATGTTTATAAGTGATGGTGCGGCAAACATGCTTTCTGTAGGCCGGTCTCTTCAAAAACATTGTGCTAACTTGTCACATACTACGTGTAAAATTTATGCTTTCAGTCATGTGGCAGATAGTATTAGAAAATGTTATACTGAGGTAGACGCTTTAATAGCGCATACAAAAGCAGTGTTTGTCAAAGCCCCAAAACGTATTTGCAAATTTCACAAATTGTGCCCCCGTATGCCTGAGCCACCAGAACCTATTCTTACACGTTGGGGAACATGGTTACAGGCCGCGTTTCATTATCATAAATATTTTGAGAATATTAAAAACGTGGTTTTACAATTCGATCCAAAGGAAGCTGCGGCTATCAAGGAAAGCCAGTCGAAATTTCAAGATAGTCAGGTTAAAACGGATTTAAAAACTATTCAGAACAATTACTTCGGACTAGTGGAGGCAATAGAAAAATTACAAAATCTTTCGGTGTCGTTAGTGGAATCTCTGCAAATAGTGCAACATGTTCACGCACAGCTATGCGCGGTAGAAGACGCAAAAAATGTTTGTGTTCTAGAAAGGTTTGAAAGTGTTTTAGAGAAAGATTCTGATTTTGGGACATTAAGACAAATTTGTGAAGGTGCGTTAACAGAACCATTAAGTCGTTCCAAAGATTAACAACTGTGGAAACATACCTAATGTTACAGATATTTAACACGGAAGACTCTCAAGACGTGTTTGAGCACGTATTATATTTTATTTCTGACCATTTATTTTGTGTAAACTTTTATGCGCCCGCCACTGGCTGTTGGCGCAAATTGAGCAACTCACTACTTATAGGAAACCGATGCAGAAGATTTTAGTTATGGAAATGTCTTTACTACTTACAGAGAAGCTGTTTATTCAGTAAAACTAGAAACACAGCACTTTTTTGATATCTTCTGTACATAATTAAATATGTGACAACTGACAACGGCTTTAGAATTAATAAAGACGGCCCGATTCTTAACAAAGAACAGAAAATTATTACAGAAGAGGCCCATAGAGACAATAGTAAATGGCGGGAATTTGAGAGTCCCTACCCCTTGGTCAACACTCACAGATATTTTTGCTAAGGCTCCTCCAAAATATCGACCAAACGATTCTATTTCCTTATCTAACTTTAAACGCGAGAAGATTCAACCCTAGTTAGACAAACGCTAGTGATAAGAAAGGTTATATCAATATGTAACCCTAGAATACATTAGAACGCATCGAGACACAGTAAAACACCTTAGAACACGGATATATTGCAGACCTCGGCTTCGCTTCCGTCTGCAAACAACATCCTCGACCGCAAAACTGCACTTACATCCTTTGTGACATAAATAACTATTTTAAGAAAGTCATAATAATTAAGATGACACATGTGTCATTATACCCACCGTTCTAAACAAATACGTGAACAATTGGTTCATATTTCAATTGTTATGAATTCGTAACAATCAACCACAAGACGCTAATATGCTTGCGGTCAAGAATTTTGCGACCTTTTTCCTATTGTAATCCTGAATGTTCGTCAGAATTTGTGAAATTTATTTGTCGTTGTCTGTTGCCGTCAGGTGATATTTTATTGTCAAAATTGTCTAATACAAACAGTGTAAACAAAGCAAAAATTGTTACAAGATTGGAAAATGGATGGAGTTGTGGAACTGCAGCTAGAGAATTTGGTCTTATTCGTACCACAGTTCTTAGAATCAAAGGAAAATGGGAAAATTGATCTGTTGCAAGGTCTCCTGGCTTGCAAAGGAATGGTTTCTAGCACCAAGGAAATAGATTTTCTTGCAAAAATCTAGTCTCTATTCAAGAAAATATTTTTATTTCAAGACTATAAAAATGTATAGCATAAGAAAATAATTTTCTTGAAATTTTACTTAGATTAAATGAATATTTTCGTAGGGTTAGAAAATCAAGAAAATCCAAGACAGAAAAATGTTTCTTCCAAGTAAATCATTTAGTTTTATGTTAAAAAAATATTCATATTAAAGGTATGATGAAAAAATTATCAAGATCTCACGAAGTTCTATTGAGAAATTAGGCTACCAGTTTCGTGTGCAAAAAATACATCATCAGGCCAGCTACAAGGATACCCAATAAAAGAAAAATAACAATAAACGAAAAAAAAAACTAAACTTATGTAGTTTAATAATTAATGAGTTAATATTTAAGTTAATTTGTCCCTTTTTTTATTATAATTTATTATATTTATTTAGTTAAATTAGTACACGGTAAATAGTAATAAAAGGAAAAAAATACATTACATTAACCGGTATCTTTTGAAAATGTTTATGAAACGTTGTACGTTAAAGGTTTTATTACTGTGTGGGTAAATATCGTATCTGCATTTTGGTTCCGTCGCTAATATCTACGACGGCATGACTATAACTACTGGCACTAGGTGGCGCCAGGAAATATTTCAGTTGCTGTTTTTGAAGATTAGTGGCACAAAATGAGAGATGTAAGAGCAATGCTTTTCTCTTCTCATATTGTTTTTGCCGGGAGTGATTCTGTCAATACCAGGAGTTATTTATTAGCATCATCTTGGTTATTGTTTCTAGGCACTTTTTTCATGTATACTTCTACATTAAGTTCACTTTTGTTTGAACATTATTCTGTAGTTAACCTATACTTTAGCCATTTTAAAATCACAAGCAATGTGAACAATTTACTGCATTATGTACGGATATGTCGTACTGTTTTAAACAAGGTTAGGTGCAATTAATAATGTGCATATAAATAATATGCATTTTAAAGATTTCTAAGTAAATAAATGCTTTATTTTAAGAAAATGAAACTATTGATTTATGAACAATACGTAATTGCTTTCTAGAATTAAGAAAACTATTTACTATTCTTAAGAAAATATTGTTTTCTGTCATAATGGTCATTTACTTATATTAACAATCGCTTTCTTCAAGATTTTCTTGAGTCAAGTTAGCAAATGTCTCAACCCTAGGATGCATGGGTGTTCGGATATACAGATTAACATTTCTCGGGTCTCTCAGGCCCGGTTGTTTTTTTACTCTGTTAAAAATATATAAGAACATGAAATATATTTAAATCATTTATTTGTGCGCGTAAAAATCTTAAATAATTAAACAAAGCCTCTAACTAAAGATTACAGCTCTTATAAATGTAAATACATGTTTAAAAGTAGCAACTTTTACAAATTCTTACATTACGTTCGATGCACACATTATTGCGCCACTTTTCACAAGCTAATTTGTTTTTTCTGTCTAAACTAGAGGGACACATCATGCATCTCTTCCTTTTATTTGTAACGGCATCAGTCGCAGTTTTTTTAATGTTAATAAATTTGTTCATACAATTTATTGAATTTCTTGGTACTTTCGGATTTTTTGACCTCCTTATGATATGCGGTATTACCAATTGCTCAGCTACTTCCTTCAAAAATAGTCGTCTAACGTGTGTTACATTCCTATGATAATCAGGTTTCAACGTGGAAAATATAATAAATGCATTTAGTGCTGCAATATCGATCGTATTAGAAAAAAGCGCCATAGGCCAACGCTTCGTTTGCCTTTTACATGTATACTTGGACGGTTTTTGATCCATTACGTCTACTCCTCCTTTGGCCTTGTTATAATAAAGTATTATTTCCGGTTTCTGCTTAACATTTTCACTTACAGACATGTCATTGTGGATGGTGCTGAGCAAAATGACTGACTTGTTTTTCTTAGGAATGTAGCTAACCATAGTCATTTTGTCATAAAAGCCAAATGTAGAAGAGTAGACCGGTTTGTTCTTTGCATCTCTTATTTCGTTTGATATTTCTCTCTTATTTTTTCTTAGTGTTCCAACCACTGTTAGGTTCTTTTCTAATAAACATTTAGCCAATGGAATGCTTGTAAAGAAGTTATCCATTGTAACATTTAGTCCAGAGAAGTGGGTGCTGCGTACTAAAGTTTGCACTACTTTAGAAGCAAGATTGTATGGATAGGTTGATTGGGTCGTCGTCATTCCATCAATTGCAAATCCTGATTCTGACTCACACATCCAAAAAATCTTGATACCGCATTTTGACGGTTTATTTGGCATATACTTAATAAATGAACATCTCTCTCTATACGAGAGTAACTGCTCGTCAATGGTAACACTTTCGTTTAGCACCGAAGATGACCTGCATTGTTGTAAAAATAAGTTCCATATATACGATATCGGAGCTAATCTATCGATCTGTAGACGAAAATCACGAGTTCTTTTGTCACCATAACGCAGGTACTGTCTAATATCTTCAAACCGATTAATTCCCATAGTAGCTTGATAAATAGGATTACATTTATCAGAAGAAAACAGTTCTCTTATCGGTATGTCCCAGTTTCTTTCCACGCCAGCTTGTATCAGCAAACCTAAGAAAGCATTCAGCTCCATCACATCAATATCTACCCATCCTCTGTCTTTTACTATAATTACTCTTCGAGCTTCAAGGTTTGTGCACTTGACGACTTCTTCTAAGATCGTTCTTACAATAAAACGTTTGAAAGCATTTTCAGGTGTATCACAGGACATTGCTTTAGTTTTTATACCTGGTGCTAAACACAGTACATTTCGTTTTGCAGTTTTCGTAAAGCTTGGCGGAACTTTAGTCCACTGGATGCCGGATGGAGAAGCGAAACAGTTGGGATTATCACTATCGGCTTCCACTGCAGCTACATCTTCTTCAGACTCAGAATTTGAAGGGTCTGAATTGGCTTCTAATGAATCTTGACCAGGTTCTTCAATTTCAGACGTTTCACTCTCTTCCGATAAAACTTCATCACATTCCTCTGCCCACCGCATTAGAGTTTCCTCGTAATTGACATCTCCATACCTCACTGTTGCACGTTGCCCGGTCGATTTTCTTGAACTTGAAGCCGCCATAACGAACATTCACAAACAAACACCTCAAGCAAATTTTAGCAACTGAAGTCTTTTTTATCCGTTAGCATATTTATATGATATGCATTTCTGCGTGTTGAAACCTGCATACGCCGTTGAAACTCCGTTGAGCGCAGAAGCAGGCCTGTTCCTACGTGTTACAACATGTTGCAGCCGATTGTTAACACGTTGTATTCCAAATAGTATTGCAATATGCAGTACATTGACGCCAGAAGCAACAAATTATTTAAACAAAGATAGTTTTGGATGTAAATGTAAACGATTATCAATCAAAAATAAACCGGGCCTACGAGGCCCAAGAAATGTAAATACGCGGTAAAATTCAGATATCTAAAATAGTAAACGGGTACTCTAAAACTGTGGCACTGGAACACTGAAACAGTTCACTAAAACCCTTACCACAACACTTGTTTCTTATAAATTATATAGATCAAACGCCAATTAGAAATAGCAACAGGAAGATCCAGTTGAGGCATAGACAAAGCACAGAAGAAAAAGAATTTAAAGATAAAGAAGTTATGAAGCTTAGAATACCACGCTGGGCTTCGGAGGCCCGTGTTATGCATCCTAGGGTTAAAGAAAGAAATGCAATTATTTCATTACAAGTATATACTTCTCATAAGCGGAGGAAAAAACTGTAAGAAAATATTTCTTACACGTAAACGTTTCTCTGCGTGTATATTAATTCTGCAGATTTTTACTTCGTGCTCTAAATAGTAGTAATTTCACTAAATATTGCGAAATATAGAATTTAAAATTCAAAAATTTTAGGGTACAACTATAATTTAAGTATCCCATCGTTCATAATTACCAAGGCTACTATTAATGTTTTATATCCGTCCGCCAAATAGGAAACTTTTGTTCAACGACGTGCGACTAAAAAAGAATTCTCAGAAAACATTTTCCGTTTGCATTCATTAGCATATTTTCGTGAGTTTGTTTAGCGTTTGCTAAGTAAGTGCATATACAGTCGTCGTGGCAGCAAGCAAGGTGCAGTAACCTACACGCCATTTAATTCAAAAAGTCGTCTTAAAACACCAAACTTCAAGCGGTGTATGCGCGCGGAGCAAGAAGCCTATGTGCGCGGTATGGGAGGGCGAAGGGAGGCGGCGAGGAGGGACACACACTTGCAATATTTGGCAGAGGGGTCGCGCGAACAAGGGGGGGCACCGAAACTTGCATAGTCCAGCGAAAGTGCAGCCATGCGTTCCTAGCAGACAGCCGAATTGCATCGGGGTCCATGAACTGGCGACGCCCCCCGCGCTGACCCCCCTTAGAGTGTTCAGGTCCCCCCCTTTCTCGCAATAAACCCTAGAGTCGAACAGTACATGGGAACTGGATGGGCTGGGCCAACATTTAAAATATTATGCTATATTTTTCTACACGTAGGTACCTTCCATCCAATGTTGTATGCATTTATGCATACATATACACATGTAATACACAAGGTGAAATTCTTAATGTGTACATTTTTTTAAAATCAAAATTCTTTTACTCCTATCCTTTCAATTATTTGTTTCAAAGAATCTAAATCATTACCTGATTAGGACGAGGATAGTCGATTTATCAATGTTACACATTATCAGATAAAGGCTCTAGGACTCTAGGGTATTACACCTAAAGATCTAAACGAATTTTGCCAATTTATTTAAACGAAACGCATTTATTCAATATAATCCATAGATAATTAAAAATTAACAGGAAAAAAATATTTGAAAGCATACAAAGTGACGACCGGAAGTAAATACACCCTCTTTCATAGTAGTACGGAATCAAGATTTATTTCAACAAAAAGAAAACAATCTTTTTATTTTGCAGTTGATTTATTTATGTCCTTAGAAACAATTTAGGGCAAAAAAAGTCTGTTAATCCTATCTTATTTATTTATGGATCAAGAATTTCTTTATCTCAGATTTTCATAAAATGGGCAATGAACGATTGGCATTATGAACCATTATCCTTGTTACATCAACAATTACGTTAGTTCCATTATATGACAGTTTAAGAACAGCGTGATAGCTATCATCCCACTTATATTATTGCTTCCTTACTAAGGTGTGTGTGTCATTAACAACAGCATATGAAAAATCTAGTGATTTAGTGTGTGACATCTTCAGTAACAGTTCTGGTAAATACAATGAAAGCCATATCAAATACACCGAGAAAAATATGTTCTGCACTCAAACAAATATGCATTCTACGCATATAGTAAAACCTTACATCTCTCTATCGTATATAGGCCTTTTTTTTCGTATACGGTAGCTAACCTATTAAAACCCTATTTTTCTGTTTCGTTTAGAACCTTACATCCCTTACACGGTATGTTGGTGAATAACAAAGACAAGATTGTTGACTTAAAAAGGAGAGAAGTATATAAATTAACATGCGATACCTGCCAATGTAACTACATTGGCAGAACATATCAGAATTTTGAAACAAGGATCAAAGAACATTTACATTTACATCTTGTCGCGAATGACCACCAATTTAACGTGAATAATAATTTTGAAATATAACATGTTGCTAACAAGGGATATTATCTAAACAATTTAGAATCCTTAGAAATACTACGTCAGCAGTCATCGAATAAAGCGCCTTCACTGAATGCACAGCTGAACTTTGACTCGACGCCCACCTTCGAGATTTTATTCAACAGATGATGTCTCATGCAGTTTTCAATACCCTATATTTTTTCGATTCCCTCAAGTTCCCCCTTCAGTTCAGAGAGGACACTAAATTTAAATAATTCCTTTAAAAATAATCCTTACGATAACTTATTTCAATTTAACATCATAATAAAAAAACACAAGTTTATTGTGTAGCAGAAGTAGAGGGAGTTTAGGAAAAAATACTTCACGCTTATTCTTGTAGAATTTTATTGCCACGTTTGATTTTTTTAGCATGTTTTTAACATGTTTTGTCTGTCCAGTTTACAAGACTTTAAATTTCCTGACTTCATTCATAATACAAGCAATCTAATAGTTGTTGAAAATTATATAGACAGTGTTAGTAGTATTTATTTATTACTTTGACAATATTTCCTGGTTTTAGATTAACTGTAAGTGCAATAATTTTTTATCAATTCACAAATACAACAAAAAAAAAATAAAAGAATTCATACAATTGGTCTCCCTAGACAACAGCAGATTATAGTCATTAGTTAGTTTTAATCACATTTTTTATTTTTTATTTTTCCTGACTAGGTTGTCCCTATGTATTAGAATACTTTTACCACATAGTTTAAAATTTGTAAAATTAAACAAAAACGTACAATTCATCTCTTTTTTTAATTATTTAACTAAAACTATAATTTATTTATTTTGTCAAGTTAATATCCATCAACGTTATATATACTACAATGTGTGTATTTTGGATACTTTCAGCAAGCCTGAAGATGGTATAATTATCCCGAAACCGGTCGCTCATTATTTATTAAATAGTTATTGTGACAGAGTGGGCTTTGTCTTCAACCACCGTTAAAAATATATATTCAGTCAACCAACCCACAATTTTAAATGGCGGCAAAGATATATCTTTTTAATTTAAGAAATAATCTTTTTAACATCGTTATATGATTTAAACATATGATCTCTTGAAACAAATAACTTCAAGTTTGATTTGAAAATATATCTGTTTGATTTAATGTGTACGTAATATGTTTGATGCAACAATACAGTTTTTTCTTTTAAAGAACTTTGTCAGTTTGAAACAAATATATTTTTCTTTGCCATATATTTGACTTCACCTTTTAATGGGGGGCGTTTCCAAAATGGGAACATATTAAAAAATCTATTTTTTATTGAATTAATCATATGATTTTTATATGTTTTAAAATATACATAAATGTAAATTTTTCTGATTGTTAATTATAAAAATTTTATGCAAATAATATGGTTAATTCAATAAAAATTCGTCATTAAAAGGTTAGATAAAAAAGTATGCTGTTACTCTGACAAATGTTATTCCGCTGGTATTATTACTAGAGCCCGGTAACAGGGTACCGTGCCATAGCCGTACCTGCCTAGTATACAAAAACAATAGTAAGAAAATAGAAAAAGAATAACAGAACTAATACATAATTATAATATGTGAAAAGTAGTGAAACACTAACCCTTTTAAACAGCCTTGGCTACGGAACAGTAAAACTAGAAGCACCATTATCAGTATTAACATCATATGAATAAGAGTGGCAAAAAGTTGACACCATTAGATGTGTTTTCACAGTTATCTCAGTGAGCGATGTTCGCCGTGGTGAGAAAATGAGTGTATATTTTGAAAAAGAGCGTTCAACATCTACCGATGTTATACATGCATGATTAAAATACTCTTTGTACTTAGTCAGTGGATTATTCGATACACCATCACAAATTTGTTTTAGTGTGCTAAAATCGGAATCTTTCTGTAGCACACTCTCGAACATTTCTAAAACGCGATTATATTTTGCGTCATATAGTCAGTAGCTGTGTATGCACTCCGTCCATAATTTGTAGAGACTCCAATAATGATAACGATCTATTTTGTAATTGGTCTATTGCGTCAGCTAATCCTTTATAGTAGCTACGAATATTTTTCTAAATCTGTTTCAACGGAAATATCTTGAAATTTTGACTGCAGCTTCGGCAGGATTGAATTGTGCAACAACAGATTTTACTATTTTGAAATGCTCAGCATAATAAAAAGCTGCCTGCAACCATGTTCCCCAACGTGTAAGAATAGGCTCCGGTGGTTGACGAATACCAGGACACTGTGTGTGAAATGATGGTAGGCGTTTGGTAGATTTCAAAAATACCTTTTTGTGCTTGCTATTAATGCATCTACCTCGGGAGAGCATTGTCGAATGGTTTCTGCCACAAGATGTAAAGCATGAACTTTACACGTAACATGTAAACACTTGCAACCATGTTCAAGAAGAAAACGGTCTACCGAACGCATTATCGCTGCGCCATCGCTCATAAACATGAACACTTTATCTTTTGAAATTTGAAATTTTTCCAACGCACTAAGTGCAACCTTCGTAATTGCTGCAGCAGTACACTCTTGTAGTCTTCGCCTAGCTAGTAACAGTGGTAATGTAGGTTTACTAGGGTCTAGTATGAGTACCATAATATTTACAATTGAATTTTTTTACAGTCTGTTGTCTCGTCAACACATAACCAAAGAAACTGTTTTTTTCAATATGCGTTTCATTTTCTTTTCCACATCATCGCATACAAATGCGATATGCTTACGTGCCGTTTTCTCCGTTGGCAACCGCAACTCGGGATTGTATTTGTCCCAAAAGTCCTTAAACGGTTGTTTATCGAGTAAGCCCAGTGGCAAATTACAGTTTATCAACATAAGAATTATATTTAAAAAAATGCGTTTCTCGGTGGCAAGCCCGATTTTCGTTTTCTATGCTGTGCGGAATTTACGTGTCTTGTACAGTTCCACTTCTTATTTGACATCAAATGTATTTTGCACACTTTACAAACTATCTTACTCCCGTTGTAAAACAAATCGAGAAAGTCAAAAATAAACTTATTTACTATGTCTTGAAAGGATCGTTGTTTAGCCTTCGACATGTTCACTAAAAACTACAATTAATAACTACGTCTGCATCAATAAAATCAAAATGCACTACACTAAATAATAACTACAATTAATAAGTACGTCTACATCAATAAAATCAACACGCCCTATCCGCCATCCAATGTTAAAGTCAACTGAGTGATGATTTGTCGTGTCGTATCATAATCGACCAGCCTTCCCCGCCGACCTAAACACAGTCACACCGCCGCTGCGATTGCTCTCCAATTACCGGGCCCTAATTATTACTCTACTGAAACTTTTTCCTTCAATAAAACTCAAAAGAAGAAATCCATTGGCGTTAAATCTCATTAACGTGCTGACATAGGAAACTCTGAATAACATTCAATCCATTTTCTGTAAAAGGTTTCATTTAAGAATTGTCTTATTCTTACGCTACAATGAACGGTTGGTCCATCTAACTAATACTTTATTTGCAACTAAGCCATTACAAACAATGAGCATTTGATTTAGAATTGGTAATAAAGCTTCTTGCAAAAATTGTAAATATCGGTTGGCAGTAGGATGAAGAAGGGGCCAAGTACAGTATTGTTTAACAATCCACATAAGACATTTACCTTAAACCAATATTGGTCGAGGTTATTATTTTCAGAAATTTTAGGTGTTAACAAAAATAAAAAGAACTTTGTATCAAAAAATCTTAAGTTTGTCACACTTTTTAAGAAGTTGGTTTTCGGTCAATATGTAATATTATCAACTTTTTAAATGAAACGTTATTTACATAATGTCATTTATTTATCGTTTTAAACAAATTTTGTTTTTTGAAGACGATATTTGAGAAAAATAGGTAAGAATAAAATTTCACTTAAGTGGTCATGAAATTTAGATATAATTTGTAATCCCGAACAACTTTTTCAAATAGCATTTTTCGATGTTTTGAAAAATAAGGCTATTTTACTCTTAGGACAAATCAACTTTTCAAAAGTACCCCGTATAATATTAGAAATTTTCCCATATTTTATTGGCACAACTTTTTTTTTTCGAAAAACTAGTAATAAAGACATTTGCCATTTGGTGCGTACTTTAGGAATGACACTGTATAACATAGATTTCGCTCATCTTTTGCGGACAATTAAATTACCCATATACGTGCGCATGTTTCAATATGCCATGAGTAACTGGGCAAATATTCTCAGTCCTCTAATGCATCTTTGTCGTTAAATGAATGCATTCAATTTATTTGTAAGCAGTCGAGTAACTTCTACAAACGATCATCGACCTTTTTATTTTATTTGCAGACGAGTCAGAGTCTACGAATTTGTTACGTGTGCTTTTCATCTAAATCCATTCCTTATTTAGTCTGTTAGATATGTAAGTCTGGTCCACATCCGCGATAACGAACCGCATGATCAACTTATCTGTCTATGCAGTAGGTAGTTATAGTCGCGAAACTATTTCTGACTCGCTAATATTACTGTTTTGGGTATCATTAACGATATACTAACCTAACACATTTGCTAATAATACGCTATAAAACTAGTTGATATTCTTATTTATATTCTAAAATCATTTTGGCTTAATTCAATTGATCTATCAAGGTATTTTCTAACAAATAAACAAAAATGCAGTTCACCGAACCTTTCTGGTATTTCAAACAAATGCAGCGATTATCAGAATAAACTGCAAAATGTTATCTACCACAATGCAAATAATGAATTAAATAAAGTTTATCATTTTTTATGACATTTCGCAAATGTAAATCAAATACCAAGATTGTATTCTTATCTACAGTTTCCAAAAAAAGGAACTTGAAAACGGAAGATGAATTCCCAACCAACCACCGATTTTTTTCTACAGCTATATTTTACATATTAAATAATGTGAAATTAAACAATTTAAAAACCTAGAAGATAAATATTTGTGAAACGTCAAATTTCAGATGAAATTTTGTATGAGTCAAGAAATCAGCATATAATATACTCTCTCAAATATTGACGAAAATTTAATTATTTCAGATTTTACAATGACTTTTACATCTGATCGTTTTTGATTTCGTTTATGGTTTAACAATAATCAGTTTATCGCATAAATTATACTCCTACGAACCCTAACAACTACATCTATCTTAGGACGGTTACTATCAGCATTTGACTTTATTCTTTAATTGTATTTTTAATTAAAATTCCATAAATATACGACTTTCATAGACAACTAAATCTATAAATTAACTTTCATTTAAATCTCACCGATTTAAATGAAACTTTGTGGGTTCATAGATCGATCTAGTGTAAGAACAACGGTAATTATCTTAGCCGCCCAATCGCCCACTGGCGGGATGTAAAGCACCTCAAGCTCAACACTATCCTTCGCTGTTTGACTCAATAGCTCAAAAACTATGAGAGATATAAAAAAAAGTTATGACAAGATTTAAACCGTTTTACATACTCTTAGAGATGATGCAAATATTTTCTCTATAACGAACATTTATTTAGGGAAACGACCCCCCACCCCCTTATTTTTTTGCAAATTTCAGAATTTTTATATACTACGAAAATACAGAAGCTACGTATAATTTACATATTATATAGATCTACCACGAAATATTCTTATTTCTGTAAAAAAAAATCGTAACTGATGTGCTATATTTACAGTAATGAAAAGAACACGCAGGTTGATTGATGATTTTCTTAATAAAATGTGAGTATAGAGTTTACTTACAACTGTTTAAAAAGTAAAAAATACATCTGCGTAGAAATGTTGAAAACGAAGGAATTACTTACAGCATGCACAACGAATAAACGCAGGATTGACGCAAGTACCTCATTGTTGTGCATTTTGTGCATCCTTCGGGAATCAGAATCTTACAGGATCTTTAAAATGTGGTAGTCGTTCGGGGATGTATCCACTTTTATACCATGCGTATTTAAATAGACTGAAGTACCTTGGCGATGACAATTGATTACGAGTTGAAGATTGTAACTGAATAATACTGTTTCTTTGGTGTAGAATTATGTCGTAATCCATAAGTAATACTTCATCTGAAAATGTTCTCATAAAATTTGTCCATATTCCAAAACCGTAAACGTATAAAGGCCGTACCATTGAAGTTGTTTTCTATGGAATTGTAAAAATATTTACTTTTTTGTTCGTTGGTACAAAATTTTGCACATTACTCGGACAATGTTCACCCCGGGAATCCAATAACCAAATACGTTCAGCTCCAGTATTTAAATATTTGGTAAGGACACATCTGTAAACCAATCTCTAAAATGCTGGGAAGTTAGTGTTCCGGACATTGAAGTGGATCAAAATTTCTAACTTCAAAGAATTAAAAGATAAATCAAAAACATACTTGGTTTTATTATACAAGGTGTTTATTAAACATACGGCAAAAATTCAAGGGGTCATTCCATGAACTAAGAATATTTTGTCCATTGATGATTTTTGAAAATCCCCTTTGTTTCGAAAATACAGGGCGATAAAAATTTTCGACAAAACCAACATTTTATTACCAAAAATTACATTTAAAGTTTCTTAATCTACAAGAACCTCCAGCTAAGATGCAAGAATCCAATCTTCTCCTCATTGACTGCCGAACTCTTTCAAAAACACCAGGGTCGTTTCTTATTGAATTACACCCAGCAATTATCCGATTTATTTAATCCTCCACATTTTTCACTGGAGTAGAATAAATTAATTACTTTAGATGGCCCCATAGGAAATAATCCAGGGGGTTTAAGCCCGGGGATCGATCAGGCCATAAGTGAGGTCTACCTCGACCAATCCTCCGATCTCCGTATGTTGCCGTTAAAAACTCACGAGCAACCACACTAAAATGCGCTGGTACACCATCGTGCATAAACCACATTGCATTTCTTGTTGCCAATGGTACATCCTTCAGAAACAGACGTAGCGTTTGTTCCAAAAAGTTTCAATATACCTCGCCGGTAAGTCTTCCTGGTAGAAATACTGGTCCAATTACAGTCACCCACAATTCCTAACCAAACGTTCAACGAGAACTGATGTTGAAAACGATCTTCAAGTACCTCATGTGAATTTTCTTCAGCCCACACATGGTTACTGTGAAAATTCCTTATTGCATTTCTTGAGAAATTCGCTTTATCGGTAAAAAGAATCAGTGTCAGTAGTTGAGGGATTTGAACCAAAAGCCACTGACAAAATGCAATCCCTGGAGGAAAATCAGCAGGAAGAAGTGCCTGAACTCGTTGTATGTGGTACGGGTATAACAGATACTCCCTAAGAATTTTCCAAACAGTCCCATTACTTACATTCAAAGTATTTGCAATTTTTCGAATAGAAGGACCTGGATCTTCCCCTATCATGTCCAGCACATTCTCTTCTAATTCTACCGTTCTTACTGTCATTGGCCTTCTTGGTCCTTCACTTCGTTTCAACGTGCCTATTTCATGAAGACGTTGATGAATACTTTGGAAGGTTTTTCTATCAGGAACATTAGGGTCAGGAAATCGTTCAATGTAGAACCGTCTAGCTTCTAATGAATTGCCATCAGCAAGTCCATAAATGAAATGCATGTCAGTCATCTCGGCGTTCGTATAGCGATTCATGATAGAGGACTTCACTAACAAAAGTTTAAGTATTAAAAGACAGAAAATACACGTCAATCAGTCCCAACAAAACACATACAAAATGATCAATCAAAAATCATCAAAGGACAAAATATTCTTAGAATAGTTCATGGAATAACCCCTTGAATTTTTGCCGTATGTTTAATAAACACCCTGTATATTGAAATAAATATGTATCTCCAGTGGCAAATGCACATTTAACTTTAAATTTTCAAAAAGTATCTTGTACAAGAATACTTACTGTTAATATTATTAACGGAAATTATTACTTTACTTTCCTAAATAACAAACCGAAATACTTTCCCTTTTTAGAATTTTGAAAGATGATGAATATATACCTTGAAATTACACTAACCTTATAAGTAATGTGTTGTTTGTGACCTAGGTTTAGTATTCCTATATAATCTTTCCGGAAACTACTTCAGTTACAATCTTCAACCCATAATCAATTGTCATCGCCAAGGTTCTTCAATCTACTTAAATATATGTACATGGTTTAAATCGTCGAGGAGCTACCTAATTTTAAAAATCCTGTAAGATTCTGCTTCCCGAATGGTACACAAAATATACAACAATGAGGTATTTCTTTATATCTCTCATAGTTTCTGAGCTATTGAGTCAAACAGCGAAGGGTAGTGCTGAGCTTGGGGTGCTTTACACCCCGTTCTTACACTAGATCGGTTTATAAACCCACAAAGTTTAATTTAAATCGGTGAGATGCACTTACCTGTGTTTCTTTGTAAGTAAATAACAGTATTAATCTTAAACTGTTTTTTTTAAACTGGTCAATTTTCTTTTCCATGACCACTTGATAAAATTTTTCCACCGTTTCAATATCTAGCTTTCTGCAAAAGTCGCAGATTTTTAGAATTTTTATTAAAAATACAATAAAAAATATCAAATATTGACGATTGTCAGACGTTGATAGATGTCCCTTTCGATTCTAGTTTTATTTTAAAATATTTGAAAAATATGCTGAATTTTTAAAAATATCATTAAGAATCGCAACATAATAGCTGTCAGGATTTGTAATAAGAATTTCGCCTATTAGATAACCTCAACATTTAAAGGCTATTCTGTTTCTATAGATTTTACAAATTAATTTATTACAAATCGTTTTATGTCATTTATTCATTAGATTTAATAATGATAGCAAGGACTACGGGGTAGTATTCACACACACAATATTCACGGCACACTCCGCACCACACAAATTATTAAATTATTAATCGGGAAGGCCTTTTCGAAGACACGTGGGTTATTATCATCAAGCGAAGTGCCGATTGATGATGATGACCCATATATCTTCGAAAAGGCCTAGATTTTTTAACAATCCATTATATGTATATGTCTAACGTTTGAATTCATTAATTTATAGCAACTATTGATATCAATAATGGTAGCGAGAAAATTTCCTTCCTGCTAAGGCGTACACATGCATGCAATTATTAAGTCTTTCATGAGCTTAAACATTTACATCGATAAGGGCGTGCGTGTAACTGTAGCAATAACTATTGTCAAATTGCTGATAAGACAACGATGAACTATTACCGTTTACGACAGCGGAACAGCATGCATGGCCCTGTGGAAGAAGCATTAACGCGCTCGCCCGAAATAAATTAAAGCCTATATCTCTCTTTTAACTAGAATTTCCCGGGGCATAGAGATCTGCGATACGACCGACAATAAATTCCGGTTATCCAAAGCACACACTACATCCTGAAAGTACAATAAAACAAACAGAAAATGAACGCACATAAAGATAAATCTAGAACAAACGTATACAACAAGACCGATTCTGTATCCATAAAACATATTTTTCCTCCCTCACCTCACACAGCGGTCCGCTTGCGCCGTGGTATAGCGTTCTCTACCCGGAAAAACCGGGAGCTTTTTGTCGCTTTGCGTTCCGTACTCAGTGCCGGAACTAGGATTATTAAGGACGACAGGCTTAGTTGATTCAACCTGCGTCAAGCTGATACTCACTGAATCGATGCAAATGGAATGTTTCGAATTATTTCCAGTATGATGAACATCATGTGGGAGCTATGTGGATCTTCACAGTCGGTCGTGAATGTAAAAACGTATTGATTAATTTAAAAGAGGATTTTTGACATGGTTTGTGAAGAGAAGAAGTTGGGACTGACATAGGGATTAGTAAGGATGGTTTCTCCGTCTCCAAATTACGAGAGAATGGCATTATAGCATCATTGACTTGTCGCAGGCTGCTTGCTAAGAACTGGATCCAAAATTAAAAATAAAATTGGAAGCAAAATTTATTAGTAGGAATATAACAAAATGAGTTAATTTTTGTTGGTTTTAATATAACTATGCGTAACCATAACGCATGTTGTACTGAAGGAAAACAATTTTTTGCGCCTGGAAGGCATAAAACTACGTCACAGGTTTCGTACGATTACCTTGTTCAATGTATCTTGTGCTGCGATAACTACACCGAAGTGACGTCGAATTTTTGTCCTAGTAGCTTTACTTAGCGTAGCACCAATCAGTCTAGCTACAACGGTACACCTAAATGAATTTATTTCTAAAGATAATTGGCTAGATCTTTGACAAAATATAATGAAGAGATTTATAATCGTAATGTCTACAAAGGCAGGATTTTTGACAGGTCAGGTAGCCCCAAAACATCCCTTATTCAAACTAGGAAAAGCTGAAGATCAAATCTGTTGTGTGTGCCAACAAAATCTGGAGCACACGACACCAACATTTCAATAGACCTGCATCTACTGAATTGCAGGAAGAAGATCCTAGAGTAGTAGTAATGTTAAAAGTCTGCAAATATTTTAACACACACAAGGGCATTTTGTTATGGTAGATTATTAAGGTCGTAATGGCTAAAACACCAAAGAGTATGGCGGTTGTTAGGAACTAATACGTGGTTTCAAACTGTCGGGATGACGACCAAGTTTTCAAAAAGATATAACTCTTTCAAATTTCACCAATACCTCGCTTTTATTTAAAGCTTCATCGGGGTCAAAAATGAGTTAAAGAAGACAGACCGAACTTGTGAACTGAAGATTTAATGATGTCCATCTGAGGAGCTATAACTGATGAATCTTCATCAGTTATAGCTCCTTAAATCTTTAGTTCACAAGTTCGGTCTGTCTACTTTAACCCATTTTTTTACCCTGATGAAGCTTTAAATAAAAGCGAAATATTGGTAAAATTTAAGAGTTACATTTTTCTGAAACCTTAGTCGTCACCCCGACAGTATGAAACCACGTGTAATGACTAAAGGCATCTGTCCAACGACCCGGTTATAACAATAATAGTGTTAAAATGCTAACAAATTTATACCACCACTTCATTCTCTTTTTGTCGATTTTATTATTTTAACAGTTTTTCCGCATTATCTGCTAAGTCTACAAAACCCATAAATTGGTTATAGCTTTTCACTATAACCGGGCATTATATTTGGACTTCTATCGTAAAACTTAAACTTCAACACTATAAATGGCGTTGATTACAAGTTACGCCGCAAACAAATACATTTTAAATTTGTGGTTTCACCATGAAACCACTATCCTGAGAGCAGTTGAGCAGCAAATGACTTTCTTGTCATACACCACAGTAATTAGACCAATAATCGCCTATGCCACATCAGTATAGTGGCAAAAAATAACCCAGAAGGCTGTGTAACAATGGCTTCAACAAATCCAGAAGCTTGCACTTCTCACCGTTAAAGGTATTGTATGAACCTGTCCCAGAATAGCGTTGGAAATTTTGCTAGAAATAACGCCGCTCCATACCTACTTACGTGCAGAATCAGGTTGTAACAAATGGCCTCGCTCTTAATATAACAAAGGAATTAAACCCGATGGACATCTGAAAATCCTTGAAGATCCCAACTTCATATACATCGTATCAATCAAACTACATGTAATTAAACTTATGCGTCAAAGAGAACCTCAAGGAAGGCATACGAGGTGCTCCATTTTAACAGATAGTCAGCCCCTTAAAGCCTTCGCGTATGAGTTTGATCTGATGAGCAAATCTGTACAAAACCTAAGACAATTGGAACGTAAAAGGCACGTTACGCTATGGTGAGTCACGAGCCATCAAGGGAGCAATAACTATTCCTTTGATTGGTCCTAACCCTTGCTGTGGTTCACAAAAGAGCAGCCTCTAATAAGAAATGGAAGGAAAAGCAAAAGATCTCGTACACGTTCGAAAATTTTGCATGAAATATCACCAAAATTGCATGCTCGACGGAGTATTTTTCTAACAACTTGCGATTAAAAAGCTTACAGGCTCTTGCCTAGTTCTAGCTGAAGGGAGTTGACCATTGAAGTACATGTTGCTTAAAAGTGCAATCAAATTTTATTGAAGGCGTTTTTTAATATTTAAAAAATTGAAAAAGATAAAGTTATACCGGAATATTGAAAAATGGCAAATTAGTAGAAAATGTAAAAATAGTTAACTGTTTCCTTTGGCATTTCCAAAAAATTTAAAAAATAATGGTATCTTGTAACTTTATGGAAAAAATGTAAAATTTGGCAGTTAGAAGGTCGGCCGGTTGTTTGTGTGCATATCATTTAACACAATTTTTTAAGCACAACCAAATGTTGAAGTCAAAATTTACCTATATTTATTAATAAAAAAAAAATCCTAAATAATGCGAATACGAGTGCCAATGTGCAATATTCTTGCTCTGCTTATTATATTCAAATAGCAAAAAAATTCTTATTATGTGATATAAATAAGCAAGCAGAATATATTAGAAATATGAAGAGGATTCTTAGAAAAAAAAATTGGATTAAGTAATAGGGCAATATGATCAGAAGCTTCCGCATCATAGGTGACCAATTTTATCCCCGGTCTTTTGTTCTTTTATTTTTACCGAGAGAAACAGACAAAAGTATATTATTTAAACATAACTTAGCTTCACAATTTTCCTGTAAATAGGACAATGAAAATGTATATAATTAGAAAGAATCGCTTCTATGGAATATTAACTTTTATTAGAATTCAAATTTATGAGTTTTGTATAAAACATATGTGCAGTGTATATATAAATAAATTTAAATAAATAATGTTTAGAATTACAGAATTAGAATTGCAGAAAATATTGAACCTAACCTAATGTCACTTCACATTATTTACTACATTTCCTGTTGTTGTTGCGGAGTGTTTTAGAATAAAAATTTACAATTATATAGTAATATATATAATACAGGTGCAATAATAGTTAATGAATTTATTTTTTGTTTCAATAACGTATTATAGTAACGTATATTTGTTGATATTCGCTGGTCGATTAAGGTTTAGCAAAGTTACATTTTGCAGTTGATATAACTTTTAAAAAAATTCAATAGAAAGGCAATTCATATAGGGTACAATTCAAAAAAAATCATTTGAAAAGGGTTAACCACTAATTTCTACTTAATTCAACTATTGCATTCAAGAGGTCACAAATGTTATACTGCGTACATTTACAAAGGTTTTAACTGGCAATTATGTGAATTAATAGTGTGGATACAGTTTCATAAATCAGTACAAAAAATCCACACTTTATTCTTACACTATTAAATTTATCTAATACAGTTTTACCTACGACAATTTTTAATAAATTTCCACAATGTTCTACAATAGAAATTGGCTCTAATACAGTTATTTGAGCAGTCTCTAATTTTTTAAAAGAACTACTTAAGAAACTGCAATGAGCTTTAACATACGTCAATTGCTTCATAATCCCTTTTTATACATCTGGACGTGGAGATGTGCTTTGGTATATATTTTTTACATTCGTACGTACCTACTATAACGGATCCGATCCTATTTCTCTGACAATAATTACAACAGTAGTAATTGGATAATTCGAATATGAATTTCCCCGAACTTCATTTAAGAAAGCAATATATTCCGCTTAGTGTAGCAAAAATATAAGATTTTATGTTAAAAAAAAAAACAGAAAATATTGACTCTATACATGAAAATAAAATATATGCGAAGTTTCAATGAAATATAAAATTAATTTATTCTCAATAATCTACAATCAATTTTGAAGAATTACTTACAGCTGTAAGCCCTCGTGTGTGTGTTTTTTTTAATTGTTCGTTAAATCCTCTTCCCTTTCTTTCTAGGTCCTTTTTTGATTAATCCTCTGATGTCAGACCTCTTCGGTACCTTTTTCTATCTCCTTGGATTCACCGTTTCTTCTTCTTTTCTTCTAAGTGGTTTTAGACTTCTTTTGATTGTTTCTTATGACCAAAATATTTTAAATATTTGTTTTAAATAAAATTTCTAAATAGTTTTATCCCAAACCTGTATTTTGTCGAAAATTTTCTACTTCTATCTTCCTATTTGCATCTTTGTCACAGAAATACCAATCCAACGACATTTTATATATCTATGTATATATATATATATATATATATATATATATATATATATATATATATATTGTATTGTAATATTCAATATTTACAACAACAACAACATCGGCTGTCAATCTAGAACGATTAGGGTGTTCAGGATAACCACCCGATTGTGATGAAAGTCGCTCTAGTGGATAAAAAGGTAATTTTTCGTAGCCAACATTTCCCCCAGGCCGACTGTCCTTGGAGTGAGGACATTATATTAAATATATAAGTCCAGATAACGACGATCGTAGTATAACACGGATAAAATAATCTCGTAAATTGTCAAAATTAACGTAAAAATCATCTAAAATAGACAACAGGGTAGATTGAAAAGTATTTCAAACATCATTTCATAAATTAAATCTTTGTCCGAACGTTATTAAATAAATCGTTAGTAAAATTTCACATTTAAACCCTGTCTGTCAAAATTTAAGCATAGAGTTATCTAAATTTCAGTCAGCTGGTAGCGTAACTGCATTCATCCTCTTATGCTATTTTTACAAATAACTTCCTTTCTTCGAACTGCATCAAAAAATTTATATTTGGATTTAAATCATCAAAATTAACTGTGGAAGTAAACAATCGCCTCTCGCGATTAAAACAAAGGAGGATAGGGACGCCAGAAAATTCATCAATTCTGGTTAGACTTTCGTTAAGTTAATTATTGTTTGACTACGGTCTCAGATCAAAGTGTTCGATAGTGAAATTAAAGTATAATTTCAAAGAAGGGAAGGTTCGAGGTTAGAGCTGGCGGATTCCTGTAAAGGTCAACGTAAACAGAGTGTTTATGTAACAGCATCATACGAATTCAAGGTTTGTTTGTATTTTTAATTCTAAAAGTCGTTAATTTCAATTTATTTAATTCAAAATTCACAAGAAAATTGCCCAAAGAGTATCCCGACCCCTCAAAGAATTTAGAAAATTAAAATTTTTCCCAAAATTCCCCTGAGAAATACATTTCAATATATATACGTAAATTCTATGTAGTTCCTATATTTTTATAGTATTCTATATTTTTGTTGTACTAGTAAAAATTTTGAAATTTGCTAAAAATAAGGGGATGGGGGATTGTTTGGAAATATCTAGAAACCATTCTAACTTTAACACAATCCGCTGCTGTTCTATTTGATTCTGGTCCGAGGATGTATTTTTAAACACAGTCCCTAATTTTTTAATACAGAATTTTGTAAGAACTAGACCGCTTTTTCATTCCTACCTTTTCAATATTGGATTAGTTTAAAACACTTTATAACGTCCAAGTCATCAATGAATAAAACTCGCTCCGGTCCTGTAAAATTATATAGGAAAAGCAAAAAAAGCACGTCCCTTCATAAAAGGGACAGTGGTTCGAGGGCTGGGAAGGGAGAGGCCCGGCAGAATAGATCGCCTAAAAACGCAAAATAGAGAAAGTACGCGTACGCGAAAGAGGTCCTAGCAAAAGTTGTGTAGGAGGCCATGGTCGTGAGAAAGAACCCGCGCGCGTGGCGGTGGTGGTGGCGATGCTGCTGCTGGTGGTGGGGAGGGGTAACGGCGGGGCAAGCGAAAGCGATGGCAGGAAGGGGTCGGGGGCAAAATGTAAACTGCGGGAAGTCCCCGGGCGGAAGTACTCTACTGAAAAACGGCGTGGCGGCGCGCTATGGCGGGGGAGGGCAGGCTCGGAACAGTAGTCATCCAACAGCAGCCTGTTGAAATAAAATCCACATTTTAAAGCATATTCATATCGATCGGAACTTTTTAACACCGAACCCGCTGTTTCGTAGGAACCGCTCCTCTCTCTGCTGCCTCCTCTTTAACCCTTCGCATGCCTCACCACCCCCTTGCGCTCACCAATCATTATTCCTCCCCTCCACCTTCACTTTTGTTTCCCCTTTCTAATGCGTAATAACTTCTATAAGCCTACGCGGTGTAAAATAGTTCCCCGGATTCCGTCCATGATGGTTTTTTTTCTGCGATGACCGCGTCCGGAATTGGAGTCCTACCGAATTCCGGATAGTGTGGATCGGGTGGCCCGCCGGGCCGGGATAACCGAAAAACCCATTTTAGACAATTATAGATTTTTAAGCGCGCGAGGCCGAGCTCACGCTTGCCCCGCTTACCTCTTTTGCCGGGTATGATTCTCGGTAAAAATCTAATAATGAGGCTGTGCGTTGCGCAGAATTAGGGAATTTTAAAACTTAGGCGTGGTTTTTGGGGGGTATCCAACCACCACCGACTAAAACAGGATATGCAGATGTAGTATTGATGTTTCTATTTCAGATTTAATTATATGCTGTTCTCTTTTTTCCCGGTCGTTCCAGCCTTGTTCGACTCAGACTATCAGCAGGAGAGGAGAGCTTTCGTTTTCAAACTATGTATTACCCATTTTAAAAATATCTCTTACGGCGGATAACAATTGCGAATTTAAAATAGAACATTTTTTTTTTCCTTTCCTACTAAATAGAATAAAAAACAATTTTTTCTCTTACTATAAAACTTTCGTTTCCTTTTTTCAACGTTCAATTTTTAACTTTAATTAAAATATGGATTTTTTTAATTCAACTAACGTAAAAGGAAAACAAACAAAAATGAAAAACATTTTCATTCGGCGATTTGCGGTATCGAAAGTAAATTTCGGGATGTGAAAGCGATGAGCTTTTTTTATCCACAGCAAAAGCTCCCGCGTACAGCTAACTCTGGACAGAATGTGAAAGTAGTTCAACAGATATAGGTTCGTATATTTTTAGAAGCCAAGCTTCGGGCTTAGACCCTGGTAAAAAATAGTACTTTCACTGACCGTCCTTCGACAAATTTATCCACAACATTGAACACAAGTCAATACAGCGTGCCACGAATGAACCTAATTATACTTGCAAACTATTTATTTTTCATTTTGACAGGAAAAATTTAATAATAAAAAGTTTGGTGATTTCGAAAAATTTTTTGTAATAATAAGAATGTTGATTAAATTTACAGGGTGATTAGAAATTAAGAACACAGGCAATTGTGCCACGAGTAAAGTATCAAAATTTGCATTATTTTAAATATCATTAAAAATTCGGATAATTAATTGCGATTGATTCTTTTATCTTACTTGGGCATAATTTGACTCCTGACTCAAAGTGTTGTAAAATATTCATTATTTTGTTTTTATAGAAATGTAAGGAAAAAAATGTACTGCGTGTTATTAAATATATCGGCGTCCATCGGCGAATTCTAAAAATTCAATCTTTCCTTGACTTCAACAATGTAACAAAATGGAGAAACTCCTAAAGAGCAGAGATTTAACAGATAAAAACAAGAGAGCAAAACAAAATGAGAACAACACGAAGAAAACCCGTAAACTGAAGGAATAAGCATAGGGGAAATAAAAGAAGTTATACAAAAGCTAAAATTAGGAAAGGCACCAGACAGGGTCGCCATGTAATAAATCGTAATAAATTGTATTTTCTTTGTTATGGCACTAATGTGTTCCTTACTTTATACGAGGTGTGGCAATTAAATAACCGGAGTGGTGTTACTATTGGCAAACAGCGAGCACGCGACGGCAGGTTTGAACATGTCTGTGCTTGTAAATGCTTCCCCCACCCTGAGCTCGATGGGCACGGTTGTACGTCGCTCAGTCTCGCTGCAGCAATCGTCCGTTCAAGTCCTTACGCTAGCGTCGCGTCGGAAAAAATGCAGAGTGTGCAAATCGAGCAACGAGTTAACCTCAAGTTTCTTGTGAAACACGAGGCTCTAACTACCCTTCGTGAACGAGTGAAAAGACAAAGACCCGATTTGTGAAAGAGCAAATCCTGGATGCTCCACCAAGACAATGCGCCAGTCCATTCCGCCTTGTCTGTGATGGCGTTCTTTGCGAAATTCGGCATCACCGTGTTGGACCACCCACCGTACTAGATTTAACAGTGCGGAAGCGATGAAAGCGAAAGCGACAGAGGTTCTCAACAAGCTGACAGAAACTGACTTCCAGCACTGCTTTCGATAGTGCAAAATTTGATTGGGGCGCTGTAGAGATCAGCAAAGAGAGTACATTGAAGGGGATAAACTTTGTAATCTAATTGGTGATCAATAAAATGTTTTGTAGCACCAGTCCGGTTATGTAATTGCCGTACCTCGTATGCATCTTTGCTTGAGAAATGTGTGCAGTATATACAGAAGAAAGCTTCAACTTTTGATTTTAATACTTTATTAAAATTACCGAGATAAAGGAGGTTGTTTACTAAAGGAGGAAGAGGCAGTAATGAGAAGATGGAAAGAACATTTTTAGGAATCTGCTATGTACCGAAAACGAAAGACAAGAAGATGCGAATTATACTGAACAGCAAGAAACATTAGATGGGAATAAATAAGGAAATGAGCATGGAAAAATAAGAAAAGAAGAGCTAAGAGAAGTACTAAAGAAGATAAGGAATGGGAAGACACCAAGACGTGACAAGATCACCGGCGAAATACTCAAATATATGGGTAGCAAAGGAGAAGAAGTACTCTTACAAATACGCAACAAAGCCTGGAAGGAAGAAATGGTACCAAAAGGCTGGGAGATGGGGGTGATACTACCAATTTTTAAAAAGGGTGACCAAAAAGACTGTAACAATTATCGTGGAATCACCCTGCTAAGTACAGGAGCAAAAATTTATGAGCAAATTCTAGAAAAGAAATTGAAATACTTCGCAGAAACATCGCTGTTCGATTCGCAATGCGGCTTCCGTAAAGGAAGAAGTACACTAGACCCATATATTTACAATAAAACAAATAACAGAAAAGACGGTACATCGCGGAGGAAGAGTCTACCTAGCATTCATAGATTTGGAAAAGGCATTCGACTCTGTATCAAGAACAAAACTATGGAATAGCCTGCAGAAAATAGGAGTCGATAATAAACTGATTGATTTTTATCATATTTCTCAGAAATTTCAAACGGGACGACCTAATTATTATACCATATTTGGAAAGTAGATTAAATTTCCAAGAAAAAATAATCAAGAAGCAATTTTACATATTTATTAAAAAATTGTATCACTATCATATAAAACTAGATAGACGACAGCAAAACGATTTGCGGTTGTTGAATTCCACAAATAAAAATAAAGAAATGTGGCGTATTGTCAACTCCAACCTGGGTAAAACGACTAAAAATACTCTACCTTTTTCAGATGATCTGCAACTGTTAGCTAAAGAATTTAATAATATCTTTGGCAACAAAAAATCTGGCGACAACAGCTTGGACACTGATGTTAATATACCATTTAACGTTGATTTGTTTTTCATGTTCCCAACGTGTGAACAAGAACTGAGACATACAGTAAATAGCCTATGCAACTCTAGTTCATCTGGTATTGATGGTATACCAGTGAACTTTTTAAAAACGTTGTACGGAAACTTTTATAACTCCTTTAACGCATATAATTAACAACTCATTTGAATCTGGCCAATACCCTGATTATCTTAAGACAGCATTGGTTTCCCCTTTATTCAAGAAGGGTTGCTCTAATGACACCAGTAATTACAGACCTATTAGCCTTTTGACTGGTTTCTCTAAGTTGTTTGAGAAATTGGTGTTTTATCGTTTGTTTGATTTTTTTGCAAAACATAAGCTCATCAGTAGATTCCAACATGGCTTCCTTAGAGGTAGAAGTATAGAGACTGCATTGTTGGGTTTACCGAGGGTATTTTCTCTGCATTTGAGAGAAAAAAAGTTCCTTGCGGCATCTTATTGGATTTGTCGAAAGCTTTCGATAGTATAGATCATCGTAGGTTACTTCAGAAATTGGAGCACTACGGTATACGAGGTACAGCACTATCCTGGTTTGAGAGTTATTTGAAAAATAGGGAACAGATTGTCCGTATTTGCTCTAGGGGTAAGACAGTATACTCGGGTGGAAGGATGTTAGAGGGAGGTATACCTCAAGGCAATATTCTTGGACCTCTTCTATTCTTGATCTACTTTAATGACGTTTATACAGTCGATAGCTCGCCCATGCAAAACCATCTTACCATCAATTATGCGGATGATACGTCGATATTGCTGGAGGCTAACGCATTCGCTGAGCTTAGTGTCAATGGTGGTCCCTACATCAGAAATATCGACATATGGCTACAGAATAACAATTTAAAAATCAATCATGAAAAGACAAACGTAATTTTGTTTAAAACTAGACCTAGCAATCACCTTGACTATGTGGAATTTGATAACCGCAAATACTCTATAGTACCTAGCGCAAAATTATTAGGTGTAACATTTGATGAATATCTTAAGTGGAAGAATCATATTGATCTAATATGTAAGCAATTAAGTAGCCTGCGTTTTGCTATTAGCCAATTAAAAGATATTGTTAGTAGCGACGTTTTACGTTCGGTTTACTTTGGTTGTTGTTACTCGCGAATTAGGTATGCTGTTGTTGTTTGGGGGGGCAGTGGCAGCCTGAATCGGGTTTTTGTGTGCCAGAAAAGAATTGTGCGGACTATGTTTGGTCTTGATTTCGACCAGTCTTGCAGAAATTACTTCAAAATGAATAATATCTTAACTGTATACGGCATCTATATATTCGAGGTACTTCTTTTTTGTTATAAAAATAAACACCTTTTTGAACAGCACTGTTTTGACCATGCTTACGGCACTAGACATAAGGATCGGTACTGCTTCCCCAAACACCGGTTAAGTATAAGTGAGAGTGGTCTCACATACACAAGCTTAAAACTATTTAATAGATTATCTTCTACCTTAAGACAAATTAGTAGTGTATACCTGTTTCGTAAACAAGTTTTTAATTTGTTAGTTGAGATGGAGCCCTATAACTTAAATGAATACTTGTCATAACATATTGTACATTTATACGTTTACTTTGTTCGTTTATTGTTGTTAACGTTTGCTTTGTTCTGTTGTAGTAAAGCAATAAACTGTATTATTATTATTATTATTATTATTATTATTATTATTATTATTATTATTAGCGTTCGAATTATCGCCAAAAGAGTAATTAATAACACGTTAATTCTTACATGGTGAAGCATGCTATGTAAAATTGAAAAATGTTTTTAAACTTTTTTACATTTAACTAAGTCTCTTTTATACTTGTTTTAGTGTTTTTTAACATCCTCGTCGATTTTTAATTGTTATCCTCCGGACTTTCCTTCGCACTTTATCCAGGTTTAGGACTGGTTCAAATTATGCGGGTCACAAAATTTGAAGCGTGTTTGAAGGCCAATTGGCCAAAACAACAATGGAAACAACGACGATTTTAATATTATTAATCAAACGTTCAAAGCAAAAACAAAACAAACAAAAACGGGAATTTTTTTTAATGTTCAGAGATCCCCGTTTTGCACAATCCAACGCTCACATCTTCCCGTATCCAGTGAGGATTTGCTTCTGACCAATACTGCATCTTGTGTAAATGAACTCTGCCAAAATTGGTAAAAGTAGCTTCGTCAGTCCATAAAATTTGAAAAGGAAATTGGCGAATTTCTCTGAACATATTTTTCAGCCAGTAGCAATAATCCAGCCTCTTGTCAAAATCAGTATCTGACAGAGCTTGATGCAAAATTAGATGATAAGGATGCAGCTTAGAATCCCTAGGAATCCGATTCACTGAACCGTAACTTACAGTTAAGTGTGAAGAAATGTCTCTGATACTTAAACGCGGATTCGTTCGTACGTACGCAAAAACGTTTAAAATATTAACCTTCCTTTCTTACCAATCGCCTTTTACGCATTGCTAACCGCCGAAACACTTTTCTGCTATGATGTATTCGTTCGGGATACCTGGCAGCATATTCGCGTTCTGCAAGAAACGCATTTTCAAAACTCAAAACTGAAAATATACGGCATAAGCCATTTTTGACGAATACAGAACAAATTTAACAAACGATGAACACAAGACTCGAAAAGAATCAAGATAAAAAGAAATTTTTACAACATGACGCTTATTAGAGCTTCACTCATTTGACATTTCAATTTATTTCCATGTTTGACCATGTAAGAATTAACGTGTTATTAATTATTCTTTTGGCGATAATTTAAACACTAATGGGTGTATTAAATTGCTTCTTGAACTTTTTTTCTTGGAAATTTAATCTACTTTCCGAATATGGTGTAATAATTAGGTCGTTCGATTTGAAATTTCTGAGAAAAACTGGTAAAAACTGTGATTTTTCCAAATGACGCCCTCTAGCGATGGCTTTGAGAATCAATAAGTCATGGTTATTTTTTTATTTTAATCAATGAAGCTTCCTCTTTCAAATGAGATCTTGTTTATCAAATTCGGTTAATTGAAAACCGAAATTACAGCCAACTTGATTATAAAACATTACCCCTCCCCTCGGGCTTTTATTTTTTGCTCTACAGAAAAAAAGGTCCCCCGAAGAGGATTCCAAATTCTACTAACTCTACGACGATAAGATTTATTTAACAACTTATATGAGTATATTTTCTAGAAAAGTCCTTTTTTTGACTATAGTGGTTACGCCCCCTAGCGGTAGAAATATTAACTTAAAAATAATTTCCAGCATTTTTCCTTGGCCACTTTTCTTATGAAGATTTTTTTCCCACAGCTATACGACTCTTAGTTCCTCTTATATGGTACCTCGCCATCCATCTTGAATCACGCAGTATAATAATGAATTTCTTATCTGAACATAAGGGAAGCCCTTTTTAAAATCTTCCAATCATGTATTTTAAAAATTATATAAATCTACGTTATTTAAAAGAAAATTCCAACGATCGGCTTAATTATACGAAATTTTAGCGAAATTACTTGAAAGCTACTTTCTGCTTTTGATATAACGTAAAGGAGACCTTCTCAGTTTATCTCCTTTTAACCGAATATTTCGTTTACTTTAGTACGTTAACTTCATCCAGATCGTTGCCTCGTACGTACTCCGAAATACGCATAGCGTCTATCTACATGATAGAGTAATACGAGGAGGAGAAATCCATTACAGTCCTTTTTTACTCGAAGGGAAACTCCTAACCGAGATACGCACGAGGCGCATTCGATGTTACTGTAGTAACCAACCGCGTAGTATTTAAAAAAAAAACCCTGAGCGGCGCTTTCTCCTCTTCTTCGCTTATTACATGTTCTTATTGATGTTGCGTACAGGAACATCAAACGCGTAAAATCTCTTCTTCTTGCTCGCTAATATTACGACGAAATTCAGTGTAGTATGTTGAAATTTGATAAGCTATAGACAAGAGGCTAATAAGGTGTAAGCGAGTGACGTAAAGCTAATAGACGTTCAAATTAATACAGCGAAACGAACTTTTAGCAGAAAACCAAGGAAATTCTTGCTAGAGTTGTATACGAATAAGGGAACACCTGCAACCCGGACTCCCCCAAAAAATTGACAGTTTGTGAATTTGGAGAGGGGTCCAATGTAAGATCATTGCGTGTATCCGTTTCTGCGGAATCCTCCGTATGTGGAATGGAGGGCGCTCTAATGAAAATACTACCCCTTGCAATTTGTGTTGATATCTCAAAAAGTATTAGAGATATTAAAAAAAAGTTAAGACAGGTTTTCAATTGTTTAAAGAAGACTAAATTTAGCATAATCGTCGTTTCAAAATTTATTAATTTCAATAAAGAAACTACCCCCACCCCATCTTTTTTAACTTTTTCTAATTTTTAGATACCGCAAATGAGAGGCTATTTCATGTAAATTTCAACGATATACATTATTGTCATTAATTTTATTCAACATTGAGATTACAGTAATGGTAATCTAAAAAGAAATGTTTAAAATACAAATATTGCTTACACAGTGGCCTGGATTGCGCTGCTTTGGCAAAGCAGAAATTTACTGGGTTTTCAAAGGCATTTGGTCGCTCTGTAATGTATCCACTTTTGTACCAAGAATACTTAAAAACGCCAAAATATTTCGGAGACGAAACTGATTGTGGGTTAGAGACTGTAACTTGATAATAGTATTACTACGGTGCAAATTTATATCGTGGCCCATCAAAATAACATGGTCGGAAAAAGTTCTCACAAAATTTTTCCATAACCTAAAACCATACACGTCTAATGGTTGAATCATCGCAATTGTCTTCTTTGGAATCGTCAAAATATTTACATTTTTGTCTTTTAGCGTTAATGTATGTATTTCTGTTGGACAATGTCCACTTCATGAATCTAGTAGTAGCAAATTGTTGGCACCAGCATTTGGCAAAAAAAACATCTGTATACCATGTTTTGAAATGCGCAGATGTTAATTTTCCTGATGCAAACGCAGATATGTATATATTAATTGGGCGAAACAGTGTTTCCTGTATGCGAGGGCCTAAAGTACCGCTTGCCTCTTTCAAAACTAAAAATAGTGGAGATAATAATCTTCCATTTGCAGAAACTGTAGGCGTTACAGTATAACTGTGAGTAATAGAGTGTAAGGACTGTACGGTGGTTTCAACATGTTTTTCACCTCGTGGAAACAATGTACGACTAGAGTGTATTTCCATATTAAAACCACTCTCGTCTGCATTATAAATATTGTCTTTTCCAAGGGTACTAATATAAGGTTTTACGTTATTTATAAATCTGTCGCTTACGGCACGTAATTCGGTAGTATCAATTGCAGCAGAATGAGTAACAAATTTCGTTATTTTGCGTGATACAATGCCATGCGCCTCTTTAAAATGCCTTATCCACCAATGTCCTGTTTTAAAACTTGTATGTCCAATTTCGTCTTTCGCCTCTAGAGACCAACGTCGAATATTTATACTATGCACTATATTTCCTCGTATAAGTGCATCTTGGAACTGTATAAGTACATATTCTGTGATATATCTTACTTTTTCAATGTTGGTCCCACCTCTATTAACGCTTTCTTCCCATCTATACAACTGCTGAACTGATTTTACCTTTCTAAATTTGCTTTTACCACTTTCAAGTGTTCTTCTTGTTTTTTTCCCACTTCTCCAAAATTTTACAGCTTTAATCTTATAGTCAAGATCTATAATGCTACCTTCATCGCCAAGAATACAATCTTCGTCTTCCCAATTTGCATTAACTTCATCCTCTGACGGTAATTCAACAAACTGTGGTTTATGTGGCTCTGAAGGCGATTTAAATTCTAAACCCATTTCAATCTCGAACCTCGATATATCTTCTTCAGAAGCTCTAGCAATAATTTCTTTCAAGGCATCGTGTAACTCCGTTTCTTCTGGTGTCGTAGGAATTCTTGCAATATTTTGAGTTTGAAAAGTTATTTGTATCATATCCACAAGATTGGCAATGTTAATTCGTGGTATTCTCGTTGTCAGATTTGTTATATGTTCGCAAACTGATAACTTGTACATTAATTGTAAGAATTTCAATAGTGTATATATATATATGAACATATCAATAAACTACGCGGCGAAATTATCTGATATTAGACATATATCTCTTCAAAACAATTCTGTACATGTAAACATGCTGTTATTGTGGTTTAATGCGATCATTTTAATACTGGTTATCAAATAAATAATAAATAATTAACACATAATTGCAGTCTTATATCGCTTGCTGGTATCTCTACCTAGGTTCCTCTTAAAGGGTAAACTATTCAGTAGATGTCTTTAAATATATTTTTCTAATAAGAAGCCCTATGCTTCCGATAAATTGCTTTAAAAGAAGCGCAGTTACAATTACAATTATTTCAAAAATGTTATCATATTTTCGTTCATTTACATACATATGTAATACATCCGCACGTATACATTTAACATAATTTTATTAATTAAATAATTTTTTTTTTATTTAAAAGTAGAATAACAAAGATGTATAGTTGAATTCCGTATGAAACGACCCCTTATTTGTGCTACCTAAAAATGAAGAAACCTTCAAATAGATTGGGGTGGGGGTAGTTTTCCATTCAAATTAGTAAATTTTGAAATGTATATTATGCTATCCTTTAGTCGTCTTTATACAATTGAAAACCTGTCTTAACAATTTTTAAATATCTCTAATAGTTTTCGAGATAGTAGCACAAATTTCAAGGGGTGGTATTTTCATTAGAACCCCCTCCACTCCACATGCGGAAGATTCCGCAGAAACGGATGCGCGCAATGATCTTACATTGGATCGCTATACAAACTCACAAAATTTCAATTTTTTTTGGGGAGTCCGGCTTGCCGGTGTTCCCTTGTAAGTTCATATCTTGATGTATATTGTTTCACGTGCACAAAAGTTAGAATGTTATGTTAGAATAGTCTAATTACAGTATAAGGAATGTAAAATCTAAAACTAGTACTGAAGCATCTAATATTCTAATAATTTGCAGAGAAATTTGGTGGCTGCGCCGGGGAATTCTAAGTAGAATTCCCTGCCGATACCACCTTTTTAACAAACTCTAATAATAAGCAATGATGATTCATTGTGTCATTAGGAATATAAAATTAGCAGTTTAGAATACATTATAATCTTAATCAACACCCCATTCCAATGCTTAAAAACAAATTCTATATTACTGTTTGATGCTACATTTTTTGACTGTTGTCGCCATACAATGTAACCGTTAAATTTGTTACGAGAGAATTCCCATTTTTTCTTGTTATTCCTCGTACCGGTGCTCATTCATCTATGACATCGTGTATCTCCCAATTATTCTAATTGGTGTGCTTATCCATGCTTTACATTTTCCACATTTCAGATAAAATTTCCATTATTACTGTTCATTTTAGCTTTACTTCTAAAGTATACAGATGCGGAAATAATTTTGAAATTGTTTTCTCTGCATTACTTATTTCGATATTCAAATGAAACACAAAAAATATATTGCAACAAGAAATGAACCCTATTACGAAAATTGCTTAGGGGCTACACCTACACGTAATGAGCTTTTTTTTTGAGGAATGAGGAAGCTTCATGTTATTGATCTACTGCATGTCGACTCTTCATGTATATTTAATCAACGATATAATGTGATGTAGTATCAATATCATTACTGTGGATTTTTGATGGAATATTTTAAAAATTCATGTATATTTTATTTGATAAGGTAATAACTTCCAGGAATCAAGCAAACAGGAAATATTAAATTAATTTAGCTAATAAATATGCGTAGAGAAGGTATTGCATATATTTAGTTGGCGCGCTACACAGAGAAAAATGTGTTATTAAGAAAGTATCTTTACTCTGACAAAAATATCTCGTATAAATAACACACTGATTTACTAATCATAAAAATATTTTTATTACAAAAGTTACAACACATCTACTTAAAATAACAAAAATATTTCTTTATTTAAAACATAAGTATAACCCTGATTTGTAATTTTTACAAAATATTATTTTTAATCTGCGATGACGTAATGTAGGTTCGCGTTGCAAACAGTAATAATCTAGCGTTGCCCTATCGAATTTCCGGCAATTTTGCCATTTGTCTCGCGTGGTTGTTGGGGTTATCGGGTGTGAACAAGTAATTCCATTTTCTTTAATAATTTATTTAAAATGGAAGATTAGTTAGTGAAAGTGAAGTCCTCGGAATTATTTGTGTCGTTTCAAGGTATGTAGTTTATGTGCATAATACATATGATTCTTATTCAGTTTTGTTGGTTATGTATACTAGCGTATACATGATAGATCTATAGATATACATAGCATATAAATTAATGGAATAAAAATTATTTATCGGCAATAGATTAAAAATTAGTTAAATGAATACGATATCATTTACTGGAAGCAAAAGAATTAATCTAGGATTTGGCAGACATTTTATTGTTAGTGCTTTTATAATGAAAACGGCATAGTCATGGAAGAAATGGGTTCATTTTATATTGTATTAACCACGGTATAAAAGCTTTTGTTTTATATTTGTACTCATACAGCTGTGGGCCAAATTACGGAAACAATGTAATTATAATCTAATCCACATGTTCTTGAATAAATATAAACACTATACCGTCCTTGTACATAATATTAGGCCCGCTTTTAAGGTCTTATAATTGCATGTTTAGAGTAATTTTTGTGTTGGCCCCACGTTGGGTCCCAAGTTTGAAATGTGCTTTCTCAGGGGAATTTGTTAAAAAATTGAATTTTTGCAATTTAACTAAAATTCTAAATTCTTTGTGGGATTGAGAGTATTCCTTGATACTCTTTTGGCAATTTTTGAAATGAATAAATTGAAATTAAACGAATATTAACATTTAAAACTCTGTTTGTTGTGACATTTACGGGAATCTGCCTGCTCTAACCTCGAACCTTTTCTTCTTTGAAATTATACCCTAATTTCATTATTGTACACTTTAAACTGAGACCCCAGTCAAAACACAAATTGATTCGACTAAAGCTGAATCAGAATTGATGAAATTTCTGGCGTCCCTCTATTCCTTTATTTAATGGCGATAGCGATTATTCCATTCCACGGCAAATTTTGATGATTTTTGTCCAAATATAAATTTCATGAAGAATTTCGATAAAAGAAATTATTTGTAGAAATAGCATGGGTAAATGAATGTAGTGACGCTACCAGATGACTGAAATTAGACGACTCTATGATTAAAGGAACCACTGACAACATAAATATGACGAATTTTACTGACGATCTACTGAATAACATTAGGACAGAGATTTAATTTACGGAATTATGTTTGAAATACCTTTGAATATACCCTGTTGTTTGTTTTAGAAGAATTTTATATTAATTTTGACGATTTACGAAATTAGGAGAATAAAAAGAAGAGTGGATTTGTCCGTGTTATACGATCGTTGTTATCTGGACTTAAATAAAATCCGTAATACTCCCGCTCCCAAGCCAGTCGGCTTGAGGGGAATTTTGGCTACGAAAAATTACCTTTTTACTCGCTAGAGGGACTTTCATCACAATCGGGTGGCTAACCTTAACACCCCATACGTTCTAGATTGACAGCCAAATTCCGATGTAAATATTGAATATTACAATACATATACTAAAGATATCCAATCAAAGGTACGGCATGGAAAGGGGCGGCCTCCTTACCGCGCGATGGGGCACCCACTCCGTCCCCACCCCGCACAACAACAAACACCCCCACCCCACTGGTAAACGTACTAGAGAATAGACAATTATATATATATTTTACATATATCATGATTTATAGCCTATGAAAAAAATTTACTGCATAAGTCCATTAATTAATTTAAAAAATTTCAGATGATTATTTGTCGATAAAAAGTTGATTTACGATGTTCAAGATTTTACAGTACAATAGATATTAAAATGAAAAACCTAGTTTTGTGAAGGCAATTCAATCAAGTAATTTTGTGCTAATGGACCATAGGTAAATCATTCTTCGAGTTTAACTTCAACGCTAACCGCATCAGATGGAAAAACTGCTTTAATCGAACTAGATGACAGTCTTATGCCACCATAACTGCCCGTTGTTCATAAATACAGGTTCGTCAAATAAACTAGGTAAGAAGAACTTAATCCTGTTATTTCTAAAATTGCATATATTCCTTTAAGTTATATGAACTACACAGGAACACCCCGTTTTCTTTCATGCATTTTGTATGTGTTATACCGCACAATTAACAGATTGTTTCATTTACTGCAAAAACGAGTGTGGAAGGTAAATCATTATTGGACTTAACAAAATTTTCTGAGAAGACAAGAAACAAATTAACAAAAATACTATGAACACTTTCTTAATTAAAACAAACACCTTTGATTATTTTGTTTTTCACTTGTTCCTGTTGATAGCATAATTCCCATTTAGTGCTAAACTTAGAAGCAGGATATTTCCACATAAGGTGGATATAATAAGTGTTTTACTGCTCGCTAAGTAGCTTATGGTTATAGATATTTATTCTGATGAAATTGCAAAGCTTAAATACCAGCAAATGAAAAGCTATACCGTGGATCACTATAATTAGTCGCCGATGATGGTGACGTAAGTGGGGGGTCAAGGGGAAGACTTCAATTCCTCCGTGCATTAACGTTACATATCATAATTGACAAACAAATAAGTGAAAACCGAAGCGTTGCCCTTGACATCCTATTTATGTAGCCACCAGCCGCTACTGACTATAACCAGAGCTTTACGTGTGCGAGAATGATATTACTAGAGTTTGTTAAAAAGGTGGTACCGGCAGTGGCGCACCGCATAAAAGTAGGTATGGAATTGCAACATCAGCAACGCTTCCATTGTCGATTCATTCGGCCCTCGACGGTGTTGTGAATACGTTGTCGAATACTTCGAAAATGATCATTCGACATCCAGTGAAGTAAGATTTGCAAATGTCAGATACTCATTTTCCTCATCTAGGCACTCTTGATTTTCAGTTATAGACCGAACCTTTTGTAAATCGGGATTTTTCGTTAAAATTGCACCAAATTTTTGAGCAACATCGACTCCTATAGTGTTCGTCAAGTTTTCTAGAGCGGCTTGTAAATCGTTTATGCAATTTAATGCGTCTCGTGCAGATAAGTGATAAGTGTGCAACTTCAGAATAGTTCATGGAAATTTCATCTATTTGTTGTTGAACGTCCGAATTGGAAGAAAGTTACTGACTATCTCGAACTGCTGCAGAATCATTTGTATCAAGCTTCAAGATGACATTTTTCACTTGTGAAAAATATTTCTGATAGTAAGATACTGCCTGGAGCCATGTTTCCCATCGCGTTATTATAGGCTGAGGTGGTGGTGGTAATTTCGGACACAATTGTTTGAATACACGGATGTGTTTGGGAGATTTGTTGAACACTTTTTTGGTAGATGCTATTAACTTATCCACCATCAGATACTTCTTTCGAATGGTTTCTGCTACGAGGTGACATCCGTGTATGAGGCATGTTACGTGAAGAAGAGTCAGAAAGCATATTTTCAACATCCTACCAACCCTCAGCATTGTTGCGGCTCCGTCAGTAACGAACATTGTGACTTGGGTTCCTGTGATACAAAATTCTCTCAACGAAGCTTTTATTATCTTGACAACGATTTCTGCATTAGTTTTCTGAATCCTTTTACTGGATAACAACAATGAAGCTGGTGGACCGTCACGTTTTAAAGGACGCGCTACAACATGAATGACGCTGTGTTTCTGAGCATCAGTTGTTTCATCCACACATAGGCAGATTTTCTTATTTCTCAACTCGTCTTTTATACATTCCTTTACTGTAGCTTGCACATTGGCAAATTGTATCGTAATTGCATAGATGTTGGCAGCTTCCATGAGGGAACGTACTTAGCCCAAAAAAGACGAAAGTGTTCATTAGATACTAGATGTTGTGGGATGTTGCACACATTTAACATGAAAAATATAATCATATAAAAATTGCCAGTATGGAATACTGTTTCTTAAATTCAATACATGACGTTTACTTTTACAATGTTTTCTACATTCAAACCTATCACGACTTAGCAATCCGCTATTGCATATTGTGCAATAAATATGCGGACTTCTACATTCGAATCCAGGGAAATGCCTGAGATATTTATTCACATTCGAAGGGAACGTTACACCCATTGGGCGTCCCATCTCCGCGTACTTATTTGGTGTGCAGCGTGCAACGTACTATCGCTTTGAACTCTCTCGGGGTACTGTCGAGATCGACTACGAGTTGAAAATTACCCCTACCCACGCCGCTACCGCTACGCCACTGCCATCCGGTACCACCTTTTTAACAAACTCTAGATATTACATATGCACCCTAGAATGTCACATTTAATCCATTTAACTTTTCATAGTACAACTGAGTCTCTGTTTTAAGCATGATATTTTATAGTAGAGAAAACTATATGCAATATTATTGCGTGGTTTTCGCCTCGCAATCGCATAAGCACATAATAAAGCATACTACATCAAAGTATACGTTATTTTTAAAATTAAGTAATATTATTAGATGTAAATACCACTTTCTTCAATGTGAACATACATATTATTTATTTTATCAATACATGTAAGTATAAATAACATACATTTTTCTATGCTTACAACACAATAAAGTCATATAAAGTAACGCGTTTTGTTTTTCTACACGTCGCACCTTTAAGTTTAGAAATACCATCTAATATATCATTACTACTGCGTACAACATAATTATATATTAATATAAAGTTAATTATAAGATTTTAATGTTGTTATAACAAACCATACACTGTATGTTTTAATATATTATGTTATAAAAGAATTAAAGAGAAGGTATATTAATTTTATATATATATATACTTAACGACAATGTTCTTGTACTGATTACAAGATAGTGTTGCTGTCACATATAGTATTAGAAAAAATAATATTTATCTTTATTTTAACAATGCATGTTTCTCTGTGTATAACTAAATTTGTTATTATACTAGATAAATAGGATTCTAAACCGTTTCTAAATTGTGTAAATGTAAGCTGACGACCGTTTCATCATTTTCTATGTCCTTTCTATGACATTATAATATTTGATAACGTTACAATCGTGCAATAATTGAGTTCGTAGCTGGAAGTTACTACTAATTAGAATTAGTTGTATAAGATAACGATTTCCAGGTAAGTACACAAAGTTGTTATCAGTAGTCAAGTCAATACACTGACTCAAACACTGGTGCAGTTATTAGTTTTTTTTTTTTTTATCAACGGCAATTCGTTTAATGAGTGATATTGAATTAATTTACGATATATTTCTAATATTTCATATTAATTATTAAGGTAATCTTATAGTTTACTTCAATAAAAATTAGGTATCAACTTATGCACTCACTATTTTACAAGATTTGCTAAAGGAAGTTGGTTGATCTTACGAGAATTAATAAGACAGCTGCTTTCCTGTCACAAATAATTTTGTGTGAAGATGTCAACCTTTTTAGGCGATGCTCATACCCTTCATTTTCGAACTTCGAAAGCCATTTTGACCGTGTACTCGACTGCCGATCGCGGCCAAAATGGTACAAAAGAAATGTCTGCTATAGCAAGAAATAGAAAACTATTGCCGTATTATAATGAGTTTCTCATAAAATGAACTGCTTTTCATAATTGATGTGTTTACGTTCATGATTTTAATTTCAATTTTTTACCTTCCAATTTAGTAACACAGTAAATACATATGTATACAGGGTGTTAACTAATTGGCGAAAAATGGACTCGTAACGATATTGTCCGCATAATTGTGAGTTGAAAATCTTAATATGAAATTTTCGTAGATGTCTTTGTTTGGCCACAGGATGAATTTTTGTAATTCAGAATTTTGACAACGTTACATGACGTTTAATTAAATAAGACTATTTATTGATACAACAAAGTAAATTAAAACAAAGATATGAAATAGTAACCATGAAAACGAACATTTTAAAGAATTATTATGACAAATTTTCAAAATGAAAGCCATTAACTTCGATACAGGGTTGAAGTCTCCGAGGAATTTGACTGATTGTAACATTTCAGAAGTAATTACCTGGACGGCTGCGTTAATTTTGTTCCTCATGTCTTGTTGATTTATTTATCCTTTAGAAATCCCCAAACAAAGAAATCGAGGGGATTAAGATCTGGTGATCTCACAGGTCATACAATGCGGCCATTATTGGTAATAATTCTGTCCCAAAAATGTTCCTGCGGCCAGATGCGTATGGCACGTACATTATGAGGAGGAGCTCCGTCATGCATGTAATTACATATTTGATCTTAGCACTAAAGGTAAATTGTCTAACATTTCTTCTAAGACATTTATGTAGCATTTAATCTATTTTGAATAAATATTGGACCAATAACCTGCAAATTTGTAATCCCGAGCCAAACATTAACAGAGAATTTACGTTGATACCCAAATTGATGAATTGCATGAGGATTTTCGTCTGCCCTAAAATGCGTATTGTGAATGTTAAGACAACCATCTCTTGTAAATATGCATTAATCTGTCCATAATATTTTTGTAAAAAAATTGATTGTCTATTTAATAATGCCATCATTCTATTGCAGTAATTTACTCTAGCAACGTTATCTTCGAGATATAACGGTTGCACTTTTGTTGAATGGTATGGCCGCAGAAGATTCTCAGTAAGTACAGAATGTACAGTGCTATTGGACATATTAAAAGTTCTATCAATTTCTTTCATGCTAAGTTGAGGGTCTTCGTACATAGCTTCCAAAATACGTTCTTCAACATCCACTGTGCGTCGAATCCTTGGTAGTCCTGCATTATTACGCATAGCTACAAATGTACATGTTTCTCTTAACCGAGTATCCAGTCTTCTAATTGTATTGTAAGAAGGCACATGACGATTTGGATATCTCACTCGATATTCCACTACGGCTGCATAAGCGTTTCCATTACAGAAGCCAAATACCATGTACATGTCGGCATATTCATTAAAAGTAAAATCTATTGTAATAGCAACACAAAACCAATAACCTAATTATAGCAGAAGTGAAGTACAATGGATGTAATGTTCTACTTTGACACTTACAAAAATGACAACCAACAATCAAAAATAGTTATGTCAATTTTCATAAATACATATTACATTGTTGTCAAATCTATTTCTTTATAATTTTCTAAATTATAAATTCTTAATTAAGTAATGAAACGGTAACGAAGTTCTAGCATTCTTTACCAATGGGCTCCTCAATGTCAATAATTAACATAAAATCCCAAACATTGAAAGATTTATCTACTTCTAATATTCGAAATCCTGAACTTTGATGAACCGGTGTAACCAAACGAGGATTTTTATAAGATTTTTATATTAGGATTTTCAACTCAAAATTATGCGGACAATATCGCTACGAGTCCATTTTCCGTCAATTACCGAACAGCCTGTATAGCGATAAAACTACCTTAAACTCTAAAAAACTAAAACAAAGTTTCCTTTTTCTGGTTTTTTATTTATCTCTAATCGGTTAAAATTATCATCATATGGGTTTTCTGATGTTCCCACTACATCTGATTTATTTTCATCATTTGTTGATCTTTCACTTATTTTCCTTTTGCCGTTCTCTTTCTTTGTCTACCTTTTTCCCTCTCTTTCTTTTTGATTTTCTTCCAAAGCATTCTTTCCTGGAGTGTCAATTACTACAATGCTTTTAGATTTTCCTCCTTCTTTTTTTACAGTTTTTCGTTCCGTAGTCTTTGGATAGCCTTTAAATTCTTGTGGACTTCAAAATGTATCTTCTTTACCCTGGATTAGTGAAGATCCAGCAGGTGGTGTACCCTGGCAAATGTCATTATTATTAACACATCGTTTAACACAAGTTGTATTATCATCTGTAACAAGTAACGTCACGTCACGTCACACAAATCCGGCATGACTGTACCGCAGCACTATAAAACGCTTTAAAGGAAGAAAATGCTGCGTCTTATTGGAGGTATGATGGAACATAGTTAAAATAACCACGCCAAGATTTAATGCTTCTATGGTCAAATGACTTTCATGATTATCTAATATTAGTACTGCCGGGTTTTCGACTGTTCTGGGTGAGGTGTTGCATTGCACTTGGAAGCAGCTCCTCGTCATCCAACCAGAATCTGAAACCAAGACTAGAATATCGAATAAATTAGTAAGGTTAATACAAGAAACAAGAAAAAGTTGAAGCAAATGTCTCTTTTAATTAGCTTTAAATAAAATAGGTGACATCATTTTTAACGAGAAAGGTAGTGAATTATAAATGTTCACAATATTATAGCTGAAGAACCTATTGAAGGAAGACTGTTTGTAAGATGGTGAAGTCAGCAAATCCCTAAACTCCAAATTCAAATTGTGAACATCAGTTCTAAATGTGATCTTATTATAAAGATAAGTAGGGGTGTGAGTCAAGATATTGCAAAACAAACACGTCCTATGTAAGTATCTTCGCTGTTCCATACTAAGCCAACAAACTTCCTTCAATTTATAAGAGATCCTATCACATTTTCTGATACCAAAAATTAGACGTAAACATGAATATAAATGAATAATTTCAATTTAATCAAATGAAATTATTATTTCATGTTTCACGAGTACAGACCATATCGCAATTTCTGGACTGAAATAAAATTTAATAAACAAATATATTTGGTTTCGGAGCATAATGAACCTCTACTTATGTAAGACACTCACTTCGGATTTACGAGTAATAAGAAGAACAATCATTTTAAGCAATCTGCTTAGTGTCTCAATTAATCTCAGTTCAAATTGGTAAAAAGAATATACCTATTAAACGGATACTCTAAAACTGTGGCACTGGAACACTGAAACAGTTCACTAAAACCCTTACCACAACACTCAATTCGTACTGGACGCACGTTTCGATAGCCAAGCTATCATCATCAGCAGCAAGACTGAACTAACAAGCTAAGTGAAAAACTAACCTTATATAGCAAAATAAATTATGCAATATGTAAATTTAAAATCGTAAAATTTAATGAGCCGCTTCATTGCACAGGACTATAAATAGCCTAAAGGTAAATGAGCCGAATGACGTGAGTTATCCTAGAATACAATGAAGCGGTTCATTGCACATGGTTAAAATTACAACTATAAATGATTAAACATGATGTAACAAGGGATAAAGGCTGGAATTTAGTGGTCCTAAATCTGAATTCATTAAGTGAAGTCAATATTTCTAACTTTAACGGATTCTCTGAAGATGTCGTCTATAATACTATTAGGAAACATAAGAATAGATTAAGAATTAGAAATGTAAGCACATTAGAACGCATTGACGGCCGTAATAATAAGAAATATGTTAAATTACCCTTTTATCCATGTTACACCAAGGGTCTTCAAAAATCTTTTCTAGGATTGACCGCAAGATTGTTTTCTCTTCGAGCAATAACCTTAAAAACCTTTTAGGAAATTCCAAAGACCCAGTGGATAACATGGATAAATCAGGAATTTACAAAATTTCATGTAAAGATTGTGATCAAGTGTATATTGGGCAGACAAAAAGATCAATCAAAATTAGGTACAAAGAACATTTGGCTCATCTCAAAAATCTAGCGTTGCCCTACATATGCTTGAAAATAACCATAATGTTGATAATATAAAGTTAATTGAAAACGTAAGGAGTACTTCTCAATTAAATTGTTATGAAGGCATGGAAATTTACAAAAACAAAACTCACTTAATGAATTCAGATTTAGGACCACTAAATTCCAGCCTTTATCCCTTGTTACATCATGTTTAATCATTTATAGTTGTAATTTTAACCATGTGCAATGAACCGCTTCATTGTATTCTAGGATAACTCACGTCATTCGGCTCATTTACCTTTAGGCTATTTATAGTCCTGTGCAATGAAGCGGCTCATTAAATTTTACGATTTTAAATTTACATATTGCGTAATTTATTTTGCTATATAAGGTTAGTTTTTCACTTAGCTTGTTAGTTCAGTCTTGCTGCTGATGATGATAGCTTGGCTATCGAAACGTGCGTCCAGTACGAATTAAGTGTTGTGGTAAGGGTTTTAGTGAACTGTTTCAATATACCTATTGATACGCATCTGACATGTTCCGAAAACATTGATCTTTCATACAATTTTTCTTGGATTTATAGCCAAATTTTGAACGCACCTTGTGTACTTTATCATAGCTTGCAGATCCAATAGTATCAATTATCGATAAATATCGACCGATTAGGACCATAAGACTCAATCATTAATTTCGCCTATTCTTAATTACATATCGTTAGGTATTTACATTTTTGGATCGGGTTTCCCGCAAATTAATAGATTCATTAATCAGGCGGAAGGACGAATAATAATAGCCTAATAACCGTCTCGCAGGTGACAAAGTTATATAAATATTTCGTAATTTCACCCCTCGTGCCCTCCAAAGAGAAAAAGTTCAAGAGAAAAATGATCGGCGGTTCCTTTTGACAGCCACTAATTCACCACGCATGGTTTGTTATTTTTAGGCGTGCTAAACGCGAAATCGAGCATAGCGTGGACGTTGTTATATGCGCTTATGTTCATGAGGAACAGTGGCGGCTTCTCGTGAGAGGCTACCAATCATCACCAATTAAAAAAAAAAACTTCATTACGTGTCAATAAATACTTGTTTGCATCTTAAATATATATGAACATCTTAAAATTTACGTGAATCTGAGTAATAATAATAATAATAATAATAATAATAATAATAATAATAATAATAATAATAATAATAAAGCAATGAGTGGGGGGGGCTGGCGGGCGGTGTTCCTGCGATTTTCCGCATGGGCGCCGTTTGCTTGCCTTCCGCGTGAGGATCCCGGGGAGCGGGCGCAGACCCTGCGTCTGTAGTTGTTTGCTGGGCCAGGTGTTGGAGTAGAGGAAAAAAATGATAAAAAGACAATATTAATAACAATGATAATATTTTTATTTACATGTGCGAAGCAAGTCAGCAAGACAACAAGTTATAACAAAATTAATAAATATTAGTATTTGTGAAACAGGTAAAATAATTATTCAACGAATAAGAGTTAATATTTACCAACAACACTTGCACATTTTCCTTGAAAAGTCTCAAAATTGGAAATATTCCTGTAGTTCATAGGCAATGAATTAAATAGTCTACATCCCATGAAACTTTTTGATATTTTTGGTAGCCTGCAGGACGATTACACGCTGGTAGCAAATAAAGTTAATTTCTCGTAAAATAAGAATGTGGGTGCTTTTACAGGAACTGCGCCAACTCAGACCAGTCACCAATCTCACCGCACGTTTTTGCAGCAATAAAACACGCTTGTCACACGATGTCGAAGTTGTAACCTGATTTTATCAATATTAATAACACCAAAATTAGGTATAGTGCGCCGATAACTTTAAACAGACTATATATAGCTACAAAAATACGTCGACAAAAAAATTGTTAAAATTGTCTTAACACTTGCCTTTGCTGAAATACCTGTTATATCAAAAAAAGGAAAAATATACTAGCAATTAGTTACAAAATACGAAAACGGAAAAATGAAAGCATTGTTAAATGTGTGGTGAATTTAATCGCAATTTACTTAAACTGCTGACATTGGTGTTACTGGCCTTGAAAACGATATCGGCGAGATTTTTGTTATTTTTGCTAACCCCTAATATAAACAGGAATTCTGATATTCACCAATCTGTGACAACTATTTTATTATTTTTTTATACAGAAATTTTAACGTTAGTTGTCCAGTGGTAAAAATATATAAATCCATTATTCTACTTACCTATTGAAACAGTTCACTAAAACCCTTACCACAATACTTTACTCGTACTGGACGCACGTTTCGATAGCCAAGCTATCATCATCAGCTGATGAACTTTCAAGAACTCTTTTTTCTCTGTGTACATTCTACACAAACAGGCTTCTCGTAACTTTCACGCTTTTTATTGGTTTTCTTTCTTTGGATCTTGGACAGAAGACACATCGTCTTTTCATTTTCAGTATGTATATAGAATGACGTATATAGAATACAAATTGCTACACTACTGGTGAGGTGGAGTATTAGATACGCCAAGGCAACAATACGGCGGAATTTTTGCAAAAATCACAATATAACTTTATCACTGACTGACATATACTGTGGAGCTATAGTGAGACTCAAGGTTGTACGGGCACACATAAGCTTTAGATATCAACATAAAGAAATGCATGAGGTCTTCAACACCCCACATCACCAGTTAAGGGTTAAGAAACATCATGAATCGAAAATGTCTTAATACTCTTGCAATGAAGTCCTTGAAACCCTTACCACAAGAGAGAAGAATTCAGTTGGTGTACAAACAATTACTTTTATTACATCATTGAACTTTCTACTCTATTTTTTGTAGATTTATTGTTTAAATATTTTACCTTTCTCTATTGATAACATCCTCATTGGAACTTTTAAAATTTATTTGTTTATTTTTTTTCTCGCTACTATTTGGATTCGTTAAGCGAGACGCCACTGATTAGGGCCATGAGAAAAAAAAATTGCAACACTGCTCCCATTGCAGCTCGACATCGTAAAAATATTTACCCAATTCTAAAATTAAAATTCTAAATGCGATTTTTATATTAGCATGTGTGTAAGCTATAGGATGTATTCGCATACACTGCAGTCGCACTCTAAACAGTCGCGGGCTATTTTTAATTTTTTTTCGAGTATTATTCGGGTAGACCGTCCCAAGTACAATGTACCCAAAGCGAGCGGGGCCAATGATGCCTATGTGTACGTATGAATTTATATGTGCATGCATTCCAGTAGCCGTACAGCCCGAAAAAATAAACATTAAATATGCATTAGTCCAACATAAGTGTCAATAACATTTCGTATGCACGGAGAGGCCTATACGAAGACTAGTGACGACGAGCGACCATGTTAGAAATGCAAGTAGAAAGTGCTAATATCAGGAGAATTTTAAAGATATCCAGCAGGATAATTTATTACATTGTATTCGTATACATTTGCCTTGGTATTATTCTACCTACTTACAAATTAATGTAAAGTTAAAGCTTGCAGTTATAATGTTTGCTTTTTTATTTAGAACAAAGTGCATTGCTCCGAAGAAGTTCTACATAGCATCGTAAGATAAAAAAAATATCTCCGTATTTTTTGCAGATGATCTCATTATATTAAAGGGTGTCCTAACTAGACCGAAAAGTTAACATTACAAGTTGAAAACTATCAAAGATGGGGAAATAAGATTTATTGTATGTATACAGTATACCACAGCGCATTTTGCAAAATTATCTGCAAACATACAGGGTTAAATAGATTGCTATATTTTTTATTGATCCTTTTGATAGTCACTTAAATTACCTTTGCACTGATATATGGTTATCTGCACTTTCGACAATTACTTTTGGCTATATTGCAAATTTTGTTCAAATTTTGATAATTCCAGAACTCTGACATTTTAAGACATAGACGGAAACAGATATAGTGTCGCAAGTTACTTTTTTGCTGTCAATTTAGGGGCTAATACTTTATACGTTTCAAGGTGGTATAATGTAGAAATATATACAGGGTGTTAAATAAGTGCAACATTTATCGAAATTCAAACGCTTTTTTCGATTTTTTTTAAATAGAACTTATATTTTTTGATATTGCCAGCAATTTCCTTGTAAAATTACCTTCAAAATGGTACCAATAACGTAATACTTATTTCCAATATTTTCGAAGATATTGCACTTTCATGGGAAATACGTTTGTAATATCCGATGTGCAGGCATCTAATACAGCTAGATGGCTATGATTTTTAAACACAATCAAATATCAAATGGTGCATTTAATATTACGCACATTTATCGTCTTACCTACTATAAAAAATATTACATTGTTATATTTATTCTCAATACGTTTTAAGGTATCACCATTCTAATATGTATCACCATATAGCGTAGAAGGTATTAATTAAGCACATGTCTTTAACTTGGTTTTAAAATTGCGAGAAAATAAAAACAGAACCATTTACCTCCACTCAATTGTTCTTTTTTACGCAAATTGTTTGGATTATGTTTAAGTAATAAGAAACCGTACGTAATACAAAACTATTATTATTTTCAGTTTCTAAAAAGCAATGTACATTTTTAGATTTTTTAGTAATAAAATAATTTTAATTCCGAAGATGCTCAAATATGTCTACATTCTTCTCCGTGCATATTCTCAACAGTCTCTATACAGACTGGCTTACATTTTGACCCAAGTTGTTCTCGTTTAATCGAAGAAACGCGTTTCTTACTCGCTGCTACATGTTTTCTGCCATTCTAGGGGGTGCCGTGTAAACAATTTTTACAGTAGGCTATAGAAAAATATCACAAGGGGTATTCCGCTGATATTCTTGATGCTAAGAGTGACTTTCTGTTGCAAGCTCCAAGAACAACTGCCATGTCTATGAAATTTTCTTTCGAGAAATTCATTTTTAGTTAATGAAAGTTAGTAAAAAATAACATATAAGTTCTGTGGCTGGATTCCAGTGATACAGCGTCTAATCTCCTCCATCAAGGCTTAGATGATCGTGGGCTTGTTAACATAAACTTTTGACTTCAAAAAATTCCAGAGAAAGAAGTCCAAAGGCATTAAAACGCACGATATAGGAGGCCAATTCTGATCGACCAAACTCAAAATCCACATCAAACAGTAACACCTTTGGGATGCATTTCCTTATCGTGAAACATATGTAGAATTTCGTCATTTCAAATGTGACAATTTTGCTTGTTTACCAAGCCATCAGCATGAAAATGGGCCTCATCACTGATGATGATTTTGTTGGGAAACTCACCGTTCATTTGTTCTTGTTCAATGGCCCGATTGAAGCACTTTCTTCGCTGTGCATGATCTGTAGACTTGAGTTTTTGAGTCAGTTGAATTTAAGCAAAAACCATATAATGGAAAATATTGTTACGGAAGAAGGACAAACTAGATTAATAATTAATAATTATAAATTTTATAAATGGGATAAATCCCTGATTGCAAAAAAAAGAATGGATAATTTAAACATATTTAATGAGAAGGAATTTACAGATGTTATTTCTTCTTTGTTAATTATAAATAATCATAGAGATACCACTCTTCATTGACTTATCTCGAAAATTTATAAAGGTATTTTTACATAAGCAAGCAGGTGGAGCAAAAGTGACATACGCAGAATTTAAAAATTCGTTCTGAGCACGTGGTCATGACGTGCTCATATATTCTATATTGTTTTAAAATATGCTTCTCCCTAAAATAAATATCGCCAACTTAGGATAAATGGTCTAAAGTTCTCTTTTACTGCAAAGGAGTCCAGTAATTGAATTTGTTTTGGTTGAATATGCTAATGCTTGGACTAGGTTTTTGGAACATTCTGTATAACATTTTTAATATTTATTTACGGAAATAAAGAGGAAATTATGTTTCCAATAAAAATCTCAAAGCTGGTTTAGATGGGTAATACTGAATAGAAGATATTGATGTTTATGTTAAACTCTACGATTGTCAAAGTTTTCAGAAAAAAATTAAATATCTCAAAGATGGTACATCCTACATCCTTGATATTGTATATCGTTGAACTTGCATTTGCAAGGTCTGTCTAGAAGGGCTATAATGTACAGGGTCTACCGTTTGAAATAAGGAAGTTGATATCCGTTTCTAGTTTAATCAAGAGCGCCATGAAGCTGAAAATATTTCTTGGAAATACCTACATCATTATCCCCACCAAAACTTCTACGATATTTTCATTATTTCCTGAGATACCTTTAATAGGTCATCGTCGTGAATGGCCCTGTATGGGGCTTAAACATCGCATAAGCCAACATAGAAGTTATTCTCGTTTGGGCAAAACGTCTTGAGCTTCAGCTAAGCGTACAGAGGAGCAAGGTCACCATTTTGATTTTGACCTTTCCTTGAGATGTATAAAAAAAAAACACAGTTAATTTCAAATCAGACACTAATCAATTAAGTAATATACACTGTAATATCCTACAGGACAATAACAAAAAAGAACCCTGTATATATCTTTTCCTGGCCAGTTGTTTTCGGTGTGTTTTCTTTTTCAGCTTTTTACAATTGTTCGTATTGATTTTTCATTTTATGTTTTAAAATTTGTTGTCGCAATTTTACAGTTAAATTTTGCAATCAGTTCTTTCTTCCTGTTTACAATATTGGAATTTTACTTTCCAGAATTTTGTGTAGGAATTACACCTTAAACAATTGTTAAAATCCGATATTATCAACAAGCTGAATTGGATGTAAACAAAAAGGGTTCTGTTTTATTATGTTTTCCCCGTAAAATATAATTAACATCGATAAATACGTCAAAAGGTCTAAAAATTACCTTCCTCATAATCTTCATCGTAACTCTCCTCTCAGTCCGTCAGAGGTTTTTCTTTCGTTAATTTAGAGCCACGGCAAGAGGTCATCATTTCGGGAAAGGTGATGTTACCGTTATACGCGGTAGATTGGTGGAACCAGATGCACTTCTGCATCTCACTCGACCTTATCGAACCTAAATCTTTGAAAAGAGACGGTCCATCAACGCTCTCTGCCCACAAAATTGCATCTCTCTATGCCGATACATCAAAGTATCCATAGCCAGCGTTGTAAAAAACGAAGACAATGAAATTAAAGAAAGGGATTCGGTAAATGTGAGTTTTCTTTCGCCGAATACTTTTTGCTGTTTATTTTTTGCTCCCCTCTTCTTATTATAGAGTTCCTCTTCTCTTGCCTTTCTATATTCGTATAGTTTATTGTTTACGAAGAAACAAGGAAATACTTACCGATAAAATAGTATAAACAGGAATTCCATTTATTCGAATTTACGATAATATTAAGCATTCTTTTGCTACCTCTCTGATATAAATTAATTCGTCATTAAGATAACATTAATTACGTTTTAATACGTTGTGATAAATATTCTCGGAGAAAGAAATTACCCAAAAAATACGAATAAAATATGTTCTTACCTTTTCCACTTGAAATAAACGGTTACATCAATTAAAAATATAAGCTAATTAGCAAGTTGTCTTTCGCACATTGGATGGGCAAAATTGCAAAATAATGAGGACAAATTGTAATAAATATGCAGAAAACTCATCGCCCCGTCTCGAGTTTGATATATAGGAATTGCTTTCATAATTAAATTAAAAATAATTCTTCAGCATCCATGAAATTATCATCTACGTAACACTTTGCTCATGAAGAAGAAGCTGATTGAATACCAGAAGCTTATGGAAGTTTTTACTTAGAATAAATCAAGAAAAAATAATCCAAGCATTAGGTCCTATGTTTTAAAGTCCCAGCTACAGCCTGATTTCAGATAATTGTATAGAGTTCACACACTGGTGTAGTGCAAAATTAAGGATTAATATAGCACGAAACGAAGATAAAATAGACTATAGTAGGAAGAGAAACCTAATAAAGACAACCATAAAGGAGGAGAAAAAGGAAAATTGGAAAAAGTTTAGGAAACAGATAACAGAAACATATAAAGTGGATAAGAGAAAATTTTGGACAAGGATGAAAAGATTAAGAGGAACTATGAGGAAAGAAATAAAAGCAATAAAAGACAAGAATAATCAACTACATACAGGAACAAAAGAAATACTAGAAATATGGAGAGAACACTATGAAGATAAATTTCACTCAATAATTATAGAAGAAAACATAAATAGAGAAAGACCAGACCAATAACAGAAAGTAACAAAAGGAAAAGTGGGAGAAACCAAACAAAAGATCAAGATAGAAAAAGTAGGTCGAGAAGATGGTGTATTACCGGAAATGATTAAATGGCTAGGACAAGAAGGGAAGAAATGGATATGGGAAATGTTGAAAGTAGTACGAAAGGAACAGAAAATAAAGAGAGAATGAGAAAACAATCTGATAATGCCGATTTATAAAAAAAGGAGACCAGAGACAATGTCAAAATTGTGGAATAATAGATAAACGACTAAGAAAGTATCTAGATCAAATTAGAAAAAGAACAGGCAGCCTTCAGGTTTGAAAGACAAACGCAATGAAATTACAAAAATGGGCTATAAATTGTAGAAAGCTCTTTCCGCTTGGTTTACAACGACTATACAGAGGGTCCATTGAAAACAAAACAGCGAGACCATCTTTAAAACCGATAGATTATAAGGAAAACGTTGGAAGAGGACAAGCTTTAACGAGGACAGATTTTTATAATGAAAGAATTTCTTCTCTTGCCCAATAGAGTCTATAGTAGTGTCAAACCTTATCTATCTTCGCCACAACATAACTAACATTGTTGAGATAATACAATACACTAGTGAATCTTTGAATAAGCGTCAACAAGGGGATGTATTTTATACTGACCTTAATAATGCATTTGATACTATTGATCACCTGCTACTGCTATCAATATTTACTGCCATATTGGCTTTTCTCCTACCGTAACAAATCTAATAATCTTGTATAACTGACCGTTCTTGGTATGTTCATTACAACGGCTACACTTCTCAGTCTTTCACTGTCTTTTCAGGCGTATGCCAAGGATCCAGTTTAGGTCCCTTTTTATTCAATATTTATTTGGATGATCTACAAAAATTGGCCTGCAATGTTATGGCATACGCTGATAATCTTAAGATCCAGAACACCATCTCGTCTCTAGGGCCGTCTTGAAACGATAACTGACTGGTGTATGCAAAATAGAATATATTTCAATTTAAGCAAGGCCGCCGTTGTGAACTACTCTAGGACAAAACATCCTTTGGGTTACTAATACACCATGAGCATATTCCTAAACGCTCTACAATGAGAAACTTTGGCGTATTGTTTAATACGGGCTTGACATTTATTGACCACATTGTCTCCACGTGTAATTCTGTTGCAAAATCCTTACGACTTCCTATTCGAATATGTGGTGTAATATTGCTTATTGATTATCTGGTCACGTTTCACATAATCAATTAATAAAATTCCCTCAGCATCCCAGAAAGTGGTAGCCAGAATCTTACACTTGAGGGTTGGATCCTAAATTTACGAGATGGAAGGGACCCTCGATGTCACCATTCCTTGCTTGTTTAGATTGGGGATCGAAGTGGTGAATTCACGTTTCGTCAGCTGTAACACACCAATCCGGAATCACTGTTAAACAATGTCAAATTCGCTTCTGAAATAGTGACCCTCGTTCGCTTCTCAACATTCGGGGTATACACCTTATGAAGTCCCAAATAGTCTCTGATTATTCTCTGCTAAACGTCTAGTAGTTAGCTGACGATCTTGTTTAATCCAGTCACAAAGACGATCAATATTTTCTTGAGTGCAAACAGTTTGTAGTCGACCAGCATCTTTTGCATGTTCGCAAGTTGTTCCACCACATCGAAACTCCCGAGACCAAAACAGCATGAACCTAGATCGGTCTATAAATCCAGAAAGTGCCATTTAAATCGGTGGGATGCATTTGCCTGTGTTTCCTTGTCAGTATACAAATACCGGCTCCTGTACCTTGACTGGATTGCAATCCGTCCGTAAACCTGTCATCAAAAGCGCTGAAGTTACTCCATGCCTGGTCTCTATTCAATATTGAAATTTTCATTTTGTCAGTAAAAATAATTTCAGCTGCCATACTGTCTGCGGGCATTTGTAACAAAGGCTCGTTCAGTATCGTCCCCGTGCATCAGAGTGCCTTCCAACTCTAATATTGGGTTGCCACAAACTGTTGGCTTTCATTCTAAGGATGGCAACCAAAGCCTCCGCCTTGACGTAAAGCTCCAGAGGGAGGAAGACCCACTATAGCCTCCAAGGAAGCGGTTCCTGCGTTGTTCATTGCTCCAGTGATTCCCAGCAGTGAGGGATCTGCTCCATAAGTAGTCGTTGGTCTCATCACCATAGTGTATATCCAATGGATTACCTTTGGTTTTAATCCCCAGGTTTTACCAACAACTCTCCTACAATGCTAGAGTGGTTGTTTAGCCCTGTTTGTTATTTTAAGTATGTGGTTACTATGAAAATTTTATTTCAACGCCTACTGCATCAGAGACAATAAATACTGTCACAGTCCTCGTAGATTACAAATAACATTGTATTCCTTTGCTAAAGTAATAAATTACATCGTATTTTCAAGGCCTATAAGAGAACAAGAACGAAATTTGTTCAGGATTACAACCAATAATACATAGACGTACACGCTATGAATAAAATATATTAAATCTTTCTTATAATAAAATGGCAAACGATTTAAACATGTTCACCGTTGCATTAAAGATGCAGCGGAATACGTAAAGGTCTCCTCCGATTTTATTCGTGGTCGTAGGACAGATTGCCGGCGGTGTTTGAAATATTTATGCAAAGGAAGACGTTCAGGCATTATCCACGCGCATAACCGACGTTCCTACTCACAGTTCTAACATACTAAAAAAGCAAAGCCGTTGCACTAGCTAGCGTCGGGACGTCCTCTCGTACAATATATTTTACAGGTCGTAAAAATGAGATTAGGCATTCCTCATTTTTACAACACCGCCTGAGATGTTCAATTTCGAGGAAAGATATATCGCTTATGACTTCTGTATGTTAAATCTTGGGTGTATACGTGAAATGAACGCTACCTACCGAGATGACGGAGTAATAGCAATAATGGCAACCATTTATGTTACTCCGTTATCCTTTCTGCTTTCGCAGTGTACGGATCTTAAGCTGTAGTAGAGATAAAATAAATAAAAACCAGCTTAGAGTAGGTATTTTTCCCAGAAGATATTTTAATGCATATACAGGGCGAATCATCTCCACCGGCTCGGAAGATTGTGCCTTGGTGAATGGAGATTTATCAAAACTCTTCTTGTCACGAGGTCTGATTGTGGCATATTTTAAAATTATATTGAAACCTACTGGATGTCTCATAAGTTCGTGGTAGAGCATGTAGAAAAATTTGCCGAACAGTCACCAAACGATCGAATTTTTCTACATGCTCTACCACGGACTTATGAGACATCCAGTAGGTTTCAATATAATTTCAAAACATGCTACAATCAGACCGGGCAGACAGGAGAATGGCGGGCGTTTTCATCAAGTGACGGCGAGACTCGAACATTGGTACAGCGGCAAAAAGCTACATACTCTTTTGTGTGACATTTGTTGGAATTTACAAGAAAAAGATGACGATATAGAATAATACATACTAACTTCAGAGACATTACCTTAACTAAAACTATGCCAAAAAATCTAAAATACTTCAGAAGAAACACAAGCAGGATTTCGTAAAGGCAGAGGGATACATGACCAAGTCTTCATCCTACAGTAAACAAGTGAAAAAGCTATAAGAATTGGAAAAGAACTGTATTTTTGTTTCATAGATCTCGAAAAAGCCTTCGATCGAATAAACAGAAAAGATTTATGGAACACGCTAAGGAATGGACATATAGACGAACAACTTATGGAATGTATTAAGAGTTTGTATAAAGAAACAAAAAATTGCGTTCGAATAACAAATGAGAAGTCTGTTTTATAAACACCACTGGTCTGGAGCAGGGATGTATTTAAGCCCGATACTTTTCAATACAATGCTAGACGAAGCAATCAAACAGACCGGATCAAACATAGCCTTTGGAGATTACAAACAGTCAATATCGCGGAGTTATGCTGCGCTGATGATATGGTTATATTTGAAAACTCAGAAAGAAATCTACAGCATAATGTCAACATGAAAATAAATATAGAAAAACAAAGGTCACGGTAGTGGAAAAAGACTACAAAACTGATGTATGGATCGGAGGACAAAAAATTGAACAAGTATAAAAATTTACATATTTGGGCATAACAATAAATAACAAAGGAAATATGGAAGACGAAATAAACCAACGGATATAAAAAATGGAAGACTCTACAAAGCCTTAAAAACAAACTTTCTCGGAAGGAAAGAAGCCCCAAAAATAACTAAAATAGAAGTTAAACCAATTCTCACCTTCTGATGCGAGACATAGACCACTACCAGCAGACAAAAAGAATACAAAAGAAGAAACAAGGCATATCGAGAACAACTGAAAATAGTCAAGGCAACAACCACAACACAACAAGGACAACTTAGAGAGTTGGGGCACATTCTAAGAATGAATGAAAACTGGTCAAAAGAGTTTATGAGGCAAGAACAAATGTAAAAACAAAAAGAGGAAGACCAAGAAAGACGTGAAACGAAGACGTGAGAAAGCCAGCAGAAGAAAGAGGTGTCAAATTGGAAGATATTCGAAAGAAGACTGAAAATAGGGAAGAATGGAGAAAAATATGGAAAAATACTTTATATTGAAAGGCAGGAGGGTCCTCAGGACTAAGTTAGTAATATGGCTGAGTTATTTAAATGCACTTTTAACTAAAGCTTCTGTTAAAAAGAGGACGCATCCAAACTTCTATAAATTCCCATGAAGCTTTTGATTCTAATGCGAATCAGCATCAAAATAAAGACGTAGCTTCTATTCCTATATAGTTATAAATAATTGAAAATTGGCGTTTTAAATGATTGTAATGGAACATGTAAGCGATTCTCACAAAGATATAATAAGTAAAGCAAGTACACTTGTGAGAGCATCTAATATTTAGAGGGAAGGCAAATTTTTTCCTATTTTATCTTCCTTCGAAATTTGAATTCAAATTCACTTTCAAAATTACTGCATCACCCACAGTTTTTGAGTTCCAGTATATCCATGTAGCATAATACTGTGTGCTTTACAATAAAATGCCGATAAATATGCCGGTGATATTTAGGCATTTGAAGTAAAATGTTACACAATATTGCGTAGTTCTAAGCAATCTTGCATCATTTGGAACAGGCAGAACAGGTCTCGACAAGCTGGCTGGGAGCGCAGTTGCAGTAAATTGACCGGCTAGAGAACATTGCAGCTCCACATTTGCCTTGTTCTAACCCTTGAGAAAGTATGCTGTTGTGTTTAAAGTATTGTGTTGATACCCCAAGTGCCACTGAGATGCCGAGAAATTGTAAAAATAATCCAAATTCGTTCAGCTACGTCTGCGGCGAGTTGACTTTTAAAACCTAGAAACGTTCGTTTACACCGTTAGTTAGAAAATTATGTTATGAAATTATGTTATAAACTTTATTCTGGTTGTAAAGTAGGCAACCAGGATAAAAGTTGGCCTCCCATATTTGCCGTGTCACATGTGTTCGGCTTCTCACACCATGGGCAAAAGGTTCACGTCACATGCCTTTTGCAGTTCCTATGGTATGGAGAGAAACTAAAGACCACGTTTCGAACTGCTACTTCTGCCTGACAAATACAACTGGTATTACATCAAAATCTAAACACACTGTTGTATATCCTAATCTACCATCTGCGCTGAGACCAGCACTTCATAACGAGGAGTTACCTGTACCAGCACCTGCAGAAAACGTGACTTTGAGTGATTATGAGTCTAGTGATGAGAACGCACATCAAGTAACAGAAGAAAATTTGAATTTGGATCCCACATTTGAATCAGGATATTCTTCAAATGAACCACATTTGCTGACTCAAGGAGATCTTAGTGACCTCGTTCGCGATTTAAACCTGTCTAAGAAGCAAGCCGAACTTTTGGGATCCAGATTGAAGGGCTGGAATCTACTTCAGAGTGACACAAAAATTCCGTTTTATCGTAGTCGTCATGCCAAATTCAATGATTACTTCTTCCTTGAAGATGACCTGGTGTTCTGCAATTATATTGTCTCGATTATGAGTGCACTTGGCCACGAATATCACACTGATGAATGGCGTTTGCTCATTGATACATCCAAAGCTAGCTTAAAAGCCGTTTTGCTTCACAATGGAAATAAATTCCCCTCAATTCCTCTGGCGCACTCAGGCAACATGAAGGAAGCATACGGCAACAAAGATTCTTTTAGAAAAAATCAAATGCGATGAATTTAAGTGGAATATCTGCGGCGATCTAAAGGTTGTGGCGCTATTACTCGGATAGCAACTCGGCTACACGAAGTACTGTTGTTTCCTATGTGAGTGGGACAGTCGAGACAAAAAAAACCATTATGTAAAGAAAGTGTGGCTGACACGAACATCATTGACTCCAGGAGTTAAGAATGTCATCAACCCCCCTCTTGTCGATCCTCAGAAAATTTATCTGCCCCCTTTACATATAAAACTAGGGCGTATGAAAAATTTCGTCAAAGCAATTGACAAAAACGGTCGCAGATTCGCGTATTTGAGGAATAAGTTCCCCAGACTCAGTGATGCTAAAGTAAAGGAGGGTATATTTGTAGAATTCCAGATCAGGGACTTGTTTCGAGGCGAAAAATTCGATATAAAACTGAACAAAAATGAAAAATCCGCCTGGCTGTCATTTAAGAATATTTGTGAGAACTTTTTAAGCAATCACAAATCTGAAGACTATAAGAACATTGTAAAAGACCTTTTGACTTCGTATGCAACATTGGTGTGCAATATGAGTCCAAAAATGCATTTTTCAGACCCACATTTAGATTCTTTTCCTGTACAATCTTGGAGCCGTCAGTGACAAACATGGGGAAAGATTTCACGAAGATATTTTGGACATCGAAAAGCGCTACCAAGGCAAGATGAGCCCCTCCATGCTGGCAGACTATTGCTGGACACGGATGAGAGACGTTCCTGACGCTAAATATAGCAGAAAATCATACATTTGTACATTTTAGAAACATTTTCAGTTGTTTTATAAATAAACACATTATACACGTTGTTCTACTTTTTATTGCGTCACTTGGAGACCTTGCCTGATAGAATATTTCTGAAAAAAGATTTGAATTCGGCATAAAAAATACTGCAAGGTTCACATATACTGATTTGCGGGACAAGCAAAAGTTTAAATTTTATTAACCAGTGTAATCAAACAATTGAAGCATTACAACAAAAATAAAGAATAATAGTTAATAATAGCTTGTTTGTCCATCGATCCGTTGACTATTTTATTACACTGCGCTTTGTAGTTAGGCACAAAAGCAAGAAAATAAATGATCCGATCATGTTTCTTTATTTAGTCTACCAATATAACTTTCTCCTACTGTAAAGAATGGTTATCGAATGCATTTTGACATCTAAAAAAAGATAAACGAAACAAAAAACACCCGACCACTATCCATGTTACGTTCACATTCAGCTTTTTTTTTTCTTAGCTGTTCGGCGATGTTCGTTTTTTTTTGTTCTATTTTTCTCTTTCAAGAGAAAAAACATCCATTCGGTCGTTTATATTAATTAGAGGTTTCTCGACCTTATGCTTAGCGCACTTTGGTGTCCTAACCGCTTGGAAACGTAACAAGCTGCATGCGCTGCAAATAACAAGTGTAATTGCTTGACACATTTATTAGCAAAACTTTCGAATATTTGGCAATGGGATACGTTACATGTAGGCGAGGCCTTTTATCCATTGCAAATATAATACACGCACTTACATACAATGCATATATTACTTTTGTATTATTATTATCCTTACCCTTGTTCATTATAAATTACCTGCTTTTATATCATCTATAAAGTATGTTAATTTTATCAATATGCCGTATGTTGTTGCACTATAGGCTAAACGCTGCTGCAAGTTGGATGAAAAAATGCTACAACTAGCGAAGGGATTTTCTTGAAGAAACAAGAACGTTAGAAAGTCATAAAATAAAACAAGTGTGCTACTATTTCAATATTAATCATGAAAATTATATTCGGTTTTTTGTCAAAATGCAAAACAGCATTTCAGGAGCATTTTAAGACCATACTAGAATTCAACGAAGAAGATTCAGAGTCTGGTACTATCAATCTAAGAACAGTGAATACAAAGACATTAAATTAGGAGAAGTAGAGAACGCAATGGTTATAGCTAAAAATGGCAAAACACTAACAAGCAAACTGACAGAACTGTGACTCTCCGATTTCGATGAAACTTGGTATATTGGTAGACCATCAAAAAGTAAAGGACACGTATTTTTTTTGCGGCCCATATTCACCTTAAGGGGGTGTAGGGTGCGTCTGAAATTACCCCCAAAAACGCATTTTTCATCATAACTTCGGAGCCGCGCAAGCTATCGGGATGAATTAAAAACCAAAATGTTCTATTTCAAAAGGATTTTCAAAGGGAACATATATGAATGCTCCCACCCTTGGTGGGGTAGGGGTAGAAACATTTCACATCTTTTTCACCACCCTGGCTACAATTTTCGCCCTAAACAGGTCATAATTTTTTTCCACAAACTACATTTAAAAATAAGAGTTACCTTTTTTTGCATTATTTCCTCGGCTACATTTAATACAGGAAATATTTTTTATAAAGCGCGAGCGCGCATACATATATCCCGTTATTATACCTATCTGATTGGTCTTCCGTTTACTATTTATGTGCATTTAGCATCTATCATGAACGATCTATTAGACAGTGAAAAATTCTGCACTTTATTTCTAAAAAAAAATATATTAAAGTGCGTCATAATGTCAGTAAGCTGCGTATAGTTTGGCTTCGTTTTGAGAATATTTTCAGATACACGTATGCATATCCCTAAAATAACTTTGAGGTTGTTCTAAGAGGTGTTGATATTAGTGCCAAGAAATGGTCGAAAAAGAAACACTTTCCGGATACATCAGCTATGGCTGGGTTCGCTTTAAATTCACTTAAACGTCTTAACAATATTAAAAAAACACACTTTGCTTCTTACATACTTTTACACAAAACAGTAATAGTAAACATCTTACATTTTTTTAATGAGGTTGTTAGTTAGCATTATTGATTGTAAACTCCACAGTTGTGGTATTCAACGAAAAAGTGTTTTATACATAGATATTTTTTACACCATCCGCATCTGATTATAGCTGGTTCTCCACATTCGTCACAGTGGAACATTTGGGAATCCTGGAAAAAGAATTTTAATGGAGTCGTGAATTCTGCAGGACGCTCCGCGAGATATCCACTTTTATACCAGGCATATTTACCCATCTCCTTACATCGTGGTGAAGAAAACTGCAAATGGGTTAACCCTTGCAAACGTAGAATATTATCTCTTTGATATAATTGGATGGCAAAGGCAGATAGAACGATAATATCAGACAGCTGTCGAGTAAATTGTTTCCACGAGCGGACAAAGTACACGCCAAGAGGTTGAATGATGCTTGTGGCACCCTTTGGAATAGTCATAACTGTAACTTGATGGTCAGTAGGCAGAAATGTCGTCAGGGCTTTGTCCTGACCAAGAGTCCATAAGCAGAAGTGTCTTTTTGCCAACATTTGGCGGACGGAACATTCTTTGTTGCACAAGTGGTCCCAGACGGCCGGTTACCTCTTTTAAACAGACGAAAAGGGGAGACATTAATTTGCCAGCTGCTGATACAGTGGGTTGAATGGTATAACTATGCGTGGTCGCTGTAATTGACTGAACTACGGCTTCTACGGATGTGGATCCACGTTCAGTCAATGTTCGACCCGTATGCATTTCAATATTAAATCCACTTTGGTCGGTATTGTAAACATTCTCTAATCCATATTCAGGTAATAAGTTATGTATGCTCCTAACAAAGGTCACCGCTTCTGCAGCTATATTTGCAGCTCCACTAACTTGCATTCTTGTACGAAATTTGGTTATTTTGCGGGACACAATGTTATGTTTGGTATTAAATCTTTATATCTACCTCTCCGACGCAACAAAGTTAGGGATTTTTGTGCTTCCGATGCCCATCTTCTCAAATCATAATCATGAATTATCATTTGACGATCAAGATCAGCTTTAAACTGATTAAATACATATTGGGAGAACTGAAACAGCTTTTGGCGTCTCGTCCCGCCGGAGGATACTTGCTGTTCCCACCGCTGTAATTGTTGTAACGATGTAACTTTCTTGTAGCGATGCACTACCGTTTTTAACGAATATCGACCTTTTTTTCCACTTTTACAATACCCCACGGCAGCACGTCTATAGTCGATATCTATATCTATTGCATTTGGGAGCTCTTGTTCTTGGTCAATAACATCCATTTCCTCTTCGATGTTATAATTTACGTTATTATCTTCTTCCACGTCCACAAGCTACGTTCCAGGATACTCTGAAGTTGAGCTCAAATCGTAGATTACTTCTTGTTGTACTTCAAAAGCAGGATCATCGTTTTCGGTTTAATCGAGAATGCCATGAAGTTGAAAATATTTTTGGGAAATATATCATCTATAATATCGCCCACCAAAATTTAAAAAGTAATTAATAATTATTTTCGGAGATACTTTTAATAGGCCATCGTCGTGAATGACCCTGTATAATAATAATAATAATAATAATAATAATAATAACTCTTTATTTCACAGACACATACATATATATACGCATAAACAAATACATACATGCATGAATAGAAACGCGCCACAAAAGGAAAGAGAAACGATGTACTGAGATCATGTATAAAAATCATCTATTGTATAACAATTCTGGGAAAATAATAGTTCTTTTAGGGCATATTTAGACATACAGTGCTTATTTATTTGTTTTATTGCGGCAGGAAGACTTTTATAAAGTTTGCATCCAATATAAAAAATGCTCTTTTGGAAGAGACTTTGTAAGATCCTCTATACGATACTTTTAGGACAAAGTCAATTGTTGCCAGTAAGAGAAAACAAGATGGTTCCACTCAATAAATCCTTGCCGCACAAAATAGAAGAAATGTTGTTGCAGATTGGGGTTTCACACTTAATTGTAAAACCCTATTGTAAATATCTTTTCCCAGATGATATATTTTCAACACACTTTGTATTAATGTATTTTTTATTTTATTTGTTTTATTTAGGCTTTAATTGTATGTATGCACATATTTAGAAATCATCTCTACAGTTTCATATGTATGTTGTACATAGGTTTCGTTCAATTCATTTTGGAAATACCTAAATCTTCAATTTGTGTACGATATTCTACAATCGTACACGTGGTGTTATTACCTGAGCATTTCGATGATGTGAATAGCAAATCGAGCATTATGCATACATGCATAGACAATACTGTCTGTGGCAAGAATAGGGTCCCCACCTTTCACGGTGTCAGACTGTCAAAGCCGTAGCGTATGAAACATTTACCTACCTACAGTAGCAACCGGGGAAAAGACAACATAAGAAGATTTTTTGAGGTACGAAAAATATTCAATGTTTCTGTTTTCATAAAAGAAATATTTTTTTTAATTGATAGACTCGAACCTCTCAACCATCGCCAATTGCAAGAATTAAATACCTTCCTGCAAATTTTATATATTTGAACATCTTAAAATTTACGAGACCTACCAACTCATGCTCCGGTATTTTTACTAAATTTCAAATTCCAATGCCGATTTACGAAATTAATAGTAATAATATATAACAATAATATACCGGGTGTTCCATTCAACGTTACAAACGATATCTACCCTATTTTTAAGATCGAGCAAGGTGTCCTCTAAAATGATTTGTAGCATTCTAAAAGATATACTTTTTAAATCCACCCCCCTAGTAAACCACCCCCTAAGAAACCTTCAACCCATTTTTTTTAAATTGAACCCCCTTTTCGACTTTATGACTGAAGTACAAAGAGTTTGAAATACAACGGTATAAATGAAAATTACATTCAAGAAATATTTAATACAAAATGATCATATCAATAATAGACAACAAAAAAATTCCTACAAAAACATCATTAACCATTTTGTGATTTTACGGTGGCTACTATAAATTGTTCTTCTTGCAATCTTGCCATTCCTCTGGATAGACAAATCTCTCGTGATCTTTGTCATTCTATATTACACTCTACCTGCACTGGTTCATCTAGAACTGAGACTCAATACATTAAGTCTAAAAATCGCAAATTGTCGTTTTATTGCCCTGAATGTACGGATGTTAAATCGCAATTACATCAAATTCAAGATCTTACAACTTTAGTGAACTCACTTCAAGCTGAAATCCATGAACTTAAGCAGAAATTATCTTCTTCAACATCTTCATCTAATAATGAGATGAAAATGGATCCCATGGATGCTGGGATGATCATTGCTGAAGAATATACCTGAATTAGTTAATGCTTCTAAAACCGAACAGACTGCTGGTGATGTTAACACCATTAATGACATTCTTTCTTGTTACATTATTGTTGAAACTGCAAATCCTACACGTCTGGGCAAGTTCGATCCAACAAATCTTCAACGCAAACGACCAGTGAGGATCACTTTACCTCAACCTAATATGATTGTCGATATATTGCGAAACACCAAGTTAAAAAGCATTGACACATTTAAAACCATCTCAGTTGCTAAGGATGAAACACCAATGCAGGCTGCTTACTCCAAATTCATAAGAGAGCAACTAAACGAAAGGATCGTTGCCGGAGAGACTAATATCCCCATCAAATTCTTTAATGACATCCCACGTATTGTTAATAAATCTCGTCAGGGAAACTAGCTGCGTCCAACAGACTGCGTTCTAGTGTTCCTTTGAGGCTCTACTACCAAAACGTGCGTAGCCTCCGTTCTAAACTTGACAGCATATACTCCGTCAGCGGTAGTTTGGATGTCGATGTCTTACTGTTGACTGAGACGTGGCTAAACCCTGATATTGGTGATTACGAAGTAATTGGTGTACCTTTCGACGTGTTCAGACAGAATAAAAGTTTCCACGACGTTGGACGATCAATGGGCGGCGGAGTGTTAATCGCTAATTCAATTAGTCATCAGTTTACACGATTAAATACACATATTTCTAATATTATTCCTTTAATAGACATTGTCATTTGCAAATGTAACACTTATAATTTATTTTTTATTATCTATATACCGCCTGATGTAACTGCCGACGGTTATGAACTTTTCTTTGATACAATAAGCCTAGAATTAATTGATAAACAGCTTTCGATTTGTGTCGACTTTAACTGTACTGACTTTATAAATTACAGTAATACTGATCGCAAATATTCCACTCTAACTAATTTTATGAATACCTTAAATCTGCGACAGTTAAATAACATTGTTGATGCTAATGGAAGGTTATTGGATCTTGTGTTCTTGAATGTTAACTCCTTGATTGTGGTCTCCCATGACTCGGATCCCCTAGTCCCAGAGGATGTTTATCATCCAGCATTGAATATATTATTGCAGTTTGCAGCCACGGCCCCTGTGACCAGTTTCCCCTCTAATAGCAACCCAAGACGCAATTTTAGGAAAGCAAACATTGTCAAACTTTACAATGATATGCTTGCAATTGATTGGACGTTTCTCGAAACCATCCTAGAAGTGAATGCTGCAGTCTCTGCGTTTTACAAACAATTGTATTCAGTTATTCAGGAAACTGTACCCTTAGATACACATCGTAAAAGTAGCTTTCCTCCCTGGTATAATAGTCACGTTAAACGACTTCTAAAGCTTAAAGCATATTATTTTAACAATACTAGACTTCGATCCTTAGTTAAATCTGAAATTCGTTCTGCTTTCAAAGAATACCAAACTAATATAAAAAAAAAACATAAATATTAATCCAAAATCTTTCTGGCAATATATTGCTTCTAGGTGTGGCACCTCCCGCATTCCGGGTCATATGTATCTTAATGATACCACTTTTGACAAGCCTGGCGACATTGTTCAAGCATTCCCTGACATGTTCTCTCACGTGTACCAAAACAACAATCTCTCAGTAACATCAGACCACTCGGCCACAATGAACTCGTATCCAATGGATATTGGTATCTTTTCATCTGAAGAAATTTGTTACTCGATCAGAAGACTCAAGTCAAGTATAATCACTGGACATGATGGTATTCCATGTTTTGTAATTCATAATTGTGCACCTATATTATCACCCTTTAAGTGCCGTATATAATCATGCACTTCGCAGTGGGGTGTTTCCAGACTCTTGGAAAATAGGCAGGATAACCCCAGTATTCAAAAAAGGCGATCGTGGTAACCTTGAAAATTATAGGCCGACAACCATTCTAGGTCTACTATAACAGACTGAACTGAAATTACTCAATTTATCAGCGAATCGCTTGGCTGATGTCATCTATACCGATTTCAGCTTTTGACACAATAGATCATGCGATGTTACTTTCGAAATTATCTTCGCTTGGATTTGTGCCTAAGGTTATATGTAGTCTTACCTTCATAATAGATCTTTCTACGTCCATTACAGTGACTTCACATCTACCTCTATAAATACTTCCACCGGCAAGTCAAGGATCCAATCTGGGTCCACTTTTATTTAATATATACGTAAACGATCTTTTGAAGCTACTTGACTGTAGAGTTTTGGCTTACGCTGACGATTTAAAAATCTATTGCAATATTTCTAATACTCTTTTAGAGCGGAATCTGTCAGTTATAGATGAATGGTGTGTTAAGAACAACATAAGATTAAACGTTGACAAGTGTGCTGTATTAACTTTCTCTAGATGTTCGAATCTGTACAGATATAATTACTCAATGTCCCCCTAGAGTTACCCAACTTAAAGACCTCGGAGTCATTTTCGACTCAGAACTTACATTTTCTCCCCATATTGTTGAGATGCCGACTTCTGCTTCCAAGTCGTTAGGGTTCCTTGTAGGCTCTTGTAAGCATTTTACTGTCATGTCTGTTCTAAAGGTTTTATTCTGTACACTTGTTCGGTCCAAGCTTGAATACGCGTCTGTCGTCTGGCATCCTCTTTACCTCAATCAACAATTGTCGTTGGAACGTGTACAAAAGCGATTTTTGAAATACTTGTCTTTCAAACAGGATGGTATTTATCCCCAACGCGGAACCGATTACAGTAGTTTACTTGAACGACATGAAATTCAATCGTTATCTAAAAGGAGGGATGAGGTTAGTGGAAAGTTTATAGTCAAATTAATTGGAGGTAAAATCGATTCTTCAATGCTGCTTTCAAAATTAAATTTCAATGTACCTGCTTACAGTACGCAATCCTTGAACACTTTTGTAGTTCCAAGGTCTCGAACCAACGTTATATGTAAAGCACCGTTAAGACACATTATTAAAAAATGCCAACCGAGTACTACATTAGTTTAGTATTTCAGTTTACGTTTGCCTAGATGCTACATATTGTTAATGTTTTTTTTTTTAATTTCTAGGATGTATAGCTTATTTATATTTGTTTTTCTCTTTATTTTCTCTTTATTCTCTATTTTACTGTTCTAGTTTTAGTTTGTTTTAGTTTTTTTTAATGTACTGCATACTGTTTTTATACTTATTTTGTATGTCCTGTTACTAAAACTTTGGTCTGTTGGACAACAAGAAACTATTATTATTATTATTATTATTATTATTATTATTATTATTATTATTATTATTATTATTATTATTATTATTACTATCATTAAGAACATTAATGTTCTAAATCGACCAATTAATTCTCTGGAAGTTGCTGCTGTGATTATATTCACTGTAACGGAATTACATGCACGCTGAATCTTAAATTTCAAATCAATCACAACTTCTTACAAATACGAGCTGGCTACTGAATAGAACCGTTAGTACCAATCCATCTATTGAAATATACGTCATTTAAATAATCTATAACCAACCGCGAGTTATGAGGCGGAGTGCCATCCTGTTGCTACCACAAATCATTGCGCTCTGCTAATGGAATATTTTCCTTTAATTCGAGGTCATTATGAAGAAAATGTAAATAACGTTGCCTTGTCAAAGTTCCTTCAAAGATGTATGGACCAATGATACGTTCATTAAATAATCCGCATCAAACGTTAACATCCTATATTACCTGAAAACTGGTCTAATGCTTCCAATGAGGATTTTCTGGAGCCCAGTAATGGCAGTTATGGAGATTCACCACCCCATTATTATGAAATCGTGCCTCGCCAGTCCACAAAATGTTGTAGGCTATAGGCCTTAATGCTTGCAGCAACTGAATTTTAAAAGGATGAGGGGTGCAATTTAAAAAAAAGATGGTTTGGGGGAACTTTCCTAGAAGGTGGTTTAGTAGGAGTAGATTTAAAAAGTATATCTTTTAGAATCCTGCAAACCACTTTCTACGATATCCTGCTCGACCTTATATCTCTACAAATAAGGAAGATATCACTGTAACATTAAATCTGGGACACCCAGTATAATATAGAAAACAATTTACAATAACAAGATAAGTAATTAAGATGAATAAATATATTACGTAGAATCCGTTAATTTTCAGTAGGTAAAAAAAAACATGGGACAACTATATTTACTTCTAAACAGAATTTTCTTTATTTACCAAACGCCAACTTCGATGACCTCTATAAATGAAAACACATTACCACTTGGATAAAGTAAACAAATAAGTCTAGTCGTTTTTGTCGAAGCTATTTAATTTCTTTTCATTTCCTCATTTCTTTCTAAAGAAAATACATATTTTAAAATACCGCTGTGTATTCTAAGAAATAACAAAAGAAAAAACAAAAACAAAACGTATATGGAACAGATTCGTCGTACACCTGAGTGATTATGTTTTTGAACGGAAACTGCACCTTATCCTTACTAAACCACCCACCAAATTGCCATATAATTATGGCAAAGCTTCGCGCCGAACTACTTTTGTGTACGCAAAAGTAGGCCAAGAAAACGCAAACTATTTAAAAATAATAATGATGGGCTTTAAAAATATCCTGCCGTATACATACTTATGTGGTGCATGTATACGTTTCTCAGACTACTCATAACGTGTCATTAATATATGCATCCACGTTTATCTACATATGGTGCAGATATTGTCTGCATGGATATACTACTGAAACTTTCACCGAACACGATGTTCGACTCGTTACAAATGACTTTATCAATTGACATACAGTGTTCGATATACAATTTACAGTTAGAAACTGCAGAATGGTGTATCCACAGAGTGACATACTGAATGAGTTTTTGAAAACGATCCACCTGAAATGTTTCAGAAGCTAAACATTTCTGAAAACACGTCTAATTCTGTTGTAAGGGGCGACTGATGACGTTTACACTTGCGCCCTCACGAATACCCCTCCAAGAGTTTTAAATGGAATGACCCATCACGTACTACCTCAAACGAACAGAAATATATGCTATACAAACCTGCGCTTGGGAGAGTCCGCGTCGGCGACAGCAAGGTGGGACGATTTGCATTCTCTCTGACAGTCAGACAGCCTTAAAGGCACTAGCATCTTATCATATAGCCTCCAAACTAGTATGGGAGTACCTGCAAAACCTAGTAACGATGTCTAAACACAACAAGGTCACATTAGTGTGGGTGCCAGGGTACAGGGGTATAGCGGGCAATGAAATTGCAGACCAGCTAACAAGGGGAGACTCAAAAATGAACTATATAGGCCCTGAACTGGGTCTAGGTATTACCAAGAGTGCAATGCGTGGTGTAATTAATGAGTGGATCATAACTCAATACCAATTAAATTGGAAACATACAGCTGGACAAAAGCACAGCAAACGGATGATGGGAAGACCATCGCAACATCTGACTGCTGACCTACTTGAATTAAGCAAGATACAGCTTAGGGCAGCAACATGTCTACTGACAGGACGTGGCTGTTTGAGAGGCCACTTGCATAAGATGGGGATCAACAAAGATGAACCTTTATGTAGACTTTGCAATGAGGAGGAGGAAACAGCACCTCATATTATTTTCGAATGTGCAGCGCTAGCTCAACGCAGATTCGTTATGCGAAGCGCAATTGAACTACCAGTGGAGAGAGATTTACTACATAGGCTCTTAAATCTGGTTGAAGGAACTAACTTGTTTAAGTAAAACGAAACCGAAGCAGGAATAATACAATAGGCTATTAAGCTTCAGTGTTAGGGATACAAAGACCAATCCTGCTCTGGTAGAAAATCAATGAATCAATCAGTACCTCAAACAAAAGCTTATTCTCCAAGGAAGGTGCCATTGTATCTTATTACGAAATTGTAGTAAAGCCGGTTTTCAAATGCTTGCTTTATTTTTTTTAAGTTCCTTGTCTCTACTCTCGTTGATACATAACACTGTGCTCGAATTGGAGACTTTCTTTTTGCAGCAAAATGGGCACCCGGGGGGTGAACCTAATTCCAGTATGCTGAATCCAATGGTGCTCACCATATTTAAAAGTTAGCTCGCGTTTTCGAGCAATTTCAATTAAAAAATTTTAGGCCCAAAGGCCCCAAAAAAACATAATTTTTATCATTTTTTTGCCATTTATTGAATTTAAATCAATGGAAAACTATTTGAAAAAAATTGAATCGATTCAGTCGATTTTTCAGCTTTTTTTTGCAAAAAAAATGTTTTTTTTTTATTTTTTGACATTTTCATTCTCTGATTGCCCTGATTCTGTCCCCCTTTTTGTATATTGGTGTTACTATTTCCATGCAAAAACAGACGTCATGTAAAAATTTTGATTACACCATTAGATAGAAGGTTTTGCCTAATTTGAACCTATCCTCTATCTCCAATACTAAACGAGATTCCCATGGTGGAGGGGTCGAAAATAAATCAGCTTGTATAAACCCCTAACTTTCGACAACCATATTAGCCGAAATATATTACACTTTCCCTCCTGCCAATTTGAACGTTGCACATAGATTTCTAATCTTTTAGACACAATAAAATCTATTTACCTCAAAAAAAAACGTTTTTTTTTTGTATTTGCACTAATATTTCGATAATCGAAAAAAACATGATAGTGGTTAAACAAATTCTGATATCGCTATTTGGCTATTTGCTATTCGCAAATTCACACACCTGGAATTGCGCACAATAAATCCATTTAGGGCATCCAAATCTTCTATTTGCATAACTTGCATGATAGGTACATCAATTTCATGTTTGTTTTTAGTGATTAGGAACAAATAAGTTGGACGTATACTTTTTTTTATTGGACATGCAACTATATCGTTCGTAAGTACCTCCCAGTAATTTCCTGATAAACACTTAAATGTTTGGCAAGCGCAGCGTTGGGTTTTCTACTGGTTGTAAACAAAAAAATACTGGTACTTCCCTAAAAACAAGGTAGAATTAAAGAAATTGCAACGCCAAGAAAGGGTGCGAATTTTTTTTTACCAAATTGGCAGAAATTTTTATAATTTTGTTGCAAGTCATCATGGCATATCTGACACTTCATGCAGTCTTTTCTGACATAAATGTCAGGTGTATTCCTTGCGAGTTTTGATTCAATTCTCACCACATATTCTTCCAGCTCGAAGACCCACTTTTCCAGCAGAATAGTGCCTGTCCACGCGTAGCGGTTCGAAGAGGCTCATGTCAATATCTTGCCATGGCCACCCAGATCTTCCGTGAACACGTATGGGACATTATGGGAAGAAAGCTTAGCGAATCCTCCACAAACACTGGAGGCTCTCCAGTATGAATTACAGGTTGTTTGGGACACCATACCCCAAGAGAACGTCTACCACCTGCTGGAATTATTGCCACGAACAGTGAGGGAGTGTGAAACTAATAGAGGAGGCCCAATATATTATTAATAAGAATAAGATTAAATTGTGTTAATCTATTGTTTTTTTTTCTTTGAAATTATAATCATTTATTATCTTTGAATACGTTTTTGGTCAAAAAATTCCCCCTTCTTGGTGTTGCAATTTCCATATCGTGTAGTATATGTCATCGTGTAGTATACTGACATCATCAATGCGATTAGGATAACGTAAATCAATGTAAAAGTACTGATTAAATTTATTTATTTTATAGATTAAGTGCGTTTTACAATAAATATTATAACAAGAAAGTAATTTCCAACAAATTATTCACACATAGAGAAAATAGAAAATCAAGTGAACAATGTGCAATATATCAACTAAGTTAATTCTCCCCCATTAACAAGTTTATTTAATCTTCTCTTTTATTCATAACATTTATATACGGGTGATTAACTTAAAACAAAATCCAAAAAAGAATTGATTCTTAACAATTCACAATGAAAAATAACACATGAGGTTCTTGTTTTACTATATCAAATTTCTCAAGCTTGTTTTCTGAATCACCCTGTATATATCACAATTACAATTTATTATCTTTTACGTTTTAAAATGTTTTAAAGACACTGAGGTTGTAAATGCAAAATCTAAAATAGCGACCAATCTTCGGCAATTATTCTAGACTTCATTTACAACCTTTATGTTCAAAGGACGGTTGCAAGAAATTTACATTGAAATTAATTATGCGGTATGGAAATGTATACAAATTAATAAAGTGGTTGTTTCTACAAACTTTCTCAATTGCATGTATTGATTGATGTAATTTTATATCTTCTTCTTGGTATCTTCTATCAAATATAAAAATACATCAGAGATTGAGCTACTTCCTGCTGCGACGTGTTTTCCTAAAACCACTAGTTTGGCTGGTTAGGATGGTCGTTGTCAATCATACTTGTACCTATGAATGCAAGCTTTTTTGGCTTGAAGATATGTTAACATGTTAATTTGAAAATTAACGCCAATACTGGTAATAATAATGTTTTTTTAGTATTTCAAGAAATTATAGTAATAATTTTGTAACTTCAACTTATTGTTAGATGTTTTAAAGACATTTTTAGACTATAAGATTTCTAAACATACTATTATAAAAGAATATTATAAAGAACTTCAAAAAAGTGCTGCTGCAATATATTTTATTTTGACGTTCCAACTTTCCAACCGTAAATTTTCCTCATACTCTCCTTGAAACTACATACTACAAAGAAAGTATGAAGAAAATTTACGGTTTCCTATAAATATTTTATGGACTGATGCAGCAGCATTTTCAGCAAATGGAGCAGTAAATTCATAAAACTGTAAGTGGTGGGCTAAATCGAAGATCCTCATTTTACTGTAGAATGCAAGGACCAATATTCGTTTAAGGTAAATGTCTTATGTGGATTGTTAAACAATACTTTGATTGGGTCCTTCTTCTTTGATGAAAACCTTACTGTCAATCGATATTTGCAATTTTTGCAAAAAGATTTATTACCAATTTTAAATTAAATGCTACATAAGTAAAGAAATAGAATTTGGTATCAGTTAGATGGAGCGGCCGTTCCTTGTAGCGTAAGAATAAGACATAAGCTTGTATTAAAATGTCACGGCTATTTGACAGAAAAAATTTGCCAACGTCACTTACTCTTTTCCTGTCTATAGTTCATTAACTTTAAGAATATAGCGTTAGACAAGCTAGGCTTATATTTTCGACGTTTGCTATTTGCTAATACCTAAGGCAAAATTACACACAACGAAAGAAGGTGTCCGTACATACGAAATTTGTTGGATAAAATGAAATATTACTGATCGCTTCGTTTTTGTAATGTCAATTGTCAAAGTTCTTCGTTGCTTTAGGTTGACTATTTAGTCGTTTCTTGTGTTTCTCGTTATATTATTATTTATTTAGCATATTGCATTAAAATTGTTCTTGTCAGAACACGATTAATACGATATTTACGGAGAGGAGGTATTTTTTTCCAATTTTGGTAATACAATTGTACTTATTAACTACTATTCCAGTATTATTACATCTCTGACATGGCTGAAGAAGGGGCCGTTGAGCAAACTGATCATCTCATCTCATAGATCCAGGAAAAAATCCTCATGGGAAACGCATCAGCAGTAGGCAAAGGCTAATGGATAGATATACAGTGGAAACAGGATAAATCTAAATCGGCAGCTATGAAGCCACCCTCCAAGTAGGTAGGGCTTGGCGAAGCAACTGTATGGAACATTGTAAAAGAAATGGAGTCCACGGAAACTGTAGGTTCACCTCCAAAAAAACGTCAACGAACAAGTTGCGAAGCTTTAGATGATGCTCAAAAGTCTTCAATTCGCTGACATATACATAAATTATATTTGAAGTAATTTATACACGTCTATAACATTATGATTATTGTAGCTATTTTAAAACAGAACTATTAAAGTGTCTCATAGAGACTATTTTATTTGGAAGTATGTTAGAATACGTGTTTTATAAAAAAATATAGAATATATCTGAAATAAAATTGTTTCAATTTCTTTGGTTTGATTAAATAAACTGAAATAAACGTAATCGTATATTTGTATATTTTACTGAAACATTTGTCATTAGTATTTAAAGTTACTTTCAAAGAAATTGACATAGGTTATAATAGAACTGACATTTCACTTTCAAATTACCCGCCATTATTTAATCGAGTTACATTTTAGCAGCGTTATACGGACGCCAATTGCAGCGCTATCTACTATATTCTTAAAGTGAATGGATTATAGGTAGAAAATATAAAAATCTCCCTTCGTAGAAAAGCTGATATTAGTTGGATTTCCAATGTTACCTGCACACTGCAATATCATTACGAAATTATATACGACACGGTGATTGATTTCATAAAAGATAGAAATTAGATTTTGTAATTCCAAAAAAAGTGGTGACCATCCTTTTGTTTCGGTTTTTTTCAGGAACAACTCTTGTTGGAGCTGATTGGTTCTTAAAGATCCAAGCTGTCTACTATTGCTGAAGCATTCTTTCGGAGTCATAGCAGTATACCCACGTTTTCATCACCTGTAGTGGTGTTCTACACCAAATGAGATCCATTGTTAAAGCGATCCAGTGTAGATCTGCACGACGCCACACGATTTTCTTTTTGAGCTTGAGTCAAATTGTGTGGAATCCTACGGACACAAATCTATCACATACTATCAAATATTTGTGTAAAATGGTGTTAATTGTTTTCACCCAAATCTTTAAAGTAACATGCCGGTCCTCGCCAATCGTGTTTCGTACAAGATCAATATTCTTTTCGGAGTTCGAAAGTTGTCATTTAAAGAAACCCGAATATGTTGAAATTCATTGTACTACCGCTTTACGGTAGCTAAGGAACACGTCTCGTCACCAAACACTGGATTGATTTCCTCAAAACATTCCCTGCGGTTTAAGCCACGCCCCCCATGCTAACTTTTAAACGACAGAAGCTAGCGTATTTAGAAAAAATAGATCGATTTCTATTTTTCGTGAACTGACTTTTGCCCTTACCGGCAGTTCAATCGTATTTCCGGTGTCACCGGAAGTGACGTCAACTTTCCTATTGTAAATAGAACATCCTGTACATTTTTACGTTTTCGCAAAGGTAGCCGAAAGGCGAATCCAACGATACCACATATATTATACTTTAACTTAAGAAATATGGCGATATACAGAATTAAATGTTTTGGTAATCTATTCTTGTTGTTACGCAAAGTTAGCTAGGAACGAGTGCCAAATTGTTTCTTATGACGCCAGACTGATCTAAAGAGCACGTTGCTAAGGAAAGTAAACATAACAATTGCCAAACTGTCAAATCTCAATTCCAAAAGCGTAAATTATTCTCGTTGTTTATTGTTATTACAACCTGCATTTGTCACACGTTCCTTCTTTGTTCTGGTTATTATTTTCTATCACTTTAACTTATTTTGTTAATTGTTGTTATCTCTTTACTTTATCGAACTCTATTGCAATTAATTAATTGTGGTAGGTTTGTTTAAATTCGTTGGTTTTTGATAGGCAATGTGCTTAAGTTTCAGCTTTTTATGTTGCTGATTTTACAGGCCATGGATCACGTCAAGTACTTAATTTTAATATTCAGTGAAATTGGCAGCAATTACCACGAAATGAAATACAATGAACACTGCCCTTGTACAGCCGAAAATATTTGAACATTGCGGTAAGTAAGGATAGATAGTATAAAATTTACAAGGCGAACTGCTTCAACAGAGGATAATATGATTTAAATTATTGTATAATTTCTTGCGCAACCATGGCAAACAAGGTGATAATTGTTGCTAGACTTACATAATATTAAAATCGACCCAGCAATTTCGTCTGGTTCATGTCTAAGCCATCATAAAAGTAACAACACAGAAAACCTAAAAAGCAGACATATTGTCAATAAAAAACTGAGATATTTAAACAAACTTACCATAATTAATTAATTGTAATAGAGGTCGATAAAGTAAAGAAATAACAATTAACAAAACAAGTTAAAATCAGAGAAAACAATAACGAGGAACAAAGAGGGACCTATGACAAGTGCAGGATATAATAACAATAAACAACAAGAATAATTTACGCTTTTGGAATTTAGATTTCACACTTTGGCAATTGTTATGATCACTTTCCTTAGCAACGAGCTCTTTAAATCAGTCTGGCGTCACAAGAAACAATTTGACTTTTTTTCCTAGCCAACTTTGCGTTCCAACAAAAACAGACTACCAAAACCTTTATCGCTGCATATCGTCATATTTCTTAAATTAAAGTAAACATATGTAGTATCATTGGATTCGCCTTTCGATTTTCTTTCCAAAAACGTAAAAATATACAGGATGTTCAACTTAAAATAAGAAAGTTGACGTCATTTCCGGTGACATCGAAAAAACAATTGAACTGTCGATAAAGGCAAAAGAAATAGAAATGGACTTATTTTTTCTAAAAACGCTAGAGGGGCACACCTTAGGACCTTACTGCAGAACACTTTACGCTGCTGTTTTGATAAATTAAAAACACTTTAGAACCACTTTTACATCTATGTTAATAAATGCAATGAGATGCGATAGAGGAAGTCTTCGGTTGGAAAGCTCATCGACTACAATTAATAACTAGATTTTTGTTTATTTTAATAAAATACTACTATCTCCCCATAACCATTAATTTAAATGCAAACACTGTAACCATTACATTAATCATGGTTTCCAATTTTGCCTTGACAATTCATTATTCCTAAACCACGGAGACAGCTGTAAGGGAATTTTAAACAGCGATTAAGGTATCTACAAACAAAAACGATGCCAAACAACAAAGTTCTGTTTTGTCATGTTCCCAATTAAATTTTATATCGACAGATAATTAATGCATATATGTACGATATTTCGTAAGAAATTTGTTTCAAAAAATCTATCTTTAATGATTTATAGAATTCGAAAACCCTGTAATTATACGTGGAACACGTGCCTATGTAGAAATTAAAATTTTGCATGCCACCTATCTTCAAGCCAACTTTCAAATATAGTAATTACACCCTTAAAAAAACGTAATTTAATACACATGTATGTAGTTTATTTACATTTATGTTAATCTTGGTTTTATTATTATTATCATTATTAATATTAATATTCACGTAATGTATTTGCAACTCCTTAATATAAAGCGAAATATTACGTACACATAACATATACATATACAAGGTTTGACGTTTAAACCGTCGGTTAGCCGAATACTGGGAATTAGTACCAGCTGAATGCTGAAAATTTGTCTTCTAGGATTTTTTAACACTAATCTTTCAAGTAAAAATATTGACAACTGTGAATTACTTCCGGTTATACCGGAAAAGAATGTCACCCTGCTTATTTTAAATAGAACACCCAGTATATTTATTCATTACCTAATAGCACACGATATTGTAGATAATTTCCGTTAAGATTTCCCTAAACAAATCTTTAACCGTTTTTAAGAAAAAGGAATTTTAATGTATTTTGACATTTTATTGACAACGGAATGGTAAATCAACAACTGAGAAAGTGTTTGGGTTACGAGGTTGAAATTTTCTGGTTTTGTAGTCAGTATGTTATACTACTGTACAAAAAATTGTTAAATTAATTATACAGGGCGATACGAACGGTTATTAACCTATATTAACCAAATAGATGCAACAACTTATTTATCTTAAATGGAACGCCATGTATACTACCGCTCATAAACATTTGAGTACCTCAAATTTCAGGGTCAATGATTAGATATTTAAATGGAAATGTTTAAGTATGTATTTAAGTATATACAAATATACAACTTTAAAAATTAAAATTATTTATTTGAGCTAAATTTTAGATTCGTCCATGTGACCTCCTCTTAATGATTCCGTCACATAATCGGGGCATTCTTGCAATTAATTTTAACAATGTTTCCGGAGTTATTCGAGCCTGCTGAAGTTGGAGCAGCTTTTCTTACTTCCCGATCGAGTTCTTCCTATAATAACTCGATTCAAGTCCGGGCTTTAGGATGGCCATTTCATGATTGTTAGTTCCACTCCTCTTGCAACTGTTCTAAATATTGCTTGCATAATTTTGAAGTGTGTTTTGAGTCATTGTCTTGTTAGAATACAAAATTTTGACCCAAAATTCTTACACCAGGGGTATTGCATTTTCCTCCAAGATGCGTTTGTATTGCTCCTTTCTCATTATGCTTTGAATTTTTACGAGATCACCTGCGGATGTAGCAGCAAAACAACCCCAAATCATTACCGAACCACCGCCGTGTTTAACGATAGAGACTGTGCGTGTTCACTTACAGATCTTCTTACAAATACTCGTCTTCGCGAACCGAAAATTTTCAAATTGAATTTGTTGGTCCACAATACCTTGCTCCAGTCTTCTTCCGTCCAATTTCGATGTTCACGTGCCTATTGTAACCTCTTTTTCTTATTAATTTGGCGAAGCAAGGTCTTTCGCATCGCAATTCGCCCGTGAAGGCCGGCTTTTTGCAGACGGCGTTTAACCCTGGACACGCTAATCTGCTTCAGAAATACAGTATTGATTTCTGCGGCGATTTCTGGAGCTGTTTTTCTTCTATTTCGCTTCCTGGACACCACGATTGCAATATCTTAAGCTGATGTTGTCGCCCTTGGTCTACCACTTCTTACTTTATTTAGAAAACTGTCACTTTCACTGTATTTTTTGATGTTATAATCAACAGTAGATGGCTTTAAAGGTAATTGTCTAGCAATTTAACGATTGCGTATGCCTAAGTTATGTTGTGCTACTGTCAGAGCAGGCATTTAAACAGTAATTTCTTTCCTTTTCGGCATGTTTTAATTTTAAACGAAATTGTAAACACTAATTTAAAAATATTACTTCAAATCCCTTTATTATAGCTTCATGATTCACAAAATTACCAACTGTTACATTTTCCCTGAAATTTCAAGAAATAAGCTCTTTGTTGTCGCTACTACCCGCGCTTTTATGACGGTATTACCTCTCACACAGATAAAAGAAGTAAATAGACCGATATTATTTAGTGAATTTAAGTGAATCTTATCGATTATTGCTATACTATTCAATAATGCTGGAATGTATTTCCTAAATACATCCTTTGTATACAAAAATCTAAAATCCAAGGGTGTCCAAATACTCATGAGCGATAGTGTATATTATCAACGCAATTGCCTTGTCTGACTATTTTCTACAAGAGTTAATTAATACTCCAAATATCTATGTCTACTAATTTATGAGTTATTTTAATTTTTCGTATTAGGAATAGGAAAATAAGAACATAAAAAGCAAACAAACTGAAATTAAACAATAAAATCTCATAAAATATTAATAATTAATGAAAATTTCCATCAACCAGTTCTAAACATTCGTAAATTCTGTGCAATGTCTTTTTCATTTGAAACTACAACAGTTAATTGAATATTTCGAAAAATAAAGATAAAAGAAGGAATTTTTAATTGAAGCTACTTATTTATGTAAAATTAAATCTTTATCTAGTTCACAAAATATTGCTGTCTTTTCGTTAACATTTATTATTTTTATCTTCTTGTTATTTCTCAAGAAGCCTGTAGAACAATTTGATATTTCTCGATAGAATCGTCAGATCTTCCATTGTCGAATAGAAGAACGTGATAATGGATAATTTGGGTATTTTAAAAAGAATTTGAAATTGTTTTTATTTTCAGTTTATTTTAGTAATAGTAATAATAATAATAATAATAATAATAATTTATTTAATATCCATGATCTCTAAGGATATAGACAATTGTCAACTAAAAAAGAACACAACAAATTAAAATATATATCTATGTATAGAGCTTTGTCATGTCAACACAAAATACACTAAATATGTAACTGTCTGTGGTGATATTCCTCGAAACTATAAAAAGTGCCCTCCAGTAAATATTTTTTCAATCTGGTTTTGAAACTGTTTGTATTTCGTAGTTGTTTTAATGCCGAAGGTAACGCGTTGAAAGTCCTGGTGGTTGAATAATACGGACTTTTTTCAAATAAATTACTTTTATGACACGTAATAGATAAATTTTGAGTATTTCTTGTAATCATATTAGAACCAGATAAGCCTGCGTTAGATTTATTTAAAAATCGTTGGGTTTTTCAAGAAAAACATTATAAATTCGTAAATATATGACGATGGTAAACTCATAATATTTACATCTTGAAAATAATCTCTACATGATGTTGTACTAGCAAGAAATAACATACAATGTAGGATTTTTTGGATAGGCACGAAATATAATGTTTCTAAAACATGTAAGTCAACATTATTTTATAACTGATATATGGCATAAAAAGAACTACCTAATTTTTTATTTAAACAAACCACATGGTTTTTCCAATTCAAGCAGTTATCCATGGTAATCCCGAAAAACTTCGAGTTCGTGGACTGTGGAAGCGATATGCCGTTACAATTTACATACATAGATCTTTTTGTTTCATTGTACACGAAAAAAGTCGTTTTATTGATATTCAAATTTAAAGCATTGTCATCGCACCATATAATCATATTTTTAATTGCCATTGTAGCAGTTTTTGACAAATCTTCATAAGAGACGACAGTGAAGATAAGGGAAATATCATCGGCGTATTGATACACGCTGGCGTTTTTAATGAAGAAATGAAGAACGTTAACAAAAATGAGAAATAAAAGGGGACCCAGAATTGACCCCTGTGGTACACCCTATTCAATACTTGTTTTTTTTACTACATAACGTAGTGTTTATGTCTTTTACTACGGTTTTAATGCAGACTGTTTCAAAACTTGTATATATCCTTATTTGACATATTTTGTTGTTGCTTATGTTTCTATTTAACACGAAAAAATTCAAATAGTTCATAAACTAGTGGAGATATCACAGATCCATTTAAAATAAGTAAATTATTGCGTGTTATTGCTTAATATAAGTCAATAACCTTTTGTATCGACCTGTATTAATAATTTTTACAATTTTTTAACTACATAACACTTTCTCAGTTATTCACTTTCCATCCCGCTATCAATAAAACGTCAAAAATCATTAAATTCCGTTTTCCTCAAAAACGATCAAAGATAGGTATAAATAAATCTTAACAGACCTTTTTTAGAATAATGTGTACCATCAGAAAATGAAAAAATATGCAAGGTATTCTACTTAAAATAAGCAAAGTGAGATTGGTTTCCGGTATAACCAGAGTTGGTAATATTTTTATTTGAAAGATCAATATCAAAAATTTTTAGCATTTAGCTGGTAATAATTTCCAGTATTCAGCTAACCCACGATTTAAACGCTGTACCGTGTATACAACTTTGTCCTTATGTATTACACAGCCCCCGAAAAAAATCTCAAATTATTACTATTTATTAAATTAAATTTCAAAATAAGTATGGTATATATTCGGTTTCATTGTCTAAGTACAATTTTAACGACAATTGTTGTAAAAAATATTGGAAAATAGAAAATACTACAGGGTGTCCCATTTAAAAATTCTGAAAACTTGGCGGTATACTAAAGCTGACATGTACTATTGAACTAAAATATTTTTAATAACCTGACACTTCCGGTTATATCGGAAGGAGCTATCAACTTTGTCATTTTAAATAGAACACCCTATATCTTATTACATTCTTGAATTCCTAGTGAAATTTTAAGGTTACTATTTCTAATCATATTTGAAATACTTGCGTTCTTTAAAAATTTTTGAGAGATGGACTATTACAACGGCGAAGATGTTTAACTTTGAAAATTGAAATTTTGCAGAACCGTTAACTGTCTAGAGAACCGAATTAATTTTCCGAAAGTATTATACAGCGTATTTGAAAATTACGGTTAAACTCATTTGCAAAGTGTGTCGAAACTTAATTTTTCTAAATACAACTACCTACATATGTCTCCCTTTCTTATAAAATTACTCTTAAAAAAAGACAAAAAAAGAATATCACATTAAATACTCATCTAAAAATGTATATTTTTGAAGATATTTAGGAAAATGTGTACTGTAACACAATTTTCTTCCAAAAAAAAGAGTACCCACCAATAGGAATGTAGCTTATGTAGTTTTTTTTTTTTAAATGCCATCCAAATTTGGAAATTTCAAAATTAGTCATGAAAATTAGGAAACAGTCCCAGCATTGATGAATCGTTGAATTGCCAACTATCCTGGAAATTTTGCGTTCTAAATATGTGAGGATTTGAATTGCTAGGAAACAATGCACTTACATCAATCAAGATTATTTGTTATCAATAATCTCATTGATTTTCCCTATGAATACGTATAAATTTTTAGCTGCCAAACCAGGGATCTATACTGGCAAGTAGTTAAATGTGTCTGACATTCATCTGGAAAGCAAATAAGCAGGGCTATTAATGCTGCGTATAGTTATGGTGGCAGCGCCAGTTTCGGCGAAAAGTTGAGAGAAATAGAATTTTTCAGAATCATACATTCGATTTGTAAAGCATCATTCTAATGTCAGATGAAGGAATTGTATATTTTAGGGTATTCATCACTTAAATCCAGAATGTAGAAGTTGGAGAACTGATAGCAAATTTTCCTTAAATTATTGTTTTTTATTCTGCCAGCTGTTCTTTGTTGTACGTACGAAAATGGCATAAGTAGTAACCACGTTTGGCGACAAATGACGCTTTGTGTCAAAATCTGCATTACCGAGCGGTAAAGATATCGCATGTTCTCGTTACCACTTTATTGCATTCTCCATAAATAATAAACAAAATTGAATAACCTTCATTCTCATAATTTAAACCCGCAATATATTTTCCATCAATGCTAGATTGATGACCCCATATGTATTCTAATATCCACATTAATGACCTGGTACCAGAAAATATGTATATCTACTCATTACAATCCAATTTATTGCTTGGAAGGATAGCAGATCTAAGGTCGAGAATTAAGGAAGTATCTGTGGCATCACTGTGCCATCCATCGGGAAGCATTGGTTACAAACAGGATTGTAATGGAACTGAAATAAACCTTGGACGAATGTGTCAAAATCATAATTTTTAACAAAAGTAGAGCGCTGAATTCACGACTCTTCTCACAACTATACAAAGAAATGGAAAGTGACCGCTATACACTGCTAGTGTTCATTGAGATAAGGTGGCTCTCCAAAGGAAGAGCATTGACTCGATTTTGGAAGCTACGCGATTGATAGAAGAATACGCATAATCTTACCGCTCTGAAAAATTCTCTAGAAAATCTGAACAATTCAAGCTTTCTGACAAAACTTTTCCGACATCTTCAATTCAATGATCTGAATATCAGATTGAGGGAAGCTAATATAAATTGTTTCCATGTTAAGGACAAAATTGAAACAACTATTTTAAAATTGGAATTATGTGAGAAACTACTCACAAGTGGAAATGTGGAATCGTTCCAAAACTTAACGTTTTTAGAAATGTCGTAGGAGGCTCTACCAAAGAAAGGAACTCGACTAATCATTCTTTATTTGCAAAAATCTAATCAAGACTTTCAGCGACTGCTTTCCCTTTCCTGACAAAAGTAAGTCATGGATTCAGAACCTGTTCTCCGCAAAAGAAGGCATGGTGTTGGAAGGCGAGGAAGAAGATTTCATAGAATTAGTTACCAATGGAGATCTTCAAATTGCATTCAAGGTAAAGATCCTTGCTGATTTCAGAGTTTACGTTGCCAATGAATTGCCCGCAGCTTGAGAACAAGGCTTTGCAGATTTTGATTCCATTTCCAACTACCTATCACTACGAGCAATATTTTTCATCACTGCTCTAGGTAAAAAATAAATCAAAAAGCAGGCTACTCAATTTAATCAAATAAATGCTTATTTTATATCGTGTGTATAATATATTTTTTATATATAAAACACGCTTTTTTATTTCTTGTCAAAATTCAAATATGTTGTTTGGCTGGAGGGATCCATGGTGTATACTAAGATCTCCGGGGGTGCACGACTAAAAGTATTGGGGAACCGCTGATGACTAAGATGGCCACAATACAGAAGCATTATGGCCAATCTATCCACCATTAAATATTTTGTTCAAGAGAAGGATACCACATTCTTCTCCAGCCATGAGAGTAGTAAAATCTTAATAACATGTTCAATCCTAAATATTAGCCAGCATCCATACTTATTTTCTTTGAAATTTGATAACGGAAAAATTGAATCTTGCTAGGGGGTGTCTAATACAAATGTTCAAAGCTATACGTTTTCATCTACTATACAATTTTCATACATATACGTATATACAAATAATTACATTTCTATAATGTACTCTTTTAGTTTAAAATTCATTTAAATCCATATATCTCGAAAAATATAATTACGACACGAATACAGCGAAGTAACATTTGCCATTTTCCGTTTACAAAAATATTACATTCAGAGATTTAGTTTAAAAACTGGCATATTACACAGTGAATCAAATACATCAACAACACCTTACCTTAAAAATCTATTCACGTTTTTCAATTACCTGGCGTTACGATAGAGTAGAAAGCTTTAGATGTTGCGTTCAGTCTTCGACATGAAAGAATTTGCAATAGTATGTTTAAAGCCTCCATACGTACGAATAAACCATGATGACCTAGAGGTCTTTAAACCTTAATAAAAGGATAAACTGGTTTTCGCCGTGGCCATTCTGCCAAATATTCAACTAACACCCCTGAAATCCTATAAAAGCGACTATGATATATCTGCAAGATACCTTGCGGCTGCTTGGCTTAAACGGCTTAAAATATGTAGTTGGTAAAATATGATAAATTTGCGAATTTTAATAAATAAGGATAAATGTAATATAGGATATACCATTTAAAGATATATTAAGAAGTTCCGTAAGGAAATATAGCAGCTTTTTAATCAAAAAGATAAAGATGACTATGAAGTGCATTGTGGAATTATAAAATTGCGCTTACTGTGTAAATAATACGAATTTTCTGAATTTATAATTGCCTAAACGTGGAGATTTATTCCCTTCAAAAAAATTCAAAACGCAAATACATTTTAGAGTAAAATTTTACGAACTTAAATTGCATATTTGGCTCTATCTAAATGTGATGCCTTCGAAATATGCAGAATTGCCAGTAATGGACATCAAATGTTACAGCGGAAGCGTATTTTTCCTAAAAATAGCACCAGAAAAGATATGCATCTAGATAATACATCCAATTGATTTCTGGCGTTGATATTGTTTGGTCACTACGACAATAGTAAACCAAACAAACTGGCATTGACTTTTTTAAACTGTTAATTCAAAATTTAGAGACAATAAATTTATGCAGTGGGAAAAATGAAAGAAACTGTGTGTTTTAGCAAGAAGGAAATATAAGCTACCCTATCCTAACCGACGATGACAACAACCAAAAACTATCCTCGAATTAGAACGAAGACTCAATACAACTTTCCTACTTGATGCTCATTCTACTAATATAGAAATAAAGCGACGAATTATAATATTAATTCATCTTTTTAAAAAGCAAATATATCAGCATATGTAATTCTGAAATCAAAACGAAAGTTCTAAAAAGAAAACTATAATATGTAATTAATGCTGGAATATTTAATGGGGTATCTTATGCGTAATTAAATTAATTTACGCTTGCAGAAACTCATCATAACATCATAAATGACATGTTTGCCCTCAGCTAAAGATATTACCATCTGTATCGATAAATAATTCTGCACAGATCAATAACCGCAAAAATTTTGAAGATTCTCTAGAGCAACTATAAGATTTAATTGTGGAACAGGCAACATTCCAATATGGACTAATGGTATAGGAGAACCACTAACTTTACCACCTTGATATTTAACAACTTTACATGGATCTATAAAACTAAACCAACGCTGTATTTTAGAAGGGCCATCACGAAAGTTTGTACTAGTAAAAGCTTGATTTTAAATACTATAAACTGTATTAACTCTAATTTCCTTTGTATTAGTATCATTTGATAAATAATGTTCCCATTGTAATTAACCAAGAGCTGGTTCATAGGAATAATCAACTATTATTTGCCTACCCATGTTTGGTATAAAATTCTATTGATTGTATTTTGGCCAACCGTCACTGAATTTTTGATAATTGGTATTATTAAGAGTCACTGGTCCACGAGATGATTTACTTTTTAATCAAAAATAGGCGCTTGCATATCGCGAAACACCTACACCCATAGATATTTGATTATCAGAAAATTGGGCATCTCCACACAATTTTAGAATCCAATCTTTAGGAATTATTTGATTTATGCTCATTGGAACTATCGATTTTTCAACAGTATTTTCATAAGATCCATGAACTAAGTATACCTACTTTAATATTTAAACCGATAGTAGAATAACCGGGTACTGTAATGTTCACTTGTAGCAGTTCTTATTAAAGGGGCACCAAAATCAAAAGCATTCCTTGTGGAACATCAGAAACTTATTAACTATTTCGGCATTTCTAAATAGTATATTTAATTCAACAATATCAACAGGAGAATCTACCATTCTACGGATAATATTGTTAAAGATTTACATAAAAATAACTGATCACCCTTCTCTTATTTACTAATTTCAATTTTTTTTTTGTAGATTGTATAAAAGCATAACCATAACTATAAAATATATAACATGAAAAAAACGAAATATATATTTTTTAAACCTAAAGAGTGTGAAATATCAATTTTTTTTTGTACCCGATTCAATTGCACCAATGGCGTTTGCGATTTCTCCACCACCAGATATACCACATATTGCAGGTTTCCCACTATCTACTTTTACATGGATTTGTTAACACGTTTCACAAACCTTGTAAATCAACATGATGTAGATATACCATGAACAAACATAATAACATTTATTGTAATTTTTATTGCAATAATTAATAGCTATCCACTTATTTATCTATTTACAACAGACTATCGAAATTCCTTCCTTTTGTTAATATATGTTGTTAATATTTCCTTAAATTCATTTTTTAATTAGATGCTTCGATTCGAAATGTTTAAGTTTAAGAACGGCAACGTCGACAGGTTTTGTTTACTATTGTCAAGGTAACCAAACAATCCTAACTCCAGAAACCACTTGGATGCATTACTACAACCAAGGTTCATATCTCTTTAACTTATACTAGACACATGGATTATTATACAAAGACTTTAGAAATATAAATTTGTATATAACGGGCACTGAAAAAAAATATATGGTGATATTAAAAAAAATGCATTTCCAGTGCCTTGTAAAAATTTAGACTAAAATGTAATTGCATTTTGGATTTTTTGAAGAAAAAAAAATGTCTCTAAGTTTAGGCAATTAAGGACACAATTAAAAATATCTGGAAATTCATTAAAAATAAATATATGAAACCTATATTGCATTGGTTTGCCTTTAAATGAATTCAGAAATGATTCAGAACATGTTAAGCCCCTACCAGTTGCAAAGTAAGCTCAATTCTACGTTTCCAGAAGATTGGAACAACCTATATAACTGCCTCTACAGTTATATCAACCATCTGTATAGGTTTGGATGATATAATTACAAATTCTCCCTCTATTTCAGCAGCTTAAAACGCAATTATTATAACAATAACAAATTCTAAAATACAAGCTTTGCAAATTGATAAATTTTAATGACGATTTAGCTAAATTACATAAATATCACTTGAGAATCACTAAAAAAACCAATCACGGAAGCAAGTTCCCAACTACTTAGAATCGAGCATCACCTTTACATTCCTTTTTATGACCTAGCATACAACTAAAATGAACTGCAAGTCTGAAAATCCGATAAAATTAGGTCATGAACGTCATTTCAGTACAGTTATCACATAATATTCTTTTTAAAATTAAAGCAACTTTTTAAACGTAACAGTAATTACACTCTTGTCAATTATATATTGTTTATAATAACGATAAATTTAGTATAAAGTTTGGAGGATTTAATATCGAAGATGATTTATCAATCTCTTAATTAATTACTATATACACGGGAAATTCTGATTTTGTTCTTGAAAATTAAATATCTATAATGTTTTGATCATTTTGGTGTGATAATTCATTTTTAAAAATATCACATGCTCACAAAATTAATTCAAACATATTTTCTTTTAAATTCTTTTTCAAATTCGTTACTGTTATCCTTAATTAAATAGTTTTCATCAGCTATTTAGTTACTAAAACTAGTTACTTTAAAGTATAAATAGTTAGTGTTATTTATACTTACGTAAAAATATTTGTAGCTATTATTTTAAATATTAACTAATTACTCAATTAGCTAGAAGTGCTTGTAAACTTAGTCCTCCGTTCATCGGCCAAGTCCATAGGACCCGAATCAACGTTTGAATCAACATTTAAATGAGCTCTGCTGGTAGACGGAAGGTTAATGTTTTTCTGAGGTTGTCCTAGTTGATTTTTCGACATACCATTTCTGACAGTTGACAGAAGTCTCTTCGACAATACCACACGACCATAAAAGGCTAGACTCAATTATAAATTTTCGGCTGGGCAACTTGGCAAGGGTATTAACTAATGACTAACTGCTTTCTGTTCAAAATCTTAAGCAAGGTTAACCGATTATTTTGTTTTTCTAAAAACCAATACATTACCCACATAACACAAAGCTTACAATGGATGAGTGGATGTTCAGTTTTTGTTTTAAGCATCCATAAGTCCAGGATCAGAAACAAGATATCTTCGGAAGCATAGCAACAGTGGTTATCCTTCGCACTGTTTTCTACACTGATGGCCAAATGCACGGAACCAAGTTTCTAGAGATATCGTAATTAAATTTGAATATTTTTATCGTAAATTGAAATTCCGGTAATTCCAGCTTGAAAATTCCTGTGGATACAATACTTTAAATTTATGGACAAATCCATTGCATATATTATGGACATAATTGTGTTATGTGAGCAAAATAATATTGTATGATCTACTTTCCATAAGATGCTTTCTGAACATTTATATCATAAACATAAACAATATCATTCACTGTGTAGTTGTAGAAATATTACAGCAAATGCTTTCAATTTGATTCATCAATAATTACACTTACAAAATGGAATGTATAACATTGTACACCGATTAAAATTAATTAAAACTATTTATAAAGTATATAATAACTTTACAAAACTATTATTTACAAAGGTAGAAACCTCTTCCCTTAGCTATTACCAGTTTGATTCTTGTTTTCGACGCTGTGCGTCAATTTGGACGCTATAGTATCATCACTTAGATTATTTACCATGTTGGTATTCAATATTTCTTCTTTCGATAGACAGGGTAAGCAATTTCCTAACCTATTTTGTTCTTCCTGTATTGAATCGTCCTCTTCTTTGGACAAAGATTTTACACGTAGGAATAGATCGGAATTCAGTGGATCATCTTGCATGATATCGATACTCATGCGCATGCTGTCTGTGCTCTTTAAGATCGCGGAGGTTATTTTTGGCTTGGTTCCTGTTTCCGGCTTCCTGCATACGGGGAGTTCGATATCGCAGTTATCGTTCATTATTGGGTAACCGTACATTCCACTGTCGTACTCTGTTTGGTTGCTGTAGGCGTAGGAACATTTTGATATACTCTGATCTGACTGGGTTAAGCAAGTGTTTGGTTTGAGGGCGATCATGCTTAGATTTTCTTTGTTAATTGGTGATGTAGTTTCAGCGTAGTAAGCTTCGTCTACTTCCTCTAACGTGTCATCGTCACTGTACCTGAATCAAAAAAATATATTTGGAACTATTCAGTAGTATAGTGACTTATATTTATATCAGATACCTCAATGTATAAGGAGGTAGATAATATATGTTTGTACGTACAGTCAAGACACAAGAATGGCAAAACCAGGAAAAGTCTTAAAATATATATGACAAGATACTCTCAGAAATCTTTTCTACTTCACAAATTAGATCAGCTAATGATTTTCTTTAGTTGACGATTAATTTGTCCGTGAAATTCTTTTCCCCACTGAAATTAAAAAATATAATAAATAGCCTTCAGAGATTTTGTTAGATGATTTTACAAACTATTTACTAATAAAAAGACCCCAAATTGCAATTTTCTTTTATAGTGAAATCTAAGATCATCTCTAGAAAAACAAAGTTTCGAATATAATTTAGTACTGCTGGCCTAACAGCAGTATTAAGTGAGTGTGAGGTGTGGATCCTTAACAAACAAATGGAGACAAAAGTGGAAATATGGGAAAGAAGAATTCTGAAGAAGATTTTGGGAGGAGTAAAGGTCGCTGGAGCAAACGAACAAACTAAGAAGTAATGAACCTGTATGAAAAACTGAAGATATCGCAAGTAATCAAGGCCCAGAGGTTGAGATACTTAGGACAGGTGATACTAATGCCAGAAAATAGAAAAGTAAAACGAGTACTAAGAGCTGGAGAAGGTGGAAAGAAAAGAGTGGGAAGACCGAGAAGAAAGTGGATGACAGTAGTGAAGAAAGAGCTAGCACACTTGGGTGTTGAGGACTGGCAAGGGATACCGTGTGATAGGAAAAAATTGAAGAAAGTAGTGAAGAAATGTGAAGCCATGGGCCTATACGGCCTGTAGAACTGCTTATATATACAGTGAGGTCCTAAAGTGCCATGTAAATCTGGCAGCAATTATCACCTTATTTGCCATGGTTGGGAAACGAATTGTACAATAATTTAAATTATATTATCTTCTGTTATAGCAGTTTTCCCAGTAAATTTTATACTATCTTCCCCTACTTAGCGCAAAGTTCAAATATTTCCGGCTGTACAAGAGCAGTGTTCATTATGTTCTACTTCGTGGTAATTCTTAAACTAACAAATTTAAATAAACCTACCGCAAGTTCGATAAAGTAAAGGAGTAACAACAACAAACAAAACAAGTTAAAATGACATAAAATAATAACGAGCACAAAAAACGAAAGTATAACAAATGCAGGTTACAATAACAATAAATAACAAGAATAATTTACGCTTTTGAAATTGGGATTTGACAGTTTGGCAATTGTTATGATTACTTTGCTTAGCAACGAGCTCTTTAGATCAGTCTAGCATTACAAGAAACAATTTGGCCCTCTTTCCTACCCAACTTTGCGTAACAACAAAAACAGATTACCAAAACCTTTATTGCTACATGTCGTCATATTTCTTTAGTTAAAGTATAACATAGTTGGTATCGTTGAATTCGCCTTTCGATTACCTTTCCTAAAACGTAAAAATATACTATTTAAAATAAGAACGTTGACGTCACTTTCGATGGCACCAGAAATACAATTGAATTGCCCATAACAGCATAAGTCAGTTCAGAAAAAATAGAGATCGCCCATTTTTTTCTGCAAACGCTAGCTTCTGTCGTTCAAAAGTTAGCATGGGGGGTGGGTCACTTCAGGATCGCACTGTATAAATTGCAATATGCACCTACTGTACGGCGTGGACGGAAATATGGGATTATTATCAGTTTTATCTTGTCAGCTGATGACGATGAAGGTTGCGAACGACCATCAACCAGTATTGTATCAGAACATGTCGTTGCTATTCGGAATGCATTGTGAATGATCGTATACAGTTCTGTTGTAACGCCCTAAAGCAATTGAGGGAAAATATGTGAAAGAAACGTCCAGGAAAGTTACACTAGAACGACTGAGTTAAACGCCCTCGTTTCTCAGGCTATCCTGATAATATTTTACCATGAATATTAGTAAAATTCAATTTTGCACTAAAATTAATTCAGTACCATGAATACCGCTATTATCGGTACATCTTTGGAAATGTAACTGACTAAAATCAAACATTTATTTACCAAAAGAAGTAAACATCGTCCACTTTAGCACATTTTACACGTTAATATCCGACAGGTTCACTGTAGATTTCTGGTGAATTACAATATAAGTATAGTCGTCTCACTTAAAAGTATGCAAATGGATTCCACTTGATGCAATCGTTAATGACGTTTAAATATAAAGTAAATACTTCCATGTCGTAGTACAGTTTACACCGCGCCGTACGGAATTTTAAATACCGTTGCTGCTTCTTCGTCAAAAATGCTTGTATTATTTTAGATAGATAAGGTTATTTATGTACATATGAACTTCTATAAACAAGGAAATACTTGTTAATGCCATTATGTCTAGACTAGCGAACATATACTTGAATATATACGATTAAAACGCGTGTTTTGATATTGGCAGTGCGTAAGTGGTATTTCCTAAACATTCGATACCTAGCCACATCACACGCGAAATACATATACGATGACGAATGCCAGCTATTATTTTTGTTTGTTTCTAATGCAGTTTTAGCGGTCACGACGTTGTGCATTTCATTGAAATGCATTCCGTACGTTCTTCTGTATCGATTACCGTAAATTTTATAAAATATTCATAATGTTTTGAAAGTGAATTCGTGAAAGACAACTACCTATTATGTGTTTTAAATATTATGCATTAAAATGCAACTACAAATTAGGTTGGGAGCTTAGAAAGCGTTTTTAAGCAAGTTTTTATTACTCTTCCATCACTTTTGTGCTGTTGTTATTAATAAGGTTAAGCTTAATTGTCGTCACTTACAAAGACAATTATAGCTGTTTTCATTGGAACAAGACACTGATCGAAATTTCCTGAAAAAACCAAACGAATAACTTTAAATTACATAAGGTGTACACAAATACTATTACCAACTTCAAAACATTTCGGGTAAACCAAATGTAATACATGTTGTAAAAAATTTTCAATTAAAAAAGATACAAAAACATTTTTATTTGTAGATACGAAAACATAGCAACTAAATAGTATATTACTCAATAATAAATACTGTAATGTTCAATATTTACAACAACAACAACATCGGCTGTCGATCTCAGAACGGACAGGGTGTTCAGGTTAGCCACCCGTTTGTAATGAAAAGTCCCTCTTGCGGATAAAGATATAATTTTCCAAGTCACCATTTACCCCAACTCCAACTGGCCTTGGGGCGAGGACATTATATTAAAAATATAAGTCCAGATAACGACGATCGTAGGGTAATACGGACAAATCCACTCTTCTGTTTATTTTCCTGATCTTGCAAATTGTCAAAATTAATGTAAAATTCATCTAAAACAGACAACAGGATATATTCAAAAGTATTTCAAACATCATTTCATAAATTAAATCTTTGTCCGAATGTTATTAAGTAAATCATTAATAAAATTTCATTTAAACCTTGTCAGTCAGAATTTAGATCACAAAGTCCTCTAATTCAGTCAGCTGGTAGCGTCAGTGAAATTAAAGTAGAATTTCAAGGAAGAAAAGGTTAGAGGCTACAGCAGGCAGATTCCAGTAGAGGTTATTATAAACATAGTGTTTATATGACATCAGCTTCACTCGAATTCAAGGTTAGCTTGTATTTTATTTCTAAAATTCGTTAATTTCAATTTGCTAAATTCAAAATTCACAAGAAAATTGATCCAAGAGTGTCCAGGAATACTCCCAACCCCACAAAGAATTGAGGAATTTAGATTAATTTAGAAAATTTCAAATTTTTCCGCAATAATACCCTGAGATCCACATTTCAAACTTGGCGCCCAACGTGGGGTAATTTTAAAAATTTTAATTCTGTTATAAGCGACAGAAAAGTAAGGTAAGTTATTAAAATGCCTAAAAACAGAAATGTTGTTGTTGCAAATATTGAACATTACAATAGATTTTATTGTTACAAAAACGTATTATTCAAAAATAAAAGAATAAAAAAAAATTATATTGCAGTAAGGCGTCTTCGCTTTGAAATGAAATACGCCCCAGTTGAAAACTTAATATTCGTGACATTCAATGCAATAATCCTCACTGCCATCTGACAACGCATTAGAAGAACATAGAACAATAATATTTCGTTTTCTCTTACTTATTTTAGCATTTTTTTGTTTTTCTTTTTTATCGACAATGTTTTTCTTTTTTTTTTGTACAAAAACTTGCTTCTTGGCACGATTTTCTGGAGACGTAAGCTCTAAAGCATGTTGCTTTCATTTGCTCATTTCGTGAAGAATCAAAGTGATACGATTATCTTCTTTTAATAATTTTGAAGGTGTGTCTTCTACATCTGAGGTTGTAGTATAATTCGAATTTTCGGAAGAAATTAGAGTACGTGCTTTGTGGGTACGTAAGATTTTATTACTCCCAGAACAGCCTGAAGGTGGAAGTTCAACAGCGTCTTTTGATTTGATGTAGGGCAGTTTGATGTTGGGGATGTAGTTTTATATGACGCTGACAAACTCGCATTGGAAATTGAGAATTCCACAAGATCTAAAACCAGCAGTGACATTGGTAGCTACTTTGCTACGTGCAAACCTAGAAATGTTTGTTGTCGATAGTTTTCTATCTTTATTTTGTGTCATCCAATTTTTGGCCTCTTGAAATAGGCTTTAAGTGGCTTAAAAATCTAAGGGTCACAGAGCTTGTGGCTCAATCGCATTGCAATGAGATGCAGCTTCTCCAGGAGTCTTTTTTGGCAAGAAATATTCCTTGAACCATTTTAAGAATAGTTCTCTTTCAATATATGACGATTTCGGATTCATTACCTGCACCAGGAGAGAGTCCATCCAAAAACTCATCCTTTCTGTTTTTTCCCTTAAATATCAAAGCATGTGGTAACAAGAAAATATCCTCCCGCACTGCAGCATAAAACTAAAGAAACGTTTTCTCCTCTTTCTGAAATTGTCAATGAATAAACGTCTTTTGCACCCTTTTCCTGGTTTATTGTTACTCTGAATTCCGGTCTCATCGACGTTAAATGTTTTTCCTGGTTTATTAAACAAATCGTTTGTTAAAATTTCAAGTAATAAGTTAAAAAAGTTATTAACATTTTACTTGTTCATCCTAGCAAGTGATAATCTCTCTGATTTTCTAATGCTAAGCTCTTGATTACGACGCATAAATCCATGGAACCAAGATCTCCGCAAATGAAAAAGTTATTTTCTTCACACTTCTAGAATCTGGAGCAATACCAACTTTTTAGAGAGTTTTAATGTGTAAAGTAAGTCATCCTTCATGTTCGATTTCTAATTCTGGACGCCAACCCAATTGAATTTTCGAGTTTCCAGATTGCAAGTGACGCCTCAAGATTCGAGATGCAATTACATTCATTGGCTTTACTTGCTTCATTTATACCTAATTCGCTTGAGACTACTTTTTGCATAGCCACTACCAAGTTTCACATAACTTCACTAAATGAAGCCCTAGTTACTATCACCCCTGACCTAAAAGGATAAATCGCAGTTAATTATTCTCCAACATATTAATGGTAACTCAAGATTATGCCGGATCCACCACAGGTACCACTTGATTTTAACATAACAAGACTGCAACCGATATTGTTAATGTGCTCTAATCTTATATGGCACCAGTATCTAATTTTTCTCTCTTTAAAGCAACAGTTTTACTTGCAAACCTACTAGATTTCCCAATACATGCTTGCAAAAGCTCTTCCGTCAAGAGCCGTCCAATTCGCAAAATGACGACAATATTCAGCAAGATCACGTCAGCACACTTTCTATAAGACATCTTCAGAAACTTGTCAAAATTTATAAGACATTTTCATAAACTTGTTGTCAAAAGAATATCGAAATAAATAAAAATAAATTTACAGTGTGTTTCTTTCTTTCAACGAATTTGCACAAATTGGCCAAAATTGTTCAATTGGATTCTTTCAGGTGTTGCCGCATTAATGTACTTGACGTTTTGCTGAACATACTGTCAACTTTTTCAGAAGTTCTCTAATCTGATGTTTTTGGCTTCTGCTCCTCGTTGTGACAAAAAGAGAACGAATCGTCCAATAAAAATATATTTTTTAACCCCAATTTTATGCAAATGCTTAATGTGTTGAGAGTAGTAAATGATGAGAAAATTTAACAACTTATTGCCACTCCACATAAACGAATACATGTTCCAATAAGATGACCTATGGACTCCCGCAGAAACACATTCCAAGCAACTTATAGGGTATCATGCAGCTTTGTTCATTGAAAAGCTAGGACGCATAACAACCCTTCGATTTATCACATCCCAAACATGTTCTATAGGTAATAGAATATTGATGTTAGCCCCCTGCAGAAGTCGTAATGTAACTGCTGCAATATGAAGACGGGCATTGTCTTGCTGGAATGTAACCTTTGGATATTGTAAAGCGAATGATTCTAAAGCTTCGTAAATGTACATTTCAACATTAAAATGGTCTGAAAGAAATACTAGAAGCCCTACTTCCTACCCTAATTTCACCCCTTTATCATCAATCCTCTAGTAAGTGCAGTTCCATGTTCTACGGAAGAATTCAAAAGCGGTATTGTTCCACTCTTCATCCTAATCTGCCCGTACCCACTCCATTCTAATTTGAAAGCGCGATCTCGATTAGTGAGAGGCAGGAAATCAACCCAAACGAACAATACGGCGATATATAGAACCCATAGTTATTATACAGCCTCTCTCTACCAAAAAACATTTCCCACAGACCTTGAGGTACTATGCCGATTCCTAAGGGCAAGCTATCTTAGTTTCCTATCTTCTCATTTGGCGGTTCTGCTGTGTATTGCCAATCTCCACGTGTTTCTTATTTTTTAACCGTCTTCCCTATTAAATTATATTGAATTATGTACTATACGTGGCTAGAGTAACTGACAGACTAAATACAGTCTTAGAGAAAAAAAAGGAAAATTAGATACCATACAGTAAAAAAGATTGAACAGCTGGTGTCTTCAAACAAAGACCAGTTACCTAAACTTCAATAGGGAAGACGGTTATAGACTAAGAAACACCTGGATGTTGGCCATACTCAATGCCAAATCACTAAGAGAACAGCCCACTTTACCCCAACAGTAATAGATACGATTCAACAAAGCAAAATGACGTCAAGATATACAACGAGAGCAAAAGACAAAAATGGCAGGGTTTAGAAAACTTCTGAAGTAGCTAAGAGTATGCCAATAAATATGGCAAAACTCGAAGGACCCCCCTTTATTTGAAAAGAGCTGCGAAAGCTCACTCAACTATGAAATCTTTTAACTTAAAACAATCAAAAATATTTTTATTACGTGTTACCTGTCAGGAGGATTATGAATTAAAGCACACTGATCACTAAGCGAGATAGACGGCTCAATATCAGAGCCCACAGTCGGTAAACTTGTAGATTTTGGACTCCTTCGCGCACCTTGTTGCACTTCCACCACAAACACGCCTCTAGCGCTAGGAGAATACTTCAACTTAGTTTCACGACTGTCTTCTTGTATATCCTGAAACAAGATGGCGTTATTTCAATCCTGAAACGAGATAAATAATGGAATATTACAGTTCTCTCTTCAGTCTCTACGATTAAATGGTTATTTTTCAACGTCATGGTAATAATGCTCCCGTTCGTGTTAGAATGGTTCGTCACCCTGGAATTTTGTGTGGACGATGTTACTTGTCCTTCATCGCAGACTAGTTCTTCAGTGTCGATGGTTAAATGAGTTTCTGCGCTTTGCTGGAAAAAAAAAACAAAAATCAGTCTTCATATTTTGAGCTTAGAGATACAGAAATTTAAAGAGATAGTGCCATATTTATCAATTTACCAGTGTTTAAATAAAGAAAATAGAAATAGTGATAGACGCAAGGAGAAAAGAGAAAAATCGAAAATGAGGCTAAAAACTCTAAATAGGGGATTGGGAAAAATTGATCTAAAACTGGTTTAGAAAGTATTTCTTGAAGATGAAAGTTTAAAGTGGATTAATGTTTCAAGTGATCTGAAAAATATTCTCCCAAACATAGCTAACCTAAATACTTAACATGAAGGTTTCTGAACAACTAAAAACTGAAGCAGATTTATTGCAAAAACCAGCATTTACGACCTGATAGGTTTGTTGGTCAAATTTGTGATGTTCCCTCAATTAAAAACATAAGTTTCAGGAAGATTACAGCTCCGAGGAAATATATCATATCTGGTTAGGTTCTCAGCAAAGTAATCTACAGCTCAAGATGATAAACCTACAATTTACTGTGTTGAGCCTCAGTAATGTAATATAAAAATTTGTACAATCCATTCATGATTGAGCTTTTCCTTACAATAGGTTTTATAGATATCGTTTGCTGATTCTCCCTCTGTTGTAAAGTGTGCTGTAAATAATATTTCGGTATTCCTCCTTCGTAATTATGCTACCTTATAGTCTATAAAGAAATCCAAGCAATTTTTCTTCACCAACAATATATGCTCTAGAAAGTATTATAGGTTTAAAAAATATAACTGATATAATACAGATCATCTAAATTTTTAAGCTAAAACTAGCCTATTTATGGGCTTTTAAAGTTACGATAGACTCAGCATGATCATTCTCGATCTAACAATGAGTAAAGTTTGGAATTTAGGAATCCTAAATCTGAACTCATTAAAATGCATTTTTTTGTAAATTTCCATACCTTGATAGCAATTTAATTGGATATTGCTGCTTATGCGCGTGATTAACTCAATTTTATCAACATGGTTCTTTTCAAGCATATTCAGGTCGACGCTAGATTTGTCAAACCTTCTGAATCTAAGGTGAACCAGATGTTCTTTATACCTATATCTGATTGATCTTCTTATTTACCCAATATATATTTAATTTTGAATTTAGTTGTTCCAAAAGATCAGTTAATGAACATTTGCTGCTGCCAAAGATGCAAAATATGGCATCTCCGTACCTAACTCAAAGCTGAGGAAAGTAAGCTAAGGTATTCTTAACATCTGTTTTAAATTTGCCCATAAAGAGGTTAGTCATAAAGGGAAATAGGTTGTTACCAACTAATATTCCTTCAATTTGTTGATAAAAGGTGTCATTGATTTGGAAAGAATTTTGTTTCAAACAAGCTAATAACCACATCCCTATTCATTTGATTATTCAACAAATCTTTTTCTGAATATTTTAAAATTACATCAATAAGTATCAAATTAAAACTTCATTATCAGTAAGCCCAATGTCCTCAATTTTCTCAATGAACACATATGAATTTTTAACTAGCAAAACAGGAAGCTGCACTGGTAGTTGGTTAAATTTTGCCAGACAACCATCTGAGAACCAAGTAAGTTGGAGTATTGATGTTGGAGATAAGGGGTCCTATCTCTTTGTTGGTGTGTGTACCAAAAGTAAACAATACATTCTAGGTAACACTGAGTTTGGTATCATTAGTCTTAGTTTGATTTTACTACTAAAGATAGTATGTAGCTTAGATATCGAACGTAAGTTCAGTGTTAGTGATGTGTTAATGCAAAAATGGTAGTGAAGTGGTTCACCAATTTTTATACAGATGTAAAATAACAATAACCAATCCTTTCCAAGAAAAGTAAACACAATTCCTTCCTGGAACTATACTAATAATACTGGTCACAATATTGATAACATCAAGAAACCTTTTTCTTTAGAATAGTACCATTAAGATTTCAAACCTTTCGGATATCTTTGTTTTTACGAAAGGAGAAGCTCAAGTATTCTCAAGCGAAACACCTAATAGACGTTTTGAAATAGTGAGCATCCGCGGAATTCTGAAAATAATAAAGGATCCAGTACTACCGGCCCACGACACAACAAGAACAACAGCACACACCGCACGAGTAACAACAACACGACCAATCCGATACCGCGTAACCGGATCGTGGCTTTCCTTTTTCCCTAAAACGCGCGCTGTCCAAAAACTTAACGACCATAACTATGGAGTCGTTGGCCCCTTTCGCGCACTCTCCAAATTACACGTCTTCCAGATAGAGATAGCTAATGCAATTAAAGAGATATTATAAACAAGACGTTCGAGAAAGGATCCTGCGATGTGCATAGCAGGTATACCCTGGATAGTACTCCTTCAAGCTGTATATATGCGAGATAGGTATGTAAGTGCGTAGCAGCAGCGGCTTCCTTTATTTTGTTTTATTTCTGCTGCTGAAACCGTTTTCGGTGTAGCTTCCACTTAGTACGTTTTAGGCGTAATCTATTCTTTTTGGATCTGGTATCGGTTAACAATTAACTCTACAGGTTGGAGGTTAATTATTTATTTTCTTATTTGATATCCTACCAGAGACAAGCCAATACGCTGCGATTTTTTTGAAAATAATCCACCTAAAATGTTTCAGAAACTAACAAAGAAATACAAGTAAGTGTATCTCACCGATTTAAATGAAACTTTGTGGGTTTATAGACCGATCTAGTGAAAGAATAACGGTAACTATCTTAGCTGTCCAATTGCCCATTGGCGAGGTGTAAAGCACCCCAAACTCAATGCTACCCTTCGTTATTTGACTCAATAGCTCAGAAACTATGAGAGATATAAAAAAAAAGTTCAGGCACGATTTAAACTGCTTTACATGCTCTTAGCGATGACGTAAATATGTTCTCTATAACGAATATTTATTTAGAGAAACAACCCCTCACCCCCTTATCTTTTTGCAAATTTCAGAACTTTTATATACGAAATATTTTTATTGGTGTAAAAACATAATCAATTGTCATCGCCAAGGTTCTTCAATCTATTTAAATACACATGGCATCAAAATGGATACATCGCCGAACGGCTACCTCATTTTAAAGATCCTGCAAGATTCTGCTTCCCAAAGGATGCAATAATGAGGTATTTGGGGCAATCCTGCGTTTATTCGTTGTGCATGGTGTAAGCAATTCCTTCGTTTTCAACATTTCGACACGGAGTACCTATCATTCTTACTATGTATACGCAATACACATCGTAATATATTTCTCAATTTACTTTTTAAGCAGTTGTCAGTAAACTCTATACTCACATTTTATTAATAAAATCATTTGATAACCACCTGCGTGTTTTTTTCAATACATAAATTCTACGTAGCTTCTATATTTTTGTAGTATATAAAAATTTTGAAATTTGCAAAAAAAATAAGGGGGTGAGGGGTTGTTTCCCTAAATAAATATTCGTTTTAAAGAAAATATTTACGTCATCGTTAAGAACATGTAAAACAGTTTAAATCTTGTCTTAACTTTTTGTTGATATCTCCCATAGTTTCTGAGCTATTGAGTCAAACAGCGAAGGGTGCTTTACACCTCGCCACTGGGCCATTGGGCAGCTAAAATAGTTACCGTTGTTTTGATATCTTACCAGAGACAAGTCAATACGTTGTGGTGTTTTTGAAAACGATCCACCTGAAATGTTTCAGAAACTAAGACAAAAATAAAGATTTCCAAAAACACATTTAATTTTATTATAAGGAAGACATGCTTTGGCCTATGAATTACCCTTATGACGTTTACATCCGCGTCCCCACTAATACCCGTCCCCCAAAACAATTTGAATCGAATTACCCATCGTGTGGTACCTCAAATGAAAGCTTCTTATGCTTATATGTTGTATTATTTGCCCTTTTTTTCTACTTAGCATCTTAAAAATTATCAAGTTACATAAATTCGTGAACGCTCGAATTTGAAATAAAATTAAACAAGGTTTTGACGTTTCGTCATAAAAATTGTCAGTGGTATTTTTTCATAAAAATGGTGCACACTATTTCCAAAAGGAAGTAACGTATCTTCATTAATGAATCTCTAAATGGTGACCTATTTGAATATGTTGGAGAACACCATGATCCTCTTATAACTGAAGAAGTTAAAGACCAATGTAATAAAGAAGGTAATCAAATGCTCAACGAAGAAAAACTTTTCTTCCAGCAGAATAGAGACGCATTATACTCTAAATTTTCACAGAGTTTCATTTCCTACTCAATAATTGAAAAATATGCAGGCTATTCAATTTAAAAAATACAAACTATTCAAGTTAGCGTTGACATGCGATGTGCATTTCTCAACACCATTGTGGTCAGCGAAAAAAGCGGAAAAACGTCGTAGCTATAAAAGTAAAGTTAGATAATAGTGGCCCAATAATTTTGAGCAACCTGTATATCCCTACTAAAAAAACCATATGCTTTTCCTTGATTCCATTTTCAGAAAAACACCTTGAACGTTAATTCAAAGTATTTACACGTTTGACAATCAATCTGAAAATGTTACATTTTATTAAAATTATTTCTGTTAAAAACTGAATTTAGTTTTACTGCTGAAGACGATAGCTTAGGTCTCGAAACATGCGTCCAGTGCTAGTGAAATATTGTGGTAAGGGTGAAAATGAAGTGTATTCCAGTCCCATAGCGTTCGCTCCCAAGTCATATCTTCTATTTTCGATAAGTACTTCAAAATGCTTTATTTTGTGTGTCTGTGTACTCACAAATCTGCTTTGTTTGGGTTTAGCTCTTGTGACTACCAAACGAATTTTCAGTCACAGCATTTCAATCAATCTAAAGTTTTCACAACGTTTTTCATAAACTCTCTCGATATCGTCAATATTCTAACATTAGGTTAAAAAATGCATTAAAACTATATCTGGTAGTCTTTCAACTTGCTCAAGAAACACATAAGCAACCTAGGCCTGACATAAGAAGCAACGTACCGGAAGAAGAGACTGCCGTCCACGTACTGTGCGATACCTACGTAGAGGTCTATCTAACGATAGAGGAACCACAGTGGATCTAAAAATGTTCCTGTAGCGTAGGACAGGACCTCGTTTTCAATCTAATCCAAGACTAAATTGGATTAGATCAACTGTCATAAAAACATTTATTATCATTTAACCATAACAGTACTACCATTGGAAATGAATTTAGACAACAAAAAGTCTCTTTTATACATATTATTAAGAATACAAGCGTACTTATATAAACGGATAGAGTTTCCTGTGTGATAAATTTACTATCTTATAGAAAAAAATAATAGGACATAGGGAAGATTATTCTTTAACGATTAAATATCATTCTTGTGAATAAATATTTTTTAAATAAGTTGGACAAACAAATCTCAAACAGACTAGTAGTTAACATCGTTTGCAATTCATTTCCTTGACATTTATTTGTTGCTACAAATATGTACTAACCAACCTTGCCTTCAGTAAATATTGTTGCAGAAAATGTCAGCCAGCTGTAAACAATACTGCAAGGATGTCTATGAAAATCACACAGACCGTGCTACAAGTGTTTATACTACAAATTAAAACTTTATTTTGCACTGCTCCAACTTCATCACTTGCTAAATTATTAAAGCTACTTAGACATAAATATATCGATAACTTATTAAAGATTAGAAGTTAGATGTTACACAAGGTAATTTTTATACTATTTCAAATCATCATTACAATCGATTATTACTTGGAAATAAATTACTTTAGTGTCTAAAAGTAATAAACAAGCGGATTCTCACGTAAGAATCTGATTTTCTGAAAAATTTGGACATTTAGCCTTTTGCTCTGCGCGACACGAATTGAAGTAAGTTTGTGCAACCTTTCTGATAACCTACTCTTAGATTTAAGATTCCTTAGTATTACATTAATTTAATAAATCTCGGACACTGATTTTGAAAACGTTTTAAAACTAGAACCGCCAAGAATTCCTCATGCATCGAACTGCCACCTCGGTCAAATTGATCGGTGATTAAAACTCAATTTTGTTTCGACTGTTTTTATTAATTAACATCATTTGTTTGCATAAAAGTGCATATTTATCCACATTTTCCACATATGTTCTTGTTACAGTTCTTACATCTATCGTAAGTCTTATTTTCACATTTCTTTTCTTGACATGTACATACGGCTTTTGCGAGATTGCTTATCTGTCTTTGATCCAACCTGTAAGTTCTTGTTGCATTTTTGATTCGGTGTTCCCTCCTGAGGTTCTTCTGCCAATTGCAGAATTAAGTCGCGACGTTTAATTTTTTTGCCGGTGATGTCTTTGTATACAGCAAACGCATTTATTGCAGCAAGATCCAATATATTACAAAAAAACATGGACTGGCCATCTTCTTGAGGGTGCCTTCACGCTGTATTTTCGGGCCATTTGATCTACTACGTCAACGCCATATTTTGTGCTATTATAGTATAAAACTGTTTCTGGCCTTTTCTTTGTACCAGCATCAATCGAAACTGTTGGATGTTGCGTACTTAGAAGAAGGACATTTTTGTTTATTTTGGCTTGATAAACTGTCAAAGTGCAAACATTTTCTTTACTTGTGAATAACTCAGTTTCATATAAAGAACCTTTGCTTTTTTTATTACTTTGGGAATTTCTCGGCCTGTTCACAGTTACAACAATTGTGGTGTTTAGTTTTGCTAATTTCTTTGCAAGTTCCAAACTCGCCGGTATACCAATTGACAATGAATTACATTATTATTGTCCAAAACAACAAATTTTTTAGTGACCATCTTGAATTAAGAACCTTCTTTTCTTGATTTACATTTTGAGACCACAAATTTCAAAACCACGTTCAAAGTTTTGCATAGGTATTGGGCAAATAAAGTGTGTTTGTTGTGCAATTGAAAAAAGATCATAGAAGGAGTGAAAAAAATCAAGGAGAAGTGAAAAAAATTAAATAATTTCAAAACACTGCAAAGTATATAAGTAAGTGGTGCATGGTTATAAAGCGAAAAGCAAGGGAGTTAAAATATCCAATAAAAAAAATTGGCGTGCCGTTACATATTGACTGTACAACAAAATTCGGGACACCCGGTATAGGCTGATACCGTAATTGCTCATTTTGGTACATCATCAATCACCATAGTTAAATAAAAGCAAATTAAAGTATTATTTCGGGTATTGACTCCATTCCCTTTTCTGTTGCAAGTGGAACATAATGAATCCTGTCCTTGTACAGCCAGAAATATTTGAACTTTGCGCTAAGTAAGGGCAGATAGTAAAACATTTACAGGATGAACTACTTTAACCGAGGATAATATGATTTAAATTATTGTACAATTTATTGCGCAACCATGTAAATAAGGTGATAATTGTTGTCAGATTTACATAGTATTAAAATTGACCCAGCAATTTTGCATGGTTCGTGCTGAAGCCATCATAAAAGTAACAACACAAAAAATCTAAAAAAGAAATAACAATTAACAAAACAAGTTAAAATGAGAGAAAATAATAACGAGAACAAAAAAGGAACATATGACAAATGCAGGATATAATAACTATAAACAACAAGAATAATTTACGCTTTTGGAATTGAGATTTAACAATTTAGCAATTGTTATGATTATTATGCACAGCAAGAAGCTCTCTAGATAAGTCTGGCGTCACAAGAAACAATTTGGCGCTCTTTCCTAGACAACTTTACCTAATAACAAAAACAGATTACCAACTAGTTTTAAATAAAACACATTACGTATATGAATGTCTTCTATCACAATTTAACAACATATTCTACAACCAAGAACACATTTTTATGTGTGCAATTCCAGTTTTTTTCAGGCCATGTTTTAATTTTAAAAGTTTTATAGTTTTTAGAGACGTCTGTCCTTCAACCCACTTTAACAGCAATAAAATAAAAGACATTTTAGCAGCTCCCACGCTTATTTACTATTTACAATTCTAGAAAGAGAAGGGAAAAAGGATAACGACAAATCCATCATCGAAAAAGACGATCATTACCCCATTCCGTGTGTCAATTACATCTAATTTATAATATCTACAAGTAAATGTGTGCAATATAATAACTGATAATGAACCCGAGCGTAACAACGAGTCGCCAGTGGATGCAACTAAATTGCATTCTTCGTTGCATTTGGCCAGGGTCTTTGCCCGGCCATTCACTTTAACCAAAATTCGTTCCCCACGACGACGTGGTTAGTGACTGTGTTCTACGTATGCGTTTGGGTCTGCGCGTGTGTGTGTGTTAGTGTGCAAGTGTTGTTTTGTATGTCTACATCCACGATTTATGCACCCTTACGTCATCCGTTGTTTTTCTCGCTTGCACGCCAAAAATTCGCCCAGCGCTAGATCGGATAACAAGCGACCTTCGCACGGTAAAAATCCACCGAAACCCAGCAAGGCGGAAATGTGTCTCGAAGAGTCGGTTGTGTTTGGGGGACAAAAAAAGAAAAGAAAAAACCACCTCGCAGTACTTAGTTGCAGGAAAAGAAGGAAGGGGACAGTACAGAGAGTGTACAGGGTGAGCCAATTATCTGATGGTAAATTTTAGTATTTACCATAGCGTTAGAGAATTGACACTAGATAGAATTTAAACGTGCGATTTTGTCGACGTAATTACCATCACAGCCAATGACCTTTTGCCAACCTGACACCAATTTTTGTATGCCGGTATTGTAGAACTCTACCGGTTTTGAATCAAAATATTGACGGACTGCATTTATCACATCAATTCAAGTTTGGAACTGCCTATGCCTCATACAGTCGATCAAAAGAAAGAAAAAGGTGGAAATCACTGTGCGAAATGTCAGGAGAACAAGGAGGGTGTGGTTATGTTTTCCAGTCTAGCTGAGAAAAGTTTTCCCCAAGTCACTCTTGCGGTATGAGGTCTGGCGTTATCCTGTAGAAATAGCACTTTCCTTTGATTGATCAAAAAAGGCTGTTTCTGGATAAGTGCTGCTTGCATTCGTTGAACCTGTTCACAATATTAGTTAGCAGTAATGGTTTGATCCATTTCCGGTTGCTGTCCACAAAACACCCAATAAAACCTTTTTGGGCGCAAAGAAAGCTTGGGAGTGTGTAGTATTGGATCAGTTGGTGATTACCAATGATACGAAAGCTTAGAATTTGAGCACAATATCCACTTTCCATCATAAGTTAACAACCGATCAAGAAAAGGTTCATTACCGTTGCGAACAAATGGTAAGACGGCTGAATTTGTTATTTTCTGACAATTCATGTGGGACCCATTTGCTTAATTTCCACGTGTTTCTTGGCTAGTGAAGATGCAAACGAATGGTTTCATCGCTCACATTTGCTATTACGACAGTGTACACATGAACCATGTAACATAAGTGTTGAATTTAATGAAGCCTGCTGTTGTAGAACCAGAAATATTTCAGAGAACTTGGCACTAAATAAGAAACTGCCAAGATAGGATAGATATGTTAACAGTAGCTAATAAGATTAAAATTATTAGGCAATTTGTTGTGCAACCATAGCACAACCTATGCTTGGAAGAATCTGCTTCCACAATCTCAAGGTGAGACCATTTGCATTCCCTCCAACAGTCAAGCAACCTTAAAGGCATTAGCATCTTATCGTATAATCTCTAAACTAGTATGAAAGTGGCTCCAAAACCTAATGTTTCTGTCTAAATACCACAAGCTTTCTTTACCATGGGTACCAGGGCACAAAGGTATAACGAGTAATGAAACTGAAAACTAGCTAGCGGGAGAAGATTCTGAAATTAATTTCACAGGACCTGAACCTAGTCTAAGTATAGGTATCTAAGAATGCAGTACATGATGCAATTAACGAATGGATTACAAAACAACACCAGTTTTATTGAAAAGACGCAACAGAAATAAATGAGAAGACCCTCCCAATATTAAACTACTGACATATTTGCATTAAACAGGATTAAACTTAATAGTACATAGCTGTTTGAGGGATCATCTGCACAAAGTAGGGATCTACAAGGACGAACCCCTATGCAGACTTTGTAATAAAGAGAAGGAAACAGCCTCTCAAGCAGATTCGCTCTGCAAAAGGTCCACCACCGGAGATCGATTTATTGCCAACCTAATCAAGCGAACTAACATATAAAAGACAATCCATGCAAATGAACAACCACGGCAAACAATAATTACGGAATTTACCCAATATTATTGAACTTTATTTTGGTTCGTACGAAAGCCATCCTAAAAGCAACAGTATACAAAACTGAAAAGTCTACCAAGAAACTGACAAATTCAGACTAACCAAAATTAATTAAGCAAAGCTCCATAAAGTGAAGGGAACACAATAATTAATAACATATAGGTAAAAATAAAGGTAAACAGTACCAAAAAGGAAAAGCGAAAATAGGAAAAAAAGATTTAATAACAACAAATTACTAGAATTTTTTAAATACTTCACTAAAACCCTTACCACAACACTTCACTCGCACTGGACGCACGTTTCGATAGCCAAGTTCATCATCATCATCAGTAAAATTCATTGTGGCATGGGTTTCAGTGAAGCGTTTCAATGTTCCAATGCTATAGAGTTCGAGTACTTGTTTAGAGTAGAAATTTTACTTTTAAAATTGACATTTGACAGATTGACCATTGTTGTGATTGCAGTGTTTAGCAACGATCTCTTTGGATGAACGTCGTGTCACAGGAGACAATCTGACGCTTTTTCCTAGCCAACTTTACACAAAAATAAAAACAGATTACCAAAATCTTTATTGCTGCATATCATGATAATTCCCAAGTTAAGACATCACATTCTCAGCATTCATGGATCAGTTTTCCCATTGTCTTTCCAAAGCCGTGAAAATACATAATACATCATAGTTTAGTTAAAAAAATTGGCATCACCTCCAGTGCCACCGGGAATACAATTGGACTGTTGATAACACCAAAAGTTAACTCATAAAAGACACAAATCGACCTAATGATGAGGTAACTCTTTAGGACCTCACTGTATATCACACTACACTTCAAGATTGATTTGGTAAAATTACTTTCATATGTACAAGATGTCTAGAATGCAAGCATTGCGATAATGTCACTTTTCTATGGGACATCTAGCATATTAGTTGAGTCTAAACTTTCACGACCGTTGTTTGCCATTAAATAATATTCCTTGTGTTGTCGAATCATTGACTTTTTTCTTGACATTTCGCCGATCTCACTATCATCTGGTCATCCAGCATTTGAAAATCTTCCGCAGAAACTCATACCGTCAGCTTTTTCAGAAGGTTTTCAAAAAAATTATTCTAGGCTAGCCTATATATTCTAGGATATAAAAGCTCTCTACAGAATAAAGTGATAAGTGGAAGTCAAACGCTTTAGTAAATTCCAGCAGTAGGATTGTTTAAATTTCATCAACTTCAAGCAACCCAAACCCCATTTTTTCAAATAAGAAATAATGTAGAAATATTTATATCAACAATACTTTCAACTTTTCTTGAATATATAATGAGTCTCTTTCGTAAAACCTTATATTTCTATGTACCTTCACAAGTCAAAACTTTTTATATAATTGTCTTCTTTGTGAACACATTTCTTTATAAATTCTTATAGCAATTAAAGTAAATGTGATATGAATAAGTTAAGGTGACGTCAAGAACATTAGTGGCCTTTGTTGAGGTGACGAATATTATTGATTTGGTTGTAATCAATTTAAAGTTATAATTTGCCAGGCAATTCTGCGGAAAACTGAAATTTAATAAATATATTAACCATGGAAAAATCGTCTTATTCTAGGGATATTAAAGTTATTTCCGTCATCAGTCATCAGTATCTTGCCACTACTTGAAGAGTCATAGAGATATCCCGAGACCCAATCAAACTTCTGGCTTGAACATAGCTAAGCTGCAGCTTTGATACGTGTTTGTGATGGTGGCCTTATGATAGTGACTTATGGTGGCATGCTCCCAGTCCTAGCTTTGCTTGATTTCAGCAAGATGTTCAACTCTTTTCAACACGCATTCTTGGTGTTTATTTTAAATTATGTGGGCTCTCTAACTCAGCAAATTTGGCGTCATTATTTGGGTGAAAGATTGCAGTTCACACAAATTAGGGAGGACATCTCTTGGTTAAACCAATTGCTCGCGGTGTTCTCCAAGGTTCTATTTTAGGGCCACTTTTCTTTACCATTTACACGACCATTTTTAGTGAGTATTTATAAAAGACATTGGTCTTTTAATAATATTTACTCACAGAACTTAGTATTTTTGGTTGATTTTACATAATTATGATTGAATTTCTGGCCTATTGTTTCATTTCTCTGGGTATAAAGGAAGAACAAGCATTCCCGTGTGTACTTCAATTAATATTTACTTGCACATCTTTAATACTTTCGTATTTGTTGTATATTGATTGGAAATAATCATTATTATTATTATTATTACAAATATGCAGGCTGTTCTAACGTAAGAATGCTCCTTTCTTTTGGTATTTGGGTTTGAAAAATAGTCTTAAAAGATAAGCCTCACAATTCTAAGTAATATTTGAACAAAGACTTTTCAATATTTCCAATGATATATAGGAAATAGTGAGCTTTCTCAGATAATTGGCGCACCCTGTACGTGTTGAAACACAATACGTATCCATGTTGGAAAGAGAATGGTTTCGAGACAAGGACGATAATAAAACCCCTTTTTCCCACTAGAAATCGTTAGTGTAATTGCTTATTTATTTATTGTTTTTTATACCGTTCTTTTCTTTTTGGGTTGCTTCCTCTCCTTGTTCTTCAATTGCAGTTTGTTGCCCTCGCTGCGAGGCAATAGCGACGCGTTTAAATCAAAGTTCGGTGCTTTTATAATAAGAAGATGACGGACACTTGTGCAAAATTTGACTTGGTAATCTCGAAACGAAAAGGAGAAAAAAGAGAACTTGGCGACCAATAGAACGTTCACACGCATGATGCACAAATTCATCGTCTCAGCGCCTCGACACTCTTATTCAAGCGGATCGTCGTACGTTTAGATGTTAATTCATCTTTTTTTCCGTTAAAATTTTGCGGAACACATGTGAGAGTTAATAGGATCATTTGGAGACGATTACGATGCTTCTCAGAATAAGAATGCGCGTGAATCACTAATGTTTAAACCATTGCGATGTTGTTTCTAGCATTTTACGTATCAACATCGCTCCCAAAATAAATTTAACAAGTAGCAAACATATTTACAATGTTAAGTCGATGTGGAAAAGAATTTGATTTTAAAATAAGTTAAATGAAATATAGAATTCAACTAAAATGGAAAACGTTTTTGTATAATGATGCATATATCTAATATTCATGGGAGTCATACATTTGGATATTGCATCCAAGTGGTGTCTGGTATGAATATTGTTTGCTTACCATGACAGCAACAAATAAAATATACTTGACGGTTTTAAACTATTGATTCAAAATTTTGAGCCCAGGGAACTAGTTGCAGTCAAAGACGAGTCTTGCATTTAGAAATTACTTCCAAGCGGTTTCTGGTATTAATATTATTTGGTTACCATGACAATAATAAACAAAACATACTAATATTGACGATCTTAAACTGTTGATTCAAAATTTGAAAAAGGATTTGTCAAATTAATTAATTCTACTGATGTAGAAATAAAGGAATTATAGTATGAATGCATCTTTTTAGCGAAAAAAAATTAGGGAAACAATACTGATAAGTGATGTGAATATAAATATAAATGATGTGAATATAAATATTTCAGCATAAATTTAAAATCAATACCAAAAATCAGTCAGGAATTGGAAAAGGGGCCCACCATCAAAGCCCAATATACTTGGTACATAGACGATTCAACTTAACGTGCTAAGTGGTGCGGCAGGATTTTCCTCTACATAACACAAAATATTCAATTTTAAGTCCCCCGTCAACTTGATTTCTTTTTATGGTAATCTCTAATGCAACCCTTTCGAATTAAACTGTTTAATAATTGCTTGAATAGAACCATTAGAGGGTATTAGTCTTTCTCAAATTCCACAACATAATCGTTCCTCTTGTACCGTGAGGTATCGAGGTTGGCGTATGCCTTATTTCTTCGTACACCTTTTCCACTCCTTCCTATCTAGTGCCATCTCTGCTGCTTCGCTTAGTATTTCCTTGATGTCCTGGTTCCACGTTTTACCCGGTCTGCCTCTTCTGTTCCATCCCGTCGTCTTTGCCTCCCAAACTCGTTTCACTTGCCTCCCTTCGTCCATTCTAACTAAGTGTCCAAACCATGCCATCGTCTTTTCTTTTATTATTTCGAGTAGGGGCCCACTTTGCAGCCTTTCTCTTATTTCTGAGTTTCTGACTTCGTCTATTCTTTTCGCTCCTATAATTCTTCTCAAGAACCCCATAACTGCCGCCTGTAGTCTACTTTGCTGTTTTTTGCTTGAAATCCAGCTTTCTGCTCCGTATGTGAGTGTTAATAAGTATATGATTTTGTATATGGTAATTTTTGTCCCGGTCGAAACTTCCTTATTATTTGGGAATCCTCTGTTCAGTGCCTGGTATAATTTCCTCGTGTTTCTTCCGTGTTCTATGTCTCCTCTGCGATTTATTGCTGTTCCCAGGCACTTGTACTTATTTGTTTGTGTCACCTTTTGGTGTTCAAATTCTATTTCTATTTCTGTTGTTTCTTCCTTCCGTCTTGTAATTTTCATGGTCTGGGTTTTTTCTTTATTCACGTTTAGGTTGTACTTCTTTGTTTCCTCGTTCCATACCTCTAAATTGTGTTTAAGTTTTTTTTGTGTGTCTGCCATCATAATTACATATGTCACCTGCAAAAATGCCCATCTCTGCATTCACCGATTGCATCCTGTTCCATCCGATTTAGTATCTTTTCAATGCTTTTCTGATATTTTTCACTATTTCATCTATGGTATTTATAAAAAGTATTCTCTCTCTATCTTCACTTGTTTATTATGCAGACTGCTCGATATGTTTCCCCTTTGTATCGAGTCGAAAGCCTTTACCATGTCTATGTATTTCATCATCTGTAGGCTTACTTCGTTGCATCCCGGGGCTTTCCCTATCTTTATTTTTCTTATCGCTTCGTCTAGTTCTATTGTTGTACTTCCTGTTTTTCCATTTAATAGTATCTTGAGATGCTTTTTCCATCTTTCCATTATTTCTCTACTCCGATATGTTCAATTATAAAAAATCGTGTCAATACATAAAAGGTATATGTTAATGTTCAACAGTAAAAGATGCACGGTATGTATATATATTTTTTATGGGCCAAAACAACTCGTCTTTTTCCAAACTTGACAAAGTAAGCTAAAAGGTTGAACAGCACTGATCTACATATATCTTCACTTTTTGCCCAATTTTCCATTCTACGCTATTCTTAATGCATTTTACCGATGCAAATAATTCAATCCTCTGTCCCTCTGGGACCAGCTAGGAAAACGCTAATATACAGAAAGTCTTCATTTAGGTAGCAATTTAGTTATTTCCTTCCTCATGTCCAAGCATGCGTTTATTACAAAACCATGAGAGGAACTTTCGCAATCTTCCCATCCCTAAAAGTTACCAAACACCAATGCGTAACCCACGGTTACATAAGAGGGCAGAAAAAGCAACAACAGTTCGAAAACAGGTAGTCCATCGAAACTTATCTGATCCTAGCCGTTAATTGATCGTCGAATAGATTTAAATCCGTATAAGCGTTCGCGTTGCACGCGCACGATTTTCACGCAAAAGCGATCTAAATTTACGGTTTCCTTGCGTGCGCCTAATTGACCAATAACCGAAACGGTGTTAATATAAGCGGCGGTTTGTCCAATGCCTCTACCCCGACCGGCTATCCTGAACGCAGTCGTAACCAACGCCTGGATATTTATTCGCTACGAATATTACAAAGTGAGATTATAATATAGCGCGCGGCGTGTTCGGAAATCATCACTTACGTGCTGACGTAAGGATGTCGTTATTAAATAACGGCGGTGCCTTAATAAGTCCTCGGGTGGTCCCCGAATGATTGGCTAAAAATTTTTTGGAAAGTATAATTAGCTTCTATGGGGAGCATGTAAAAATATCACTTTTATAAATTGCATAGTGCAAGTGATTGTACCTAAGAGATACATAAGTAAAATCCATTGCGAAGGGATATCTTACTTTACTTATTTGTGGGGTTGAGTTGGATTTTTCCTCCATATGTCTTTCAATTGATTTCTATCTTGGGCGATTTTTTTCACGTCCATCCATCTGATCCCCCTCTCCAAAACTGCTGCTTTCGCCTCTTCTTCACAAGTCCTTCGAGGTCTTCCTCACTTCTTCCTCCCTAGCCGTTTTACTTCATACATTTTTTATTAGCCTTTCCCCGCTAATCCTCATTATGTGCCGTAACCATCTGGGTTGACACTGTTTAACTGACTCTGTGGCAGGAATTATATTTAATTGTTCCCGGAAAGCTTCATTTCTTATATGAGGCGTGTCCGGGAACAAAGGTACACTCCTGCGCATGTGCATGATATCGCGTGATTTCAACCCTGCAATCAAGTCGTCCTATTGTGTCATCTTTTCACTCAATGTTAGTGCGTCGTTTATTTTGTTCCGGTCAGTACTTTGGAAATTATTGCGATAACAATGGAGCCTCCTCTGTCAAAATGCGTCCCACTGGAAATTTGTGCAATCATTCGCTACTTTTGTGTGTCAATGAAGGAATCGCCGACCGCAATTCACTGAAGAATTTCCGAAGCTTATAGCGAGGTTATGTCACGCAAGCAAGTGTCGGTTTGGTGTTCAGAGTTTCGAAACGATCGGACAAACTTAGATGATCTTCCAAGATCTGGAAGACCGAGAACGTCTCTGATGGATCGAAACATCCAGCGGGTTCAAGAACTCATCATTACCGATAGACGTTTGACAATTCGAGAAACGGCATCCGAAGTGTACATTCCGAAGACAGCATCCCGACAGTCCACCTCCCAAAAAATTTCGCGTTACTCCATCGGCTAAAAAAGTCCTTGCTACAGTTTTTTGGGATTGTAAAGGCGTTGTGGCGAAACTGTAAATGCAGCAGCATACTGCGAAACCCTCGATAAATTACAAGAAGCGATTCGACGAAAGAGGCCTGGTCTACTTAGTCACGGAGTCAAGTTTCTTCATGACAACGCAACGCCTCACCGCCAGAATCACCACGGATAAGCTTCGCCATTTCGGATAGGAAGTCATCACTCACCCAGCTCACAGTCCGGACCTGGCTCCTTCGGATTTTCATCTTTTCCGAGACATGAAAGGTTTTTTAGGAGGACAACGATTTCGGTCGGCTGAGGACATCATCCAACCCACAACACAGTGGTTGCGTCGACAGGGACCTGATTTCCATACCAAGGGTATGTTAGACCTCGTCCGCAGACGGGACAAGTGCCTCAATCGGCTTGGTGACTACGTTGAAAAATAGTTTAAGGACCACACTTTCATCCTGTAATTCGCTTTTTTTTTTAATAAATTTATTTGTTGTATCTTCTAAGCGAGTGTACCTTTGTTCCCGGACACGCCTCGTATGTATCTTTTCCTGTCTTGTTCAGGATCCTTTTCTGTCTTTGATTTAGGGTCAACGATTCGTTTGCATAAGTTAAAGTAGGCCACCTTTCTAACCGCTTCTACTTTTATTTCTGTGGGTATTTCCTTTTTCCCCAGGAAGCTATTTCTGATGGCGTTGTAGAGTCCTCCGGTTGAGGCCAACCGTTCGTTAATTTCATCTTCAAAATTCCCCTGATCATTAATCATTGAGCCTAAATATTTAAAATTTGTGACTTACTCCAGTTTCTGTCCTTCCAGGCAGATACTGTGCTTAACCTCTTGTCTTCCTACTACTAGTGCTTTTGTTTTGTTAAAATTAATAACCAAATTGATCTTTTTAACTTGTTCATTAAAAATGTCCAGGTTGGTTTGTAATTCTCTCTGCGATTCTCCGAATAGAATTTCGTCATCGGCATAGCAAAGCTCGGAGATTGTCACCGTGTCTAGTTTCCAGTAACCGACGTTAAAATTTTGACAGACGTCTACTAATGAATAGTTATCATAGTCAGTAGTGCAGATTTTTACACAAAGCGTCATCTGTCTCCAAACATGGGTACTTTTCATATCGTCTTCGAACGTACAACAAAGAACAGCTGGCAGAATAAAAAACAGTAATTTAAAACAAATTTGCTATCAGTTCTCCAATTTATACATTGTGGATTTAAGTGAAGAACCCCTTAAAGTACGCAATTCCTTCATCTAACATTAGAATTATGTTTTACAGACCGAATGTACGTTCCCTAGAAATTCTATCGCTTTCAACTCTTCACTGGAACTGGCGCCGCCACCAAAATTCTACGTAACATTAATAGTCCAACTTACTTGCTTTCCAAATGGCTGTTAGACACATCTAACTACTTAGATTCCTGTTTTGTCAGCTAAGAATTCATACGTATTCATTGAGAATATCAAAGACATTGAGATTATTAATAAAGTTTTAATCTCTGATGTTTCCTAGCAATTCGAATCTTCACGTATTTAAAACGTAAAACTTCCAGGAGAGTTGGCAATTCAATATTTCATCAACGTTGGATTGTTTCTTAATGGTCATGCCTGGATATCTCCAAAGATAGATGACTTTTTAAAAAACTAGATAACCTATACTCTCATTGGTACTCTTTTTTTCGAAGAAAATTGTGCTGTAATACACATTTTCCTAAATATCTTGAAAATTATCAATTTTAGATGCGTAGGTGTAATTAACAATAGACACTTTTTCCGTTTGAAAGTTTAACCGTAATTGTGAGACGCGCTGTATAATGTTTTCGAAAAATTCATTCGGTTTCCAATCCTACCTTATACGGTCACCCAGTTCCGCAAAATTTCAATTTTCCAAATTAAACACCTTCACAATTATAAAAGTTCACATGCACTCGTCCATCTGTCAAAAATTGTAAATATTTCAAATATGGTTAAAAATAGCATCATAGTTGTCTTATCGAATAAACCTTAAAATTGAACGAGGAATCCAAAAATGTGTTCTTTTTAAAATAACGAACTTGACAGCTATATCCTGTGTAACCGGTAGTCTTAGATAATTTAAAATATTTTAGTTTAAAAGTATATGTAGGTTTTAATATATTGCCAAGTTTTCGAAAGTATACTCTTTCATATATCGATCGATACAGTTCTTCGTGAAACACCTGTATTCTTGAAAAAAATCATATTGTTACACGTTAATTAAGGAGATAAACCGCAATGAACAACTAAATTATTATGAATGCATGGAAATTTACAAAAAACGAACATAGGTTAGTTTTAGTGTAGTTTGTTCCGTTTTACTGTTGAAGATTTAATTATACTCAATTCACCGAGTTTACTCCAAATACAACAACCTCGTAAAGAAAGGATAAGTTCACAATATCTTTTTTTTTTAAGAAGTAAGTACTAAGAAAATATAAAATTATTTTCCTAAAAATATATTACTATGACAAGCCAAAGTACTAATTTTACTATTCCCCTTAAATCTGCGATGTACAATAACAATTATGTATGTTGTATATGGATTTTTTGTTTACATATTCAAACATATCGTGGGACTATCAATAATACTGCTCCTATGATATGTAGAAAATGGATTTCTTTAAACCGAAATGATGTAATTTCGTTGAAAACGTCGACGAAAATAACTTTATATCCACCAACAACGCGATATTGGAATTATACAGATTGTGGTTAGAAAAAACTATCGTCTTCAGGCTAACGATATACGCAACTCTTGCCATTCTTACTGAATGTATGTACAACCTAACCGCATATTAAATATAAGTCGATATGTTGAAATAGGACAATGTCTAATTATAATATGTGGATTTTACTTATACGGATCTAATGCTAAATAGGACAAAAAAAGAAACCACACCAAATAATAGCTATGAATTAATGCTTTCCTGAAACAATTGGATGAGTTGCTTACGTAATTTTTTCTATCAAAACAATTCTCTCCTACGAAGAACTATATTCAATGGTTTTTAGCCATTATTTATTTGGAAATATCCTTTCTTTGAAAAACAAATGAGGTGCATCATATACAGCGTGTTCAGTGAGGAATCGGTCAGCGCGGAAACGACTACAGATTTTAAAATTCTGAAACCGTTCTTTATTCGAGAAAAAAATTTTGTTTCAAGACTATAAAGATCTTGAAAATTTATTTGGATTAAATAAATATTTTCTTAGGGTTAGAAAATCAAGAAAATCTAAGACAGAAAAATGTTTCCTCCAAGTAAATCATTTAGTTTTAAGTTAAGAAAATGGTCCAGATCTCACAAAGTTCTAATGAGAAATTAAGCGACCGATTTCGTGTTCAAAAAACACATCATCAGGCTAGCTACAAGGATATCCAATAAAAGAAAAATTACAATAATGGAAAAAACCCTAAAATTAACAATTAAAATTAGGAGCAAGTGAATTAACTTATGAAAAAGTTTTTTTTTTACATATTACAGTACAATTAAATTATTTCTTTAATAATATAATTAAATAGGGATTATTTTTATGTAGTTTTTAATTAATGAGTTAATATTCAAGTTTATTTATCCCTTTTTATTATTATTATTATTCTACTGGTACTAGGTGGCGCCAAGAAATATTTCAGTTACTGTTTTTGAAGATTATTGGAATAAACTGAGAGATGTAACAACAATATGGGCAGGAGCAAAAAAGCGTTAGTCCTTTTTTCGTCTGACATTCTTTTTGGCGGGAGTGATTCCATCAACACCATGAGGTATTTATTAGCATTATCTTGGTCATTGTTTCTAGGCACTTTTTTCGTGTGTACTTCTACGATAAGTTCACTTTTGTTTGAACATCATTCTGTAGATAACTTCTACCTTAGTCTTTTTAAAGTCACAAGCAATGAGGATAATTTATTGCATTATGTATGGATATGTGGTGCTGTTTTAAACAAGGTAAGCGCAATTAATAATGTCGATATAAATAATAAGCATTTCAAGAATTCTAAGTAAATAAATGCTTTATTAAAAAAAAAACTCGAGCAACAGACTCATCCAACCCAATTTTCGCATTTCTAAGAACTCTAAACTTGCCATGCCTCTACATTTTAAAAGTTCTTCATTACATTCATAAAAACAAAGGCAGTTATACTGCAAATCAAAATGTACACCATCACAACACCGGACGAGCAACCAATTTTCATTTGCCATAATCTGAATTACAAGTTACGCGTTAAGGTTTGGAATATATGGACAGAAAACTTTATAATAAACTTGCAACTGAATACAAAAGTTAACCGAACAACTTATTTAAAAAGCAAGTTAAAGATAATAACTAAAGCTTATTATTACACTATTGAGGAACTTTTATTGTAACTAAAATTTGTTTTTAGTTTATTTACTTTTTCGGTTTTCTTTTGGGAACTATGACATAGGAACATTAAAATTAATTCTACTCGACAACCACGAACAGTCAATATTGTTATTCAACACACCAAACAAAAACTTTACACCTAACATATTACGCCTTTAACATAATGAGACAAAGTCTAGCCTAGATAACATACGAGGGATGATCGTAAAATAAGGTTCCCATATTTGTTCAAAATAGACAGCATTCTTTATTTCCTTAACATTACACATCGTTTTAAAGGTAAAAGCTGAAGCTATTTTTCGACATAATCGCCATTTCGATCCAAGCATTTTTACAGACGGTGCTCCAACTTCTGTATCCCCATGTCGTAAAATTTTGCCGCCAGTCCTTTCTAGAATCGAATAACCTCATCTTTGACTTAATCGTCGGTCCCGAATCCGAAGAGCAAGTTGACGAATGGTGACCCTCCGATCTTCAAGCAGTATGCTCTCGACCTTTTCAACGATTTCCTCTGAAACTGATGGTCTTCAGCTCCGCTCTTCATCGTGAATTTTCGTCCGACTTCCAGTGAATTCCCTACATCATTTGCGGACATGTTGCACAGCTATATACTTTTCTCCATAAACTTCGGTTAATTGACGATGAGTGTCTATAGGTGAAACCCCTTTCGCTTTTAAAAAACGTATCATAGCGCGAATTTTGCACTGCGGTAGCGGCGATCGGGAGTTCCATCTCGGACGGCTGCTTAGCCAACACTGAATGGCGTAGCGAGACGAGAGTGATACGTATATAGAGTGGGAGAGCTGCTGCACACGCCAATGTTGTCGGATTTCGCCTAACACGTCTTATTGCTGCTGTAGGGTTTTGGGAACCTTATTTTACGATCATCCTTCGTAATATTATAATCAAGACCTCTTTCGGGGTAAACTCGATCAATTTTAAACATTAAGTACTTCAAAAAACTCATTTGAACAGATTCAATATTATTTATATAAAACTGGTAAATTATAGACCAGACCAATGATACATATTCCAGTTTCGACCTAACATAACTGTAATAAAGCAGTGTTAGACATCTGATGTTTTTGAAATCACGGAGGCAATTTCTATAGATGAAACCATGTGTCCTGTAGGCGCTCACAATTGTTAAGTTTATACGATTAACAAAAGTAAGTTTACTATCAAAGCTTACGCCCAAATCTTTAATAGTCTGTAACCGTTGAAGATCTTCACCTCTTAGCTTGTACGTAAAATCTACACAGTTGCTGCTTGTCGTATATTTCACTGTTTTACGCTTTTTAAATTTAAACTCTTACACTTCGCTGATATATCTTTTTCCAACTTGATGCAGTCTTCAATAGATCTTATTTCTCGAAATATTTTCAGATCAGCAAATATTAAGTGCTCGCTATTAATAACGTTGGTGATGTCGTTTATAAATACTAGAAATAAAATTGGACCAAGATTGGATCCTTGTTGTAATCCAAAAGACGGACAAAATGTCTCAGATCTCATCTGGTAGTATTCTACAAATTGCTTTCTTCCAATCAATGCAGATCTAAGCAGCACTAGCGGAGGATGTGAAAAACCAACAGCCTGTAGTTTCCAATGTAATACATAGTGGTCAACTTGGTGCCTTTTGTAAGTCAGTGAAAACTGTGTCGACTTGACTTTGTCTGTCAAGGGCCTCCGATACATAAAAATAATCCCTACTTAATTATACATTAAGGAAATAGTTTAATTATACTGTAACATATAAAAAAATTCTTTCATTAGTTCATTCACTTGCTCCCTAATTTTACTTATTAACTTTGGTTTTTTTTTCCATTAATATAATTTTTCTTTTATTAGATATCCTTGTGATGTGTTTTTTGAATACGAAACCGGTCGCCTAATTTCTTAATAGAACTTTGTGAGATCTGAACCATTTTTTCATTCCTACCTTTAATATGAATATTTTCTCAACATAAAACTAAATGATTTACTTGAAAGAAACATTTTTCTGTCTTGGATTTTCTTGATTTTCTAACTTTAAGAAAATATTCATTTAATACAAATAAAATTTCAAGGAAATCAAGAGATTTTTGTAAGAAAATCTATTTTCTTGATGCAAGAAACTATTTCTCTCAATAGTACACTGTTTAAATTGCAAAGTAATTGTGAAAGCAAAAATATACAAATAAAATATTCTTGGAAAAGTTTTGCGTGCTCAAACGTTAATCAAAACCAGACTTCCTTCACACGTTTGTTCCTTTTTTTTCCAACTCGTACGTATATACAATCTTTGCTGCATGTACATACATACATACATACATACATGCACTCATAGCTTCGGCATTTTAAATCCAATAACAAGTCGCCTTCAAAAAAACAAATGAAAACGAGAAAAAAGTGAGACGAATGCAATTAACATATATCAAGTTGCATTAACGCTGTATGTGCGCACATACGTATGTTACACTATGAACACAGTCAAATAATCCGGCCTTGGTGCATTTGGCGACCTCAATTCGTATCATTGCACTTTTTTTCTAGATTTTGATTGGTCCGTCTACTCCTGAGCGTTGAGGTCGTCCTTCTCTCACCGCACCGGAACGCGATCGTTCTAAAAGGAGACGAGGAGACCCGTGCGTAACGTTAACCGAATGGAAAAACTGCGATTACCTAAAATTCGACTAGGCTACTCATTATTTATGTATGCCTTTCCTCTCCGTCGTATTTTTTCTTTCAGATAGTTGTTTAATGCAATCCGCTGTTGATGCGGTTGTTCTACTCTCTCGTTTGGTGCATTTTGTGTGCACGTGGTACGTTTTGGATTAAGGTCACTAAAATCCTGTTTGAATTTAGCTCGTCGTTGATGATGGCGACATCATTTTATTATTTCTGTCTTAGGTTTTGGTTGAAATTACTTGGGGGATTAGTGATGAAAAGATTTGAGAGATAACTTGGAAGGATGTGCAAAAGATACAAAAGTAAATATAATCAATATCTTCCCAAAATATTCTAATACTTAGAAAACTGTGTTCTGTGAATCATTCAGAGCATATTTTCAGAAATATTTCTCGAAAAAACTTCAAATTTACCAAAATGTCGTTGAAAGTACAAAGATGTATATAATACGATGAACAGAAGAAGAAACAAGTACTCTTTTGTCAAAAGATTTAATGACGACTCGATGCTCGGATCGATTGACACAAACGGCTATCAAACAACAACAGAGCTGAAATTTTCAAACGTATCTTTCAACGCTTTCAACCTTTCAGGCTACCCTCGTCTAATAGGTTTTAAAATCCCAGGAATTTATTGCGAGGAATATGGCATACTTAAATAAAAGCAAATTAAAATATTATTTCTGTGTATTGCGATCTTCCCACTATTTCCTTGCAAAGTACCATTATTTTCTATTGCAAATTTGTTACAATTTCAACTATCTCAAGATGACTCGCAATCAGCTGTATATAAGAGTTGTCTTCTGTGCTTCTATAAATTTCCTATAGATTAATTTCCTTTACAAATAGCAGCGTTATCGTCAATGTTATCTCAAAGTGAAAGTATCTCAAAAACAATGTTAATATGATCAATAATTTACCTGTACGTATACAAACGCTAAAATAATTAAAACTTGAACATATTATAACCAGTCAATGAAATCCTTTGTTTCAAAAGAAGGTCGACGTATTTCTAGTTTTATTAAATAAACTGGCGTAGAACAATTCGTCCTTGGGACAGTGAATTAAACTGCTACACTGTAGCGTTATATTATTGACAGCTTTATTGTTTATTGTTTATGAGGTAGAGAACCGTTTGAAGGTTCTTGAGACTCACCAAGTTTTCAAATTACAAGCTACAGGCAGATTTGAGGTAAAAAAATTGATGATAGCGATAAAGTGAACATTTCCTTAATTACTAAATATGTTTAAGGAGTGGCGGGTCGGGTTTTAATACTATGCGAGCAGAGATATCATTTAATTCGATGTAACCAACTGAACTTAAAGGCATAATGTATTCAATACACCACCTAACCTTGACCAAAATAAATCCATACACCATATACACAATAACGAAACAGGTAATAGGTTATTTCGTGTAATTATTATCAACTTGTGTAATAAAGCATGGCAGATTTCGTCTGCTGCAGACCATTGAAAAGGGTACGCAGAACCACTAAGTACGAGGCGGCACTCAAAAGTTCCTAACATTTAGGAAGCAGTTACAATCAAACGTTGCTCCGTGAAATTATGTTCGCACTTTGTAGTACACCAAGTGCAAATGTTACTGGACAATTTTCATTATTCCGATATGAGAGAAAAGCATACCTCTATCAGGTTCTGTTTTAAACTCGGTAAAATTGTCTCAGGAACAATTGCGAGGATTGTATGAGAAGTGCCCCTGTTTAGAGACAGATGACGCTTTGTGTCAAAATCTGCATTACCGACTATGAGCACTATTCTTTTTTTGGATTGTAAAACGAGTGCAGAAATCAAAGAGAACTTAGATGCAGTTTACAAGGACCACACAGCTTCGATGACCACCATCAGATACTAATTTAATGAAATTATGGCCGAACATCCGTCTTTGATAAGGTGCGGCCCGGTTGTCCCATTGAAGTAATTACGGACTAACGGGTGATGCAAAAGTAATTGGACATCTTTTAACATTTTTTATACTTTAATCAAAAATTATTAGAAAATATACGATGGCTTAATATTAAAACTAGAACTTTTGTTTGCAATTATCATTAGGTTAAAATAGCAAAAGGTCCACTTTCTTCAATTTTTCTCAGTTTAGATGGAACCTTTTGAATCATGGCTTGGATGTAATCTGGACTAATTTGCTTGAGCTTATTGCTAATTCTACGTGCTAACTGATTCTCGTTTTCTGCGGTTCAACCCTTCTCATAAACGAGTCGACTAAGGACTGCCCAAAAATCTTCGATAGGACGTGCCTTTGGAATATATGGAGGATTCATTTCTTTAGGAACGAAAGTGATGTTATTTTCTGTTAACCATGTGGTAACAGTTTTCGCATAATGCGAACTCGCTAAGTCTGGCCAAAAGAGAATATCATCTCCTTGGTGAAATCTTTCAATAAATCGCTTCAGTTTTGGTAAACATTTTGTCCTATACACTTTAGCATTTATTGCTGAATCACGCACACTTCTTACGAGAGGACTTGACACACCGGCTTTTGAAATAGCAATCCAAACTAAAATTTTTGGGTCAAATTTTGCTTTACCTGCGAATCTCACTTCGTCAGGAGCAGAGTTTTTATTTTTTGTGTAAAATCCAGCGATGTTAGTATTACCAAGGGTAAAATATTTCTCATCATCTAAGATCAACACTTTTTGTGCAACTTTTAGATTGGTCCTCATCTTCCTACATCGAACCGGAATAATTTCCATTTGTTTATCCGCATATTTTAGTGCTTTTTGTCTTTTATAATATTTTAAACCTTCTTTTTTCAAATTTGTTGATATACAAGACTCAGGCAGTCGATTAATTATAGTGGACTGTCTGAGTCTTCTGTATCTACTTTCTAATGGAAGTAGATACAGAACGTGAAAAATCGCTCAAAAAGTGAAGTCCTACGAGGTGCATTCAAGTTATAACACCTCCGATTTTTTTCTCACTAACTAATCACACGAAAACTATGAAACTTGTGTCACTTCTCGACGTAATCTCTCTGCAGCCATACATATTTTTCACAACGTCTCCGCTGCGAACGCTTCTCTGTGAGTCTGTTTTGACCACTGGAAAATCGCTTCGTTTCAGAATTGAAAAACGGCGTCCATGTCTCGTCCATTATCACAATCGATGAAAAGAAAGTCCCGTTCATGCCGTCATCACGCGTCAACATTGCCTGGCAACATGCCACGCGCGCACCCTTGTGGTCGTCTGTCAGCATTTGTGGCACCCACCTGGAGGACACTTTTCGCATTTTCAGGTCGTCATGCAGGATTGTGTGCGCAGATCCCATGGAAATGCTAACTTTGGTGGCGATCTGTTGCACACTCATTCGACGATCCCCCAAAACAACTTCCTTCACTCGCTCGATCATGTCGTCAGACCGGCTTGTGCGAGGCCGAGATTGTCTTGGTTTGTTGTCACACGATGTCACATCCATGACACCATCACCACATGTCTCACGCAACTGGCGATGAATTTCTATCGGTGTCACATCACGCAAAATGGAGAAAACGAATGATTACACGCTGATCTTGTAATAAAAACGCCGCTGCCGCTAAAGGTTTTGTGTGCCGTACAGTGCTGCCATCTCTGTCGCGCGTTGACAAGGAGTGCCCGCTTATTTTAAAACAAACTGCATGTTTCTATCTGTTTCCAGTTCTGAGAAAAAAATCGATGGTGTTGCACCTCATATGTACCGGAGGAGGTATCAAGTGTGAAACGTCACTTTATTTAAAAGATAAAGAGGATTCTTCTCGACTAGTACTCTATGGAATAAGTTCGGAGTGCGGAGAAGATAACGATCATGTATATTCAGCCATTTTAGCTCACGCGATTTGTGCGAAACGTGGTCATACTTACGAATCTTATAGACATATCTAATGCAGGAATTCTGCATTCTCTGAACCCTGGCCGAGTCTATCACATCCAAGCAGGAGCCGTAAACCTCCACACAGTAGTTAAACAAAGATAGTACCACAGACTCACACAGCATTGTCTTTAATTTAATACTAAAAATATTCCTATAGGGGTACAATATCTTTAAATTGCTATAGGCCCTGCCAATATTCCCGATATCGAAATGTATTATCGAGAACAAACCCCAAATTCTTTATAGAGGAGGAGAATGAAATTCGCGTATTCTGCAAACTAATACTGAGAACACCCCTGTACACATCAACCTCCCTCTTCTTGTCAACCAGAATGGCTTGATTTTTTTGAGGATTAATAGACAGGGAATGATTTCTAGAAAATAGATCATATTCAATTGCTGCCCTTGCAACATCAATATCATCAGGAGAAAATAAATCTTGGTGTCATCAGCGTACATCTGAAGCTGGCAATATTTTACTACAGAAGGAAACTAACTAACATAAATGGAGAACAGAAGGGGAGCCAATATAAAGCCTTGAGCGACACCCTGACTAAAGAATAAGGGTAAAGAACACGCACCAGCCAGACGCACACTTTGATAACGACCATGATCTCTTCAAACAAATAACAATATCTCTTCAAATAAATAACGTTTCCAAAATGGGAACATGTTAGAAAATCTAATTTTTATTGAATTAATCATATTATTTGCATAAAATGTTTACATGTTCTAAAATATACACAAATGTAAACTTTTCTGATTGTTAATTATAAAAATTGTATGCAAGTAATATGATTAATTCAACAAAAATTCGATTTTTTAGTATATTCCCATTTTGGGAACGTTCACCATTAAAAGGTTATATGTATTTGCTTAACAAAATATTTATTTGGTTTAAAGTATACTATTACTTTAACAAATGTTATTCTGTTGGTATTATTACTTCACTGAAATGGTTAGTACGAGAGATGCTTTATTCTTTTTAGACAAAAGGATCCATTTTTGAGCATATAGGGTAACAATGTATTAAAAGTACACAATCTTTTGAAAAACTTTATTAACATTGCGGATAAACTAACAAAAGTACATAAAGAATAAGTATAATGCCGAAAATTAATCTCTATTTCGTAGTGACGTGGTGCTCTTATTCTTGTAAATAAACCCCAGCTCCCTAAAGTACCACTGACTTCCTCCATTACATTAAGGTGATATCAAGGCCTTCCCAAAGATTTACGTGGTCGCAAACGAAAACGATGAACCTTAAATCCTACAGATTTCCTACAAGTTTCTACGAGATTACTCACATTTCCCAAAGAACCTGTAAAGTGAATCTGGTTAGATTAGGTCTCGATGTCGAAGTTGTAACCTGATTTTAACAATATTAATAACATCGAGGTTAGGTATAGTGTGCCGATAACTTTAAACAGACTGTAGTATGTTATAATATATACGTCGACAAAAAAATTGTTAATAGGTATGCACTTTTGTACAGATATCTACAAAAACAATAATTATCCATATACAGTAAGAGCGAGCGTACTCTGCTCGCCCGATTTTACCCGAACTCAGCGCATCTAAACGTGTACTGTCATTTTGCTTGTCAAAATTACGTGAAGGCAAATTCAGCACCTTGTTCACAAGAATGCCGATTACGCAATGTGATTATTGCTTGCTCGCTAGTACGGTGTATTGTTAATCTACAACCCCTTCTTACTAATCAAACCAACCGTATTTGGAAATAGTCATTCAATAAAAGATAACAAATAGCCCTATTGAAATCTAATTTATTCAGAAATAGTTTTTTGTAGGATAACTCCTTCATTCATTTGCCTCTTCAATTTTGATAATTTTTTATGAAATTAAATATAATGTAGTTGCAGCGCAGTTGGGTTTTAGAATAAAATAGAAATTACCTTAAGAAACTTAAGGATAATAAAAGATTCCTTTGGAGAAAAATAACGAAATAACAATTCTGTTGTAAACAAAATAAGGAAAGTAGTTTTATAGCAGAAGTATGCTTTAAAATAATATAAAAACTACTTTTAAATAATCTTATGTTATTATGTTAATACTCGATACGATAAAATGACGTATATATAAAGATCAAAGTGATACTTATACTACTTCTGTTCACAAAGAATATTACAAAACTTACTACCTCGGTAATCTCGTAGGAATCCTGAGAATCGTGAACGAGTGACAGGGATAACTACATGGTTAGGTACTAGAAGGGTGCTAGGTATTATGAGAAAAGGGGAAGGAGATAGAACAGCAGATACAAGCATGTCTTATCACTTACCTTTGCTCAAATGCCTGTTATATCAAAAAAGGAGGAAATATTCTAACAATTAGTTACAAAATATGAAAACGAAAAAAATCAAGGCATTGTTAAATATGTGGTGAATTGAATCCCAATTTGTTTAAACTGTTAACATCAGTGTTACTGGCCTTGAAAACGATATCGGCGAGTTTATACAGAACTTTTAACGTTAGTTATCCAATAGTAAAAACATATAAATCCATTATCCTACTTACCTATTATTTTCATCATTTACATCTCACCGCTTACGAACCACCATCTCACATAACCTAATCTAGGACAAAGATTGCGATTACCTGCGTCCACGCAACGTAAATTGCCGACGACGCGAAAAGCGCACGATTGTAGCATATACCTGTTGTACATTCAAACAAATCCAATCTGTTGTTCTTAAAAAATGTGCTTTCACTCAAATTAACCTTTGTTGTATTAAATAAATAATTTCAAAGATAGATATTTGTTTGATTCAAGAATTTTATCTATTTCTTAGATCCGAAGATTCGCTCGGAGGACAAAGATTTTCATCGAATAAGGAGGCCATCACATTGACAAAAGACTACCCTCGTATTACAACGATGATTTCATAATTACAATCCATTTTGAATGCAAGGTAACGCTAAATAAAATGACGAGGCATTTATATCGTTAGAATACGGCTCTGTCCTCAACAAACGCGGTCATTTTTCGCCTAGGCGGGTTGTGAATATTTGCAACACGCTTAAAAATAATACTTTCGGCGAAGATAAACTTCGCGATCCCAGAAAGTTGGCTTACGTAGGAAAAAAGTCATCGCTCTCTTGGCTAGAAAGTAAAACGAGAAAAGAGGACAATAAAAAAATATACCTCTGAGGACCCTCTCCTTCCATCCCATCTTAAAATAATATTTGCCCAGCCGCGAGCAGAATTAGAGGAAAGAAGTAGGTGTCTCTAAACGAAAGAAAAAAAAACAACAATTATCAAATTCTTATTTATTAGCAGAGTAAAGATTGTTTCACCCAACGCGAATGCAGTTGTTATACAGGGTTTACCAAATTTTTGAATAATATAAATAATATCGTTGCTGTGATGTTTAATATAAGAAAATAATTTTCTTAAAATTTTATTTGTAATAAATAAATATTTTCTTGGAGTTATATAATCAAAAAAATCCAAGACAGAATAATGTTTCTTCCAAGTAAATCATTTAGTTTTAAATTAAGAAAATAAGAGAAACTTGAAAATTATCTTGATTTTTTAAGAAAATCATCTTTTCTGATGACGCTCATTTTTGGTTAAACGGTTACGTAAACAAGCAAAACTGCCATTTTTTGAGTGAAAATAATCCACATGAGATTCTTGAGAAGTCTTTGCATTCAGAGAAAGTCACTGTCTGGTGTGGTTTGTGGCATGGTGGCATCATCGGACCTTATTTTTTCCAAAATGAGGAAGGAAATGCGGTTACAGTGAACGGTGAAAGATATTGAACGATAATAACGGATTTTTTGCGGCCCCAGTTGGAAGAAATGAACTTGGATGGCATGTTCTTCCAACAGAACGGTGCCACATGTCACACTTCTGATGAAACCATTGATTTATTGAAAGAAAAGTTTCCTGAAACATTGATTTCTCTTGATGCGAGAGATCCAAGAAGAATTGGACAACCTCGACCAGTTGCTTGGCCTCCAAGAAGCTGCGATTTAACACCATTGAATTATTTTTTATGGGGTTACGTTAAGTCATTGGTCTATGCGAACAAACCACAGACAGTAGAGGACTTGAAAACCAACATAGAGCGCTGCATTCGTGAACGGATTTATTCCATAAAGTAACTGAAAATTGGGTTCATCAAATTCGCTCCTGCATTCGTAATCGCGGAGGACATTTAAGTGATGTCTTGTTTAAAACATAAATGCTATCGATGAAACTTTCAAATAAAAAAAAGAAATTTGGGTTAACTTCTTTTTCTGTGTTTTATTTACATTTAAAAACATATCGTTCTCATTGAAAAACCCTCTACTTCTTTCAATACCTGTGAACCCTATAATATAACCCCCTTAATGCTATATATAGCGTTATACATAAGAGTTAGGTAGTAGGTAGTTAACACAACTACTAAACAATGGAAAGATGAGAAATCTCAAGACTGGTGGAAGAGTATTCCAGGTCAGAGACAGGCCAAGGAATTTCTAATTGGACACAGGCCTAAATTTGCAGCAGACTTGCTAAGCAGGGACCGAAAATCCGTTAGAACAATAGTAGGCCTGCTAACAGGACATTGTATGCTCAAGAAACACATGAGCAACCTAGGCCTGACAAAGGAAACAGCATGTAGATTTTGCCAGGTGGATCCTGCTAGGTGTGGTGAAAAAGGTAACGTAATTGATCTAATGATATAGGAACCACAATAGAGTGGGATAGGTCAAGAACCACCCGGAATAAATTTGTTATAAGCTGTGCTATCAGTAACGACGATGTCCAAATTCGAAAACATTTGTCAAATTGAAGTTAAGAGTTGATACTACTGGAAACATTAATTCTACTGATGCAGAAATAAAAAAAAAATATATACCTTAGCGAAAAATAACCAGGGAAATAATATTCTAATATAAGTTTATACAGGCTAACAGTAAATGATGTAAACATAAATATGTCAGCATAAATTTAAAATCAAAGCAAAAAATCAAACTTTATAATAACCTTTATTTTATTTTTTATTGCAATAATTGTGAACCATCTGCTTATTTATTTACAGTGAATATTCGGAATTCATTCCTTCGACCTCGATACATTTGCGTAATTATTTGTAAAAGCACTTTTCTTAGCACACTAAGCACTCCGGAATGCTTGCATTATATTCATACATAAATCATTTCAAGTCATTTCATCAGTTGCTACTAGTCTTAAAATTTTGGACTAGTAGTTCAGAACGGCAATTTCAACATATTTTGTTTATTGGTGTCATGGTAACCAAACAATATTAATACCAGAAACCAGTTAGATACTGGAATAACACTGAAACTGATTTATTCTATATATTTGTTTCTTGTACAGGGTGAGTCACCGATAGAATAAAGTAAGTTTATGATTTATCGGTAAAATTTGCGATAAAACTGTATGTATCGTATGATATGGTTAGTAAGTCCGTACATTTTAAAAATATATAAAAGTGTACAGGGTGTGATAAAAAAGTAGAGCAACCAAAAGTTGTATTTTTTTAAACGGAACAGCCTATATATGAATTAATTTTTTAATTCTACGCCTAATTTTAAAACTTTTTTGTTATGTATTTGTTATGTTAAAACCTTGCGGTTTTCGAGATATTTAGCTTTTTTATTTAGCACCGTGAGGTTCGAGAATTTTTGAATCAACAATTTTCACAAAAATGGATTGGGTGTGGAGGTTATATTAGATTTTTTCTTATGGCTTTATATAAAAGACCGGTTGTATGTTAATCAAGCTACCACAAGAGAAGACGTGCAGAATAGAATAAGAGATGTCTGCCGGAGCGTAACACCACTAATGTTGTCAAGACGACATAAGAAAAAGAACAAATATGTGCGTTCAACAAGAACATTTATTAAGAAGAAATTAATTATTTTAACCATTAAGTTTTTTTGCCTTATTTTAATTAATTTATTTTGTTCTAGATAGTAGGAAAATTGCTTTTTTAATACATTTTTATTATTTTTGACAATATATTTTATTAATTTTATTTGCTCAATACAAGAAAATTAAAAAAAAATATCTCAAAAAGAATTGAAGATAGGTATCGGACATCTTCAACAAAAATTAGAGGGTTCTTAGTTACCTCTAGCCTTGTAGATATGAGATACCTTTTAATTCAAATAAACTTATTTATTTATTTTATAAGATAAAATACAAATGTATAGGGTGTGCCATTTGAAAAAAGTGATTTTGTAAAATTTCATTTCTTTTCATGTTTGGACAATTATATTCACCATCCTGTAGTCGATATCTCAAATGTTTTATAAAGTACCTATTAACTCAACATTTGTCTTTCCACTTACCAAATATAAACGTTTTTCTTACAGATGCTTGAAAATGTGAGTATTTACCTTTAAAGCTGAATATCTCGAAAACTGCGAGGTTTCAGCATAACAAATACATAACAAAAAAGTTTTAGAATTAGGCATAGAATTAAACAAATAATTCATATATAAACTGTCCCGTTTAAGGAAATACAAATTTTGGTTGCTCTACTTTTTTATCGCACCCTGTATACTTTTCTATATTTTTAAAATAAATAAACTTATCCGTATATTTCCCTAAAAACCATTTCTAATGTCAACTACATACCATCTCAAATAACATTTTTATTCTATTAGAAATTCGACAACGTTTAGTGCTCGCATTATTTTCGCACACTTTGTATACAACAGCGCATCATTTTAGAGTGCATAGCCCGGGCCAATCACCCAATAAAACGCAGCAGCGCCTTAAATTTCATCGCATCGCACATAGTCATCGGTTCGGCCTTGTCTCGCGGGCAACTTTTCCACGCCGTTGAACGAGGACGGAGAATGGTAGGGGGTGGCGAAAAATGACCGCTGAAATATTTTTTCAGCGCTTCGTCTTCTTCTATTCGCGCTGCGGTTTCACTTTAACAGATGTTTGACTTTGGGAAAGTCAAATGCGCGCTGACGTTTGTGATTTTTCGAACACGTCGTAGAACGGTTCGCGCCCGGCCACGGGAAAAACAAAACGCGATCGAACGGGGACGTGGCCGAAATCGACAAGCGGAAAACAATTGCATATCTGGAGTGAATAAACTCGCTGCTCGGTTGTTTTGAACGTTATGTCGCTATCTATGCAATAATAGTGACTAGACGAATACAGTCAAACTTATTTTTAGTGTGCATGGGTGAGCGTTTGACTGTGTACGATGTTAATCACGGAGGCAGGACCGGATTCAGATGCGTTTACGTTTTCGGACGGTCCGATTACGCAAAAGCTTTTGTATCGAAGCGCTTGGTTACGTAACGCAGGGCGGTAACCTTATAACTCCGCCATTCAGAGAGATAACTAGTTTTTCTTCTCAAAACAGATTACATAATACCTTCTTGAAGCGTATACATACGTAATGCAAATTTTAAGTAGCTTTAATGATTGGCTTTAATGATTTATGTGAGCCACATTTATGTAGCATTAATGTTGATAAAAAGAATGAAATTTTATAGTTTATACAATAAATTTAGGTTTATAATGTGAAATATATTTTTTTGCACATCTTATCAATTTTTTTAGGTGGCTTCTATGAGTGCTACCAACTGTTCCGGTAAGCTAAGATTACTATACGTTTGACGGCCTGTATTTTTGCCACTTACTTTTGTTTTTGTAATAAAATACAGTCACTTCATTTTATATATAGTTTTATTGCTGAAAACGCTGCAATCGCTGAAAAATATAATTATATATTTCTAAATTGCAATAACAAAAATAAAAATATTTTAATAGCTAATTGTTTTTTGTGAAACGGAGATTAACATTCTAAGCAAAGACCTACGAAGAAATTATTTTTGACCTTTTTACATTTGATTTTGTTGAACAACGGACGCATTTTCCATATGTACTTTTAATATGAAGATGCAGTCCAATATTTATCTTTCTTACCACATTTTCTGTACAAACAGATCGGCCCGCAATTTTTTTTAATTTATTTTTGCTCACAGTGACTGGTTCGCCTCCACGTTTTCTAGTATAGAAGTTTCCGGTCAACTCATTTGCCAGCAATGAACGACATTTAAAATGCGTCATTGGTTTTTTCCTAGAGGTACTCATTGATGTTTTATACAACAAATAGGAATTAACAATCGATACGTCCAAAAGGTAGATCAATATTTTTAATCACCATCTCCGACTTTTCCAAGAAATAAAGTAAGATGGAATATATTGGTCAAATAGATCAATGCCCTCCATAAATTTGTTGTATTCAGGAGAAGCCACCTTTTCCTATTTTCCTTCTTTGTTCGTACGATGAACATCAATTGATATTGAAGAATCGTGTTAGGAGCCAATCAAAACAACAGTTTTTCGCTCTATTGCGTCATTTACGTACAGAAAGTCCTTTAATTTATGTGTTACATTTATTGCATGTAATCTACCGTTTAATTTACTAGACAAGGAAGCATATGTCTTCTTTTGGAATAAATATTCGGACTGCAAATTACCAACTCGGGCATCGTTACAAAGAATTGTGCCAACTGCTCGTGAATATGTTGAACAAAGAATTAAATCGGAGTTGAAAGATAAAAAACTGTGGTTATGTGTGGACGAAACAACAAATCGTAAAAAACATTCTGTGATTAATGTAATGGTACGTACAATAGAACCACATCAATCGTCACCTTCAATTCTATTAGCTTCCAGACGAGTACAACAATGTACCGCCGAAGTAATTTCAAAGTTAGTGTTAAATACATTGGAAAAGTTCGAACTTTCAACAAACCAACTGTTGATGTTTATGACTGATGATGCTGCAAACATGCTTGCTGTAAGCCGATCTCTTAAAAAACATGATGCTAATTTGTTATATATTACGTGTAAAATTCATGCTTTTAGTCATGTGGCAGATAGTATTAGATAATGTTATCCTGAGGTAGACGCTTTAATAGCGCATACAATAGCACTGTTTGTCAAATCCTCAAAACGTATTCGCAAATTTCACAGACTGTGCCCCCGTATGTCTGAGCTACCAGAACCTATTCTTACACGTTGGGGAGCATGGTTACAGGCCGCATTTATTATCATAAATATTTTGAGAATATTAAGAACGTGGTTTTACAATTCGATCCAAAGGAAGCTGCGGCTATCAAGGAAAGCCAGTCGAAATTTCAAGATAGTCAGGTTAAAACGGATTTAAAAACTATTCAGAACAATTACTTCGGACTAGTGGAGGCAATAGAAAAATTACAAAATCCTTCGGTGTCGTTAGTGGAATCTCTTCAAATAGTGCAAAATGTTCACGTACAGCTATGCGCGGTGGAAGAGATGTTTGTGTTCTAGAAAGGTTTGAAAGTATTTTAGAGAAAGATTCTGATTTTGGCACATTAAGACAAATTTGTGAAGGTGCGTCAACAGAACCGTTAAGTTGTTCTAAAGATTATTTTAATTACGCAAATACAACGTCACTAGATGTAGAACGTTCGTTTTCTACATATAAACACACTTTTTCCTCACGCCGTACTCGGTTTGCCGAAACAACTGTAGAAACATATCTAATGTTGCAGATATTTAACAGACATTATTCACTATGTGATTTCACGGAAGACTCTGGCTGTTGGCGCAAATTGAGCAACTCTAATTATCACTTAGTAGATGTTATTTAGGCTAAAGTTTTCTATTTGTTCTTGAAGTACCACAGGACAGCAGATTTATTGCAGAAAAAAATTGTCGAAATATAAACAATGGCCCTTATTATGATACATACATCACGGTTCTCTCGCCCTATGTGCCACCACGCGTATGCAGTTCTCATACGTCATTACCCATATTTTGAACTCTCTTTTGGTAGGTTTCATAGATATATATTGTTTCAAACTTGATCGTCCTTTGAAACCTACCATACTCTCACCTATGAAGATTTCTCTGGATGATAAAAATAATTCTTTAAATTTTTTATTCAGTTAGTCAATTAGGGATTTCAGTTTGTAGAATTTATCAAAAGGATCTGAACCTCTCTGGAGTATTTTTCTATTGTCATTCAAATGTAGAAAACGTAAAATTGCTAAAAAGCGTTTCATAATATTTGCTACCCGGTCAAATCGCATATTTTGATCATATAACCAGTACATTCTTATACTAAGAACTTCGTGAAAACCCATAACAATAAAAGCCTTTAATTCTTTTATGTCCATAGTAAAGCTGTGAAGAAATGTCTCTGATGCTTAAATGCGGATCCGCTCGCACGTACGCAAGAACGTTTAAAATATTGTCTTCATTTCTTACCAATCGTCTTTCAGTGGAAACTCGAATAGGACGCACACTACCCGTTTGTCTTAAATACATTGCTAATCGCCGAAACACTTTTCTGCTATGATGTGTTCGTTCAGGATACCTGGCAGCATATTCGCGTTCTGCAAGAAGCGAATTTTCCAAACTTTCAAAATATACGGCAAGCATATCGTAAGCTTCCGCATTAGAATAAACTTTATTTGAAAAAATTAACATGCTTTTAAGATTATTGTAATGTAACACAAACAACGAAATACGCTGAAATAAGTTATATGTGACGTTTATTATCACAGTCAATAACAAATGATGAACTACAGCCACCCCGTTTTTTTAGTAACAGGGAAATTACCAACGCTACCTATACCTGCATTAGTATGGTTTCCTAAAACTTCAAATGCTTGCAGCTCAGTTACGATGCAATTTTGGACATATGTTTATTAGACATTCTTAACTTGAAATTGCTTGAGCAACATATCCGTAAGCTATGGCAATCACGTCATGGGACACCCTGTATATAATGCGTACCCGAACATAACCTCAAATATATTGGGAAACTATTATTTCAAATAAAAACAAAAGTAAACGTGTTTAGGAATTTCCTTTCTCTGTATGTGGTGCCTGCATAATTTTGGAATGTTTCTAATTCCTATAAAACAACTGGGTTTTTCTCCTATATTTTCCCAATAAATTAGAATTATTGAGTAGCATTCATAGAACAACGATTCTCGATATATGTATTTATAGTACGCATATTAATGTCCAAAAGTATTCCTCACTTAAACTAACCACAATCAAAACTGTTGTACATGTGATCCAATAGACAAAGTATGTACGTGAAACCCATATGTTAATGTTATAAGTAGATTTCTCGGTATATTTTCTATTTCAATTAGTCTATTTCTATATAGACACGCATATTAAAACTTAGAATGAAAGATTAGTAAATCCTTCCTGGAACGTTGCCAACGACGACCGCAACATTTATTCCGATCGTTTGAATACGCGCACGACTACTCGTTTCTTTTGTTTTTATTGCAGAAAAATTCCGCGTCGCGATTCTCCGACAACATGTTAACTAGACCCATCAAGTGTGTCGCGGTCAGGGCGTGTATAGATGAGAATTTGTAAACGCGATCGATTTTCGAAAGTAAGCTCCTAAAAAGCTGCAAGCGAAGTTCTCTCAGGCTCACGTAAAAGGGTCATTTAGTTTAAATTGCTTTAATACTCTCATGTATCTGGACCATCTTATGCCTGTTATTGGTTTGCTTTTTACGTCGTCCAACTGCTGTTTGGTTCAAAGGCAGTACGATTGTTTGTATATGTACATTATTTCTTGCTTCTGCTTCCAGCCTCTTTATGGTTAGGTATGCACTTCTTGAGATTTCCCAAAACCTCGGTTAATGGTTTGTTTACCGTTAATAAATGGTTCGGGTTTATTGGTCGTAAAATTGAATATTTAGTTCTGTATGTACACATATCGAGCGATATAGTTGCAAATTCTCTAGTTATGAAAGATGAAATAGCTTCCAGAATCGTTTCAAATCATTAAACTTATACTTATTGAGACATACCAATCGTCAATCATTAAATACAGGGTCAAATTCACTGTAAGGATGCCTCATATAATTCTGAACAAAATATCTGAATAAACCTTATGTGGATAAATTAGACATTTATCAGATATTGATTCTGACAGGAGGCTGGATTATTGCTACTGGTTGAAAAATATCTGCAGAGAAATTCGCCAATTTTTTTTTGAAATTTTATGGACTGATGAAGCTACTTTTACTAATTTTGGCAGAGGTAATTACACAACATTGGTCAGAAGCAAATTCTCACTGGATGCGGGAAATTGATCACCAAAACAGACGGAGTGTCAACGTATGGTGGGGAGTTTTAGGACACAAATTTATAAGACCGTTTATTTTCAATGATCGTCTAAATGGCAACACACCTAGGCTTTTTAAGAAATGAATTTCCTGTTCTTTTAGAAGATGTTCCTTTGGATATAAGGAGATCCTTGTGGTTCCAACATGATGGATGTCCGGCACACCTTTAGATGTTGCTTTTCCTAATCGTCGGATTGGAAGTGGTAGTTTGTTTCCGTGGCCTCCTAGATCTTCGGATCATAATGTGCTAGATTTTTACTTGTGGGGAAGAATAAAAGATATTGTGTATCAAACACGTCCGACTACACGGGAAAATATGTTATTTGAAAGAATTCGAGATACCGTTGCTACGATTTCAGGAACTGAAGTTGAAAGTGCTGTTTTCAGTATTACAAACTGATGTGAGCATTGCATTGTACAAAACGGGGATCTCTCATAAATTTCCCGTTTTTGTTTGTTTTGTTTTTGCTTTGAACGTTCAATTAATAATATTAAAATCGTTGTTTTGGCCCGTTGTCCTTTAAACACGCTTCAAATTTTGTATGCCACATAATTTGAAGCAGTCCTAAGCCTGGATAAAGTGCGAAGGAAGGTCCAGAGAACAACAATCAAAAATCAACGAGGACGTTAAAAAACGCGAAAGCAAGTGTAAAAGAGGCTTAAATAAAGGCGAGAAAAGTTAAAAAAAAAATTTCAATTTTACATAGCATGCTTGACCATGTAAGGATTAACGTGTTATTAATTATTCCTTTGGCGACAATTCAAACACAATAGATATATCAAATTGCTTCTTTGAATTTTTTTCTTGGAAATTTAATTTACTTTCCAAATATGGTATAATAATTAGGTCGTTCCATTTGAAATTTCTGAGAAAAATGATAAAAGCTGTGATTTTTCCAAATAACGCCCTCTAGCGGTGGTTTTGAGAATCAATAGGTCATGGTTATTTTTTTTTATTTTAATCAGTAAAGCTTGCTCGTTCAAATGAGATCTTGTTTATTAAATTCGGTTAATTCAAAACCGAAATTACAGCCAATTTAATTACCCTTCCCCTCGAGCTTTTATTTTTTGTTCTACAGAAAAAAAGGCCCCCCAAAAAGGATTCCAAATTCTACTAATTCTACGACGATAAGATTTATTTGACAACTTACATGGGAATATTTCCTAGAAAAATCATTTTTTTTATGACTATAGTGGTTACACCCCCTAGCGGTAAAAATAATTTCCAGCATTTTTTCTCGGACACTTTTTTTATGATGAGATTTTTTTTTTCCCACAACCATGCGACTTTTAGTTCCTCATACATGGTACTTCGCCATTCATCTTGAATCACCCACGCCTTCATACCAATAAAATATAGAAAAGTTCTGATATTATACGGAGTACGTCCGAAAGCTTGATTTTGTTCAAGGAGTAAAGTACCCTTATTTTGAAAAATATCAAAAAATGCTATCTGAAAAAATTGTTTAGCATTAAAAATTATATCTGAATTTAAAGTCATGCCAAATTTTATTTTTTTACCTATTTTTTCAAATATCATCTTAAAAAAAACAAATTTATTTAGAACGATAAATAGGCGACATTATGTAAATAACGTTTCATTTAAAAAGTTGATAATGTTACAAATTGGCTAAATGTTATCTTACCTCAAGTCAATTTTTAATAAAATGTAACAAACCGAAATTTGTTGATACAGTTTTTTATTTTTGCTAAAATTGCTTAAAATTTCTCAAAGTAGTACACACAGAAATAAGAAAAGAACATTTATGAATACCTTCTGATTAAACTTCAAAAAATTAACAAAAAAGAACATGTTTTAACAACAAAAAAACAGAAAGCAATGTTAAATCAATACGAAGAAATTATTAAACTTAGAATTAAAATCCAATAGTATCATTTTTGTTTCCCTTTTAAAAGAATAAAAGTTATTTACTTTCCTTATATTTATAGGACAAGCTATAGAAAAAAGACACGCCTACAAAATCTGCGAATAGGATATCGTTGACTGTGTTGAGTGATAAGTAGAGTAACCTAAACTTGCGGACTCGCATAGGCGTCGGTATTACGGATTGATATAAGAATACGAAAAATTCATAAATAAACTAAACCGGTAGAGAAGCAGGCATGTAGTGTCGACCTTGAATATAAATCATGTTAAACCGCGCTGAGAGAGATTTCGTTTTAGTACCGGTTGAGCTGTTGCAGAGATTAGTCGAACGGTCAAGGTTATGTACTTACGTGTCGCTTTTGAAAATATAGCTGGTGTTTTTTGTGTGTTGTCGTATTATACCAAGTACATAATTAGTGTATCGTTTCATATAGAACTAATATTTACATACCTAAGAAAACAATGCCTCGTAATAGATTTGCTACTCATGTACATAAGTATGTCTCACTTTTTCCCCATTTAAAATATGACGGTAGTGCAGTTTTTTGCTTAATATGCAATGTTCGTTTGGCTGCATTGGACAGAACTGATTGCCAGAGGCATGTCAATGGTATTAAGCATATGAGAAATGCAAGAACTGAAATACCTTATACACTATTCCTCATACATTATTAATTATGTTTACCTTTTGTAATCTTCCGTTGTCGTTGGTGAGAAAAGCAGTTTTTAAAACGTTTTGGCGACAATACGTTCCAAAGTACCCATTACCCTCACAAACACAATTACAGAATCATTTGCCGCGAATGAAAGAGATGCTAGAAAATGTGTGTAAACGTGATTTGTGTTCCAAAAAAATATGGATTACCGTGGATGAGACGACCGATATAAAGAAAAACAGTATTGTGAATGTAATAGCTCGCGTTTTATCTAGCGAGAACACAGCATCTCGATATTTGTTAGCTTGCAAACGTGTTCAACAATGTACCGCGGAAAATATTCAAAAAGTGATAATGAACGCTTTGAAAAAATTTAAAATTGCCCAAGATCAAGTTGTGATGATTGTGACAGATAGCGCAAAAACGATGTTAAGTGTTGGGCGATCCTTAAAAAATTTATATTTCCTAACTTAATACATATAACCTGCGTGCTGCATGCTTTGCATTTAGTTGGTGAAGTTGTTCGACAACATTACGGAAACGTTGATCGGATGATTGGAAGTACTAAAGCAGTGTTTCGTAAATCTCCTAAACGTTTAAAAAAATTTCGTAAATTTTGTCCAGGTATTCCAGAACCTCCTGAACCAATTTTAACGCGATGGGGTACTTGGCTAACAGCAGCTTCTTACTGTTTGATCCATTTTCAACAAATTCAATCAGTTATAATGCGATTTAATCGGAATGAATCCAAAGCAATTAGAGAAAGTCAAAGAGAATTTCAAATTCCTCAACTTTTAGAAGATTTAACAACAATATGTACCAATCATACAGTATTACTAGATGCCATCAGAAACTACAATGTACTGAATTGTCATTGCAGGAATCATTAGACATAGTGGAGAGTGTAAAAAATAATTACACACATTAAATAATACGCCAGGATTATGCGCTAGTCAAAAGTTGGCAGATGTTTTAAGGAAAAATCCCGATTTTAATACTTTAGAGGCCGTTTATAATAAGTGTAAGAATAGTGAACTTTTAAGTGATTTTGAAAAACAGTTTCTACATGCAAATGTAACTTCCTTAGATGTGGAGAAATCGTTTTTCTATGTATAAGAATATTTTTCTTGTCGACGCACAAGGTTTAAAGAAGTAACTGTGGAAACATATGCAATGATGCAAGTTTACAGTAGTTCACATCCTGATGCCTCTAATTTGTTGAATAATTAGCAAGTAAGTTTATTTATGAATTTTTCGTATTCTTATATTAACCCGTAATACCGACGCCTATGCGAGTCCGCAAGTTTTGGTTACTCTAGTGATAAGCAATTTTATTACCTTCAGTCTGAGTGAAGCAAATAAATCACTATAGGTTTGTTCGTTTGTCAATTAGTGCAATACGCAGTAGCTCGAATTTCTAAATTGCGCGTTCGTTTGTAAAAAAAAAACTGGCAATCCGATGTTCGTTTGTATATATTGGGCAGCTTCCGACAATTTTGAACTGCATAAACTTACACCTCCTCATGAGGTGGAGTAAGATTGTGCAGGTCAGTGCAGCTGTCATTACATTACTTGCCTAGCCCAATTTTAGTTCATATTCATACAGAATGACATCCGTTGTAATCATTGAAAGTGAAATACAACAATTAATAAATAATAAGGATTTTTTAATGCTATCGTGATTGCCAATTGCCACCATTCTCAATCTTTTAGGTTATGTATACTATACAAATACCAATTTGTACTGTTCGTTTGTACCCATTTAGAGTAGTTCTGAGCAATCAAAACGATCACGTGATCATAATCCTATCACACTCTAGAACTAACGCGAGCAAGACAAACGAACAAACCCTATATCTAAATTTGAGCAAATTTATTTGAAGAACTATCAAAGTACTGTAACAAAAAACGTTCATAAATGCACAGAAATATCTAGGCTTTCTTCGATGCCTATCTCAAAACCACAAAGAAAATTTGCTGCTGCATAAGAATAGAAGAAAAAAGATGTGTGTTATAACATATTTATTCCCGATTAATATTACCAGTGGCATTCAGATGTTAGTCGAGATTTACATATCTTTGTTTCGTAAACACACAAAAGTGGATCTCTGACGATGCAATACAATGCACTATTATTTTTTTTATATATTGTATGTAAATTACTGGCCAATAACAACTGAGTATATGACAAAGTGATAACGGTTAGTTGCATAGTCGACACATTTTTCAATTGCAAACATCCTTATCAAAATAATCATAATCAGACAAAAGGAGTGGTAAATTTGTATTTCATGTGTTTATAAAACGATAATGTATAATGCATTATAGCTATTCAGACCTGTATTGTGCGATTACTGTAATTTATTGCCAAAAGGTATTATTAGAATAACATCAATTTGAAATCAAAATCAATGTAATTTCCCACGCAGGTTCTTACTGGTTCAAAATTACCAGGCAACTTATTCTATAAACCATGGTATTGGTATATTTCGTTTTTATTGAATTTTTTTATTGGAATTTTCTAGTAAAGTGTTTAAAATGTATGTAACCAAGCGTGGACGTGGACGTCACGCTGTAAATGCTATAGTTTTAGTTTATTTTGTTAATTCAGTTTTACTGCTGAAAATGATAGCTTAGATATGGAAACTTGTCTAATATTAGTGAAATGTTATGGTAATCTAGTTATATAAAGGCATTTGAAATAGTTGGAAGTATCAGGTTATTTGATTTCAACAATCTGAAAAGGGCACTATCAAAAAAATTACACGCAGAGAAACGTTTACTTGTATCAAAGCTGTCCACCTTAATTCAAGACAATTACTGCTTCAATTATCGTTAATAATAAAAAAAATAATATGTGAAAGATTAACATTATTTCTAAATTATTCTAACATGGTTTTATAAAGAATAAATCAACGGCAATCGCAATGCTTGAATTTATAAACTCACTTTTCAACGAATTGAATAATGGGAATAAGTGTATTGGTGTTTTCATGCACTTAAATAAGGCATTTGATTGAGTTGACCACCAGATCCTATTGCAGAAAGCACACGATTATGGAATATGTGGAAAAGCACTCGACTGGCTTAGCTCCTACTTGAAGGACTGATCACAAATTGTGGAAGTTCAAGGACAAAAATCAGAAAGCATGACAATTAACAGAGGTGCACCACAAGGATCAGTACTTAGGCCCTTACTTTTGCTATTTATGTCAATGATTTTTTAGTCACAGTGGGGGGACACAATGCAGTTATGTATGCGGATGACACTAGTTGCCTGGTCTCTGATAAGAGTACAATTTGATTGTAAAAACACAGACCTTACTAGATGCTTTCACTAACTGGTTTAAAAACTGTCTCTATGCGCTTTAGTCCTGGAACTAGTGTCATACATGAATCCAGCCTTATAAGAATTAACTCATGTTTAAAGCGTGACAAACGGTTGCACCCGCAGAGACGCCTGTACGTGTGGTGTATGTACGTATGTGGAGGCAGAGTTCAGTAATGCGGGAGACATTCAGGAGTTCATTCGTTCGGTTATTTATCGGATTTTCCTTGTGTGTTTTCAAAAACATGGTACGTAAACCTGGTGTACCTCTTGCATCGCATGTGAAGAAATATATTCGGCGTTTCCCTGGTTTGGAATTTACAGATTCGCACATTCGTTGCAAATTTTGCGGTATGGGGTTGCTAGGTCGCACGACATTTGAATGTAGAAGTCATATTAAAAGTAAACGTCATGTATTGAATTTAAGAAACAATATTCCGTACTGGCAATTTTTGTATGACTTTATCTTCATGTTGAGCACAACGCCACAACACCTAGTAGATAATGAAAACTTTCGTCTTTTTTGGGATAAATATGTTCCATCATGGAAGCTACCAACAAAAAGACAATTGCAGTACAATTTACAACATGTGCAAAGTATAGTAAAAGACGAGCTGAGAAATCAAAAAATCTGGCTCATTGTGGACGAAACTACTGATGCTCAGAAACACAGCGTGATTCATATTGTGGCGTGTCCTTTAAAACGTAGTGGTCCAGCAGCTTCCTTGTTGTTAGCCAATAAAAGGTTGAAGAACTGATGTCGAAACCGTTGTAAAATAATAAAAAATATGTTAAGAGAATTTTGTATCGTAGGGGCCCAAATCACCATGTTAGTTTCTGACGGAACCGCAACAATGCTGAAAGCTGTAGGATGTAAAAGTATGCTTTCCGACTCTTCTTCAATAACATGCCTCATACACGCATGTCATCTCGTAGCAGAAACAATTCGAAGCAAGTATCCTAGGGTGAATGATTTAATATCATCTACAAAAAAGTGTTTGTGAAATCTCCCAAACATATCCGCGTATTCAAGCAATTGTATCCGCAAATTCCGACTACTACCTCAGCCTGTATTGACGCGATGGGGAACATGGATCGAGGCAGTATCTTACTATCGCAAATATTATTCCCAAGTGAAAGATGTCATTTTCAAACTTAATTCTTCTAATTCTCAAGCGGTTCGCGAGAGTCAGTCGCGATTCGGACGTTCGAAAAGAAATAGATGACATTTCCATAAACTATTCTGTAGTGACGCAGACTATTTCGCAGTTAGGAAATACTCATTTATCTACACAAGACTCGTTAAACAACATCAAGAATTTAGCAGCCGCTCTAGAAAGCTTGACGGATCCTACAGGACTAGATGACGCGCAAAAATTTCGTGCTGTTTTAAATAAAAATCCGGGTTTAGAAAAGGTTCGATCTATATCTGGAATTCAAGACTGCACAGGAGAGATACAGGGGTATTTGAATTTCGCAAATCTTACTTCATTAGATGCTGAACGATCATTTGCAAAGTATACGAGAACGTTTTCAGACCGTCGTCGAGGCCTGACCGAATCGACAATGGAAGCATTGCTTATGTTGCAGTACTATGCGGCGTACCATGGCAGTCGCACATTACTGAAGTGGTCATCGATACGTCAATGAAAGGTAACAATCTATTATTTTTTTATTAATACTGTGTCTACTTTTGCGCGGTACGCCCCGGACGGTTCCACTAGTTTCTCGAACATTATAAATAGTACACGCACACCGATCAACCGATAATAACCGAACGTCCACTCGATTCCTTGTATGTACATAGTAAACACACCTCCTTTCACGGCGCCTCTGCGGGTGTAACCGTTTGTCACGCTTTACTCATGTTCTATCCAGCAGGTGCAAAATACAAAATTTTTAGGTGTATACCTGGAAAATAGTTTAAACTGGGAAACACATCTTAGAAATATGTGTAAACACTTTTCGTCCACGTACTACGTAGTGTATAAGTTAAAAGCTATGACTAATTTAGATGTTGTCTTAAATTACTATTATTCGTTTCTTCAATCTAAATTAAGATACGCAATATTGTTCTGGGGCGCGTCTGTGCATAGTAAGAAGGTATTTCAATTACAGAAATTAGCTATAAGAAACATGATTGGACTTTCAAAACGTACTTCATGTCGTTCTTACTTTTCTTCTCTGCGTGTTCTTGCATTAACTGGCTTGTATATACTTGAAATTGCTATGTATGTTAAGGGTAATTTAGATACTTTTACAAAGAAAGCAAATTTTCATATATATGGGTATAATAATATATGTATAATCATTTACCTACATTTATTAAGGACTTAGTTACTACTAAATTGTTTAAAAAAGAGTTATTAGAGCTTCTTCAAAATAACGTCTTCTATACATTAGACTAATTTTTTAGTTTCACATATACCTATATAGTATATTTCATATTGTAATTATGTAATAATTTCAGTAGATGTCTTATTGAATATGTTAACATTTGCACATGAGCAATATTTCTTTCTTTGTTTTTGTTGTAGTCTTTATTATTACTTTCTATAAGGTATTTATCTACTCTTAGATAAAACAGTACGACATATCCGTTCATAATACAGTAAATTGTTCACATTGCTTGTGATTTTAAAAAGACTAAAGCAAAGATTATCTACGGAATAATGTTCAAACAAAACTGAACTTCATGTAGAAGTACCCATGAAGAAAGTGCCTAGAAACAATGACCACTATAATGCTAATAAATAGCTCCTGGTACTGATGGAATCACTACCGGCAAAAACAATATGGGAAAGGAAAAGCTTTAAAGCTTCTTGCACCTAGCCACATCTTCCATCTCTTGTCGGGGTAGACCGAAATCTATGTTCCCCTTAATCTTTTGTAAACAGCAGCGATCTCACTGTTGGTTGGCATAAGAATTCGTGGTCTTCCCTATATGCTCTCAGGGGTGTTCAGTCCTCACCCTGCTCCTTGTAAAAGATCCCGTATCCTTCTGACGTTCCTCCTCGAAGGTGGAGGTCGATCCTGCGGTTCCACCGTCTCTTGCACCAGTCGATGTTCTGATTTCTTCATCGTTCCCATCACCAGCTACCTGATGTGATCCTCTATCGGTGGCACTCCTAGATCAGCCCGAATCTGCTGGCTTCTCACGTACCACGGTGCTCCAATTATCATCCTCAAGGTTGGGTTTTGCATGGTCTCCAGAGCCTTGAATTGATACGAAGGTATGGTGCATCATGCCGATGCTCCATACGTTATCACTGGGCAGATCGTCGAGGTGTAGATCAGAAGTTTCTCCCTAAGATCCATCACTCTGTCCCTGACAATCACGGGGTAAAGTGTGCACCTCGCCATGGCTACCTTGCTCTGTATGGTTTTCAGGTGCTCGGTCCAAGTGAGACGTCTGTTCAGCACCAGACCCATGTACTTGATGTTCTCCCATTCCAATCGCACGCCATCAACGGAGATGTTTGCTGGGGCCCCGCCAGTCTTGTTATTGAAGCGAATTGCCTGACACTTGTTTGGATTGATGATAAGTTCTTGCTCCTGGCCACATTGCTTTTACATCTCTCAGTTTATGCCACTAATCTTCAAAAACACCAACTGAAATATTTCCTATCGCCACCTAGTGCAAGTAGTTATAGTCGTGCCTTCCTAGATAACAGCGACGGAAGCAGAATACAGATACCATACTTTTACCCATACTATGATATAACCTTTAATGTACAACGTTTCATAAATATTTTCAGAAGATACCGGTTAATGTAATATTTTTTCTTTTTATTACAACTTACCAATTGAACTATAGTTTTTTTTAAATATATAATAAATAATAATAATAATAATGAAAGGGATAAATAAACTTAAATATTTACTCATTAATTATTAAACTACATAAAAATAATCTCCATTTAATTACATTAATAAGGAAATAATTTAATTATACTGTAATCTAAAAAAAGAAACTTTTTCATTAGTTCATTCGCTTGCTCCTAATTTTAATTATTAACTTTAGGTTTTTCTTCCATTATTGTAATTTTTATTTTATTTTATATCCTTGTATATCCCTGGTGATGTATTTTTTGAACACGAAACAGGTCGCTTAATTTCTCAATAGAACTTTGTGAGATCTGGGCCATTTTTTTTACTCCTACCTTTAATATCAATATTTTCTTAATTTAAAACTAACTTACTTGGAAGAAATATTTTTCTGTCTTGAATTTTCCTGATTTTCTAACCCTAAGAAAAATTTCAAGAAAATTTTCGCAAAAAAATCTATTTTCTTGATGCAAGAAACCATTTCTCTACGCGTACTTTATCTTCAAAACCAATAACAGAACTTACAAAAACGTTACTACCTCCTGTGACTCATAAGCAATAATATAAACAAAGTTTTTTTGTACTTTTCTATAGAAATACGAAATCGAATATTTACCAAGAAACAAAACAAAATTTCAGGAAGTAGTCCCCTATTTATAAAAGATAAATTTACACGCCTAAAAGTAATTTTTCTGTATTCTAAATGTTAAAATAATTACAAAAACATCGTTGTTGTTCTTTATCCGGTAATAGCCTACGAAACTTATTATTTATTCAACATTACGCATATCTTTTCTAGAGTTTGCGGTGTTTCTGGGTACTTAATCCATATCGGTCAACCTTGCGCCATCTTTCGTTGAAGTATGAGAACTACATTTCAATGCCTGGCGTTAAGCTTACTGGAAAGATGAAAGCTGATATATTACAATTTGAATAGTTCACAGATTGACTTTATAGATTCTTAACTTTAATATTCTCTAAACTAAATTAATCTCTTTTAGTTATTCTTTAATAAAACAAATGTAAAATGCTTTCTTTATGTAAAAAAGGTTCAATCTTGCAGTTATTGCACAGACATACTTTAATATCCATAGGAAACAGTATCTTCTTCTCAAAAAAATTGCTGATTTAAACAAGATCTTTTTCTGTTTCCTAATTATAATAATTTTTAATCTATTACTTAAATGTATTGCAGCAAAACCCTTAATAATTGTAAAATGAGGGTTTATATCAAGAATTTAAACAGTTACGTTTATTTTCAGTTCAGAAACCGAACCATTTTCGCATAATCTTTGGCACATTCACATTTTACTAATGGATATTTTCATTTAAAAGTATTTATATTTAAAAATATTCAAATGTGGGATATTTTCCTAAATACAAAGTATCATCTAATGTTGAAAGTCAAGCTATTTTTTCCTGAAATTGCAGAAAATTAACATAAAAATTCACTTATTTTTATGCTCATTTTATGCTATAGTAATAAAGAATGATAAATGGTACAATTTGATTTCATAAATCATGTTGCAAATAAAGGAATTGCTTACACCATGCACAACGAATAAATGTAGGCTTGCCAAAAATATCACATTTTGGCGCACTGGTGTATCCTTCGGGAAGCAGAATGGTAAAGGATTTTCAAAATGCGGTGGCCGCTCGGCGATGTATCCACTTTTATACCATTCAAATTTAAATAGATTGAAGAACCTTGGCAATGACAATTGATTATGATTTAAAGAATGTAACTGAATAATAGCAGCTTCCCCATTTTCGTAGTGTATAAAAATTCTGAAATTTTCAAAAAAAATAAGGAGGCGGGTGGTTGTTTTCCTAAATAAATATTTGTTATAGAAAAAGTATTTACACCATCGTAAAACAGTTTAAATCTTGTCTTAACGTTTTTTTGATATCTCTTACATTTTCTGAGTTATTTTGTCAAACAGCGAAGGATGGTGTTGAGCTTAGGGTGCTTTACACACCGCCATTGTAAGATTGGGCAGCTAAGGGAGTTACCGTTGTTCTTACACTATATTGAAATATTGTTATCTCAGGGATTTTGGAATTTTGTAGGTTAATTACATTTTTAACTCGTTTGTGGGATTCGGAAGTATTCTTTGATACTCTTTCGGCAGTTATTAATATGTTGATGTCAATAAATGGAAATTAACGAATGTTAAAATTGAAAAATGTAAACTAACCTTGATTTTAAGAAGATGTCATATAAACACTATATTCCTTATGACATTTACTGGAAATCTGCCTATTGACCTTTTCTTCCACCTTGAATTAATTTTCTAATTTCTATACCGAACACTTTAAATTAGGACCGCAGCCAAAATACTAGTGAACTTAAAGAAAGCTTAACCAGGATTGATGCTTTTATTGGCATCCCTTTTCTCCTTTATTTTAACTTAAATTTTGATAATTTCTACCTAAACGTAATATTATGATGAATTTCGATGAATAAAATTATTTTTAGAAGTAGCATGAGAGAATGAATGTAGTAACGCTACTATATGACTCAAACTAGACAACCCTATGCTCTAAAATACAACTCACAACGTTTAAATACGAAATTTTACTGTCAAAAACGAAACATATTTAATATACGAAATAATGTTAGAAATACCTTTAAATGTACGCATTGTTTTAGGAGAATTTTACATTAATTTTGACAAATTACGAAAATAGGAAGATGAACTAAAGAGGAATAACTTCACCGTTTCTCCACGTTTGTCGTTATCTGGACTTACATTAAGTTTGTAATACCGCCGCTCCAACGCCAGTCGGCCTAGGGGGAAATTGTGGCTTCCGAAAAATAGCTTTTATCCGCCAGAGGGAATTTCGTATCTATCAGATGACTACTGGATACCCTATACGTTCTAAAGTGACAGCTGATATTTCGGATGTAAATATTTAACATAATAATATCGATCTAAAAACCCACAAAGTTTCATTTGAATCGGTGAGATACTCTTGCCTGTATTCCCTTGTTAGTTAAAAATTACACTAAAACCATATATTTTGGTTAGATATTGATTTCAATAAAATTCTCCTCTTAGGAACAATTTTCTTTGAAAATTTTTGTAGTCATGTCACAACTAATTGTTCATTTATACAATATTTATTCAGTATAATCAGCTACTTCCGTTTTCTTGGTTAATTTATCTGCAGATAGCAGCCATATGATTAAATCCCAATACGTCATTAAATAACATCAAAATCCAAAAATTATTAGACCTTTTAATTGCGGTTTTAACTTGCTTTTCCTTTGAAAAAAAAGAAAGACATTGATTTGTTTCTCCTTTTTCCCTCTCTTCGTTTCGCAAAATTTCAAATCGAAACGGGTTTCCATTTAGCACCGCATTACTTTTATTGATAAAAGAATTGCTTTACGACCTCTGATGCTTTTAGGGAGTGTATCTTCTGGCTCGTATAAGCCGTAAACATGATTGGTACGACTGGTACCCGACCAGAGAGCAATGCACTTTCGAATAGTGCATTGCTAGTTCAGCGGGTCCTTCTATGCAACAAGAAGAAAGTGCGCTTGCCGAAATTTTCGGCGGCATTCACTCCTCGCGAACTACTCCCCGCCTTCACCCCGCGCTTGATTCTCTTCTCCGTCACTACTATACTTCGCATTCTGTTCTCTTCTTTCGAACGGATGCAGTTTCTTCTTTGGTAATAAACAGTGGCGTCTCAAAGAACATCTTTTTTTTATTAATTTATTGCTCAATGTACAAGATCCAGTACGTTTAAATGAATTCTGAGCATATTTATGATTGAATTCTGATCCCATTTGTTGCCTTTTGTGTGAACTCTATCCAGACCGTATCTTTTAGTGATGGATAACATTGAATAACTCGAATGGATTATTGAAATGTCTTAAATATTTCAAATTATACTGGAAAATGAGAATTATTAAAGAACAAATGCATATTGGTGCATCACAGAAGAACTGAATATTCAAAATTTAAAAAAAAGCTTTTATTCTGCTGATTTCTCCTGATCTTTGTTTTAGTGATCAATTTTACCGAACAGGCTTGGTAAAATTAAAACCCTTACTTGTTCCATCAACTGGCTTCTATTTTCATTAAGTATTTACAAGAAATTCAAAATATCTTCATTGCTAAACTTTCTTATATCAATCACAGCCATGATCTGCCACTAGTTGAAATCAGAGACTGTGAACATCTCGAAAAATCGTGTTTGTCATACAGTCCCTGACCATCGAATTAGAACCACTTAAAAACATTATGATTTTGGGGTAAAATTTAAAAAAGACATTTGGTAATGTTGGCAGTATATTTCCTAATATTTGCTTGTCCCTTCTCTGTGTTTTATTATTTCCTGAATCCTTTTTGGCATAGTGCCAATGTAGCTTTTTATTGTTTGTTTTAATTTCGTCGCTATTGTGCCAAACATCTTCAATATGTTGTTGTAATTCTTCCTTTGTAGTTGAGTTTCGTGTACTTACGATGTTTTTCAAGATATTCCACACATTTTCAATTATTTTTCAGAGTTTTAATTTTATTTGTGTGCGCCTATTTTCGCGGTCAATTATTATCACAATGGGAAAGAAGAAGAATATAACCGCAGAGAAAAAAGCACAAATTTCTGCTCTTCTAGAGACAAGAGAGTTCTCTCAACGTGAAGTTGCACAAAAAGAGGGTGTATCACATCAAACTGTTCTGAGAATCGGAAAACTGAGGAGAATATTTTTAATACAAGTAGTGGCAGAACATATTGTGCCGGCAAACGCAAACCAACTGCGAGAGATGATCGTCGTACAGCAAAAGTGGCTACAGAATATTGTTTTTTATCCACTAAAGATGTTCATAAAATTCTTAGTGGAGAAGGTATACAAATATCAGCATAGACGTCTTCATGAAGCGGGCTTGAAATGCAGACGTCCAGCAAAGAAGCCAAAACCAACATCTAAAATAAAAGTGACACGATTTCAATGGGCTAAGGAATATAAAAAATATACAATTGAAGATTGGGGAAAGGTAAGTTTCATTTATCATCTGAATTTTTAGTGAAATTCATCCTCATAATTCGCTTAATATTCCTCTACATTTTTTACTTTTTCCTAGATTATTTATAGCGACGAATCACGGCTAAAAGTGCTAACGAAGAGAAGCCAATTTGTTCGTCAACGTACCTCAGAGCGTTATAAAGAAGCGTGTACGATCAAATCTATTAAACACCCCCCATGGCTAGTGGTTTGGTCGTGTATGACGACAGAAGGACCGAGACCACTATATTTCGTTAACGGAACAATGGAACAAAAACAATATAAAAAAGTTTTGCAAAACTATTTAGTACCTTATATTGGTTCGTTGAATCCAACTCAAGGATCATATAATTTCATGCAAGACAATGCACCATGTCATAAGGCAAAAAGTGTAATGCGGTACCTTGAATCTAAGAATTTACGTGTACTACCTTCGCCAGGCAATTCACCAGACATAAACCCAATTGAAAATGTGTGGAATGTCCTGAAAAACATTGTAAGTATACGAAACTTAACTACAAAGGAGTAATTACAATTGAAGATGTATGGCACAACAGCGACGAAATTTAAAAAAAAACAACAACAAAAAGCTGCATTGGCAGTATGCCAAAAAGGGTTGAGGAAATAATAAAACACAGAGGAGGATCAAGCAAATGTTAGGAAATATATTTTCGTAAAATCGTAATATTTTTAAGTGGTCCTAATTCGATGACTATGGATTGTATATTGACTGAATATTTGAGCGCTTTGGGTACCATGCTTGCTCATTCAGAGCCAACAATGCATTCGAATGGACATTTCCGAAGCCGTGTTGAAGCAATTTAAGCGAAATAAGTCGAAATTTTGTCGTGGATTAATAATTGTAAATGAAACTTGAATGACAACTATGTTGATAAATAAATTTGACAAAATAATTCGTGTAATTTGTTAGGCTGGAAACTTTTCAGACTATCCTCGTAAAATATGTATACATATGTAGACACTGAGATAAAGAAATAGATACTTCTGTTGATTATCAGATAAAATACCGATATATGAAAAATTAATGCTTGTAATTTTATTTTTTGGTTATATCAAAATAGTTCAGACATTTCTTATTCGAGTATATCACAATATCTTCTAATTGACATCTTTCCGAAGCTATCTTTATTGATTATAAGTAATTACTTTTAATTTTAATATTCATTCAAGAATTCATAAAACTTTCGACCAGTCTATTGATATCCTACGTATAATTTTTCATTTAAAAAACGTAAAATATCGATGAAGAATGATTTCAGAATGAAATACTTCGTAGTTCTCAATGACCATAGACATGCTAATACACAAACTCAAACATAAATTATACACTTCGCGATGTATGCCTATGAATGACTCATTTTATACAAAACATTGACTTGTAGCTTATAGTGTTCTGCCGCCCACAACACTCAATTATTTTTCGAATACGACAAATCTTTTATTGTATACAAGCACAATAACTTCTTAATTGCCATTCAAATAACGTAGATCATAAAAGACGAGATTTTACATTTTTATGATTACGTGCAGTAAGACAATTTGTATTCTTAAGAAAACATCTTTGAAAGAAATTCACGAACTCTTGAGTAATACATTGTGCTAGTGGCAATGTCAATAACAAATATAATTTGGAATAATTTTATTTCACTGTAGTTTGATTTATGTATTCCGTAGTGGAATAAAGATCATGTAATGTTAATGTAGCTAATTCTCGATGTTTTATATGTCTACAATGAAAGAAAATTTACATCAATATCGTAAATGTAAATAGTACACGTATACACTTCTGTACCTGCATACAGTGATAAAGAATATTAAAAAAACCATTTTACATTAACGAATTCAAATCTCCAAAATAAAAATTCATGAAATGCTACAGCATACGCTAACATACACCTGAGTAAAACTGGTTGCATAGCACAAGGTTTCAATTTGCTAAAATTTATTTAAAAATTTTTTCTCAAAGCTATTGAATATATGAGGAACGTTCATTCAAAACCAGATATGTCCACTTTTGGACAAAATTTAGTTTGATACGGTTTCGTAGTGTTCTCGATCGTTTCTATCGCCTACAGTGCATAGAATTGTTCAAAGTCAGTTCTATCTCATAGTAATCTGGGCCTGAATATCGACAGTTCAGTAAAAATCAGACATGTTCACCTTTGAAAATTGGGTTTAATACTTAGTCAGTCATTCGATAACAAAGGAACGAACAGACACCAAGAAAATCGGCCCTTTTTAGTTCGAGTCGTGTTTGAGAGAAGACGTATTTCGCTAAGTGTATCATTTTTTAAATAATATTCAAGTGTTCTCTAAGTTCTATCACAAAAGTTTTTCTAAAAATTCAAACGCATAGCATACGACTCATAAAAACAAACGACTAATTGAGGTTGTGTCATTTATTCTGAGTCGTTTGACGTGTTGTAAACCAGTAATAAATAAACATGAAATGGAGCCAAAGAGAAGATCGTGTTGCTGTAATTGCATTACATTGTTGCGGACATTCGCCAAGTACAATTTTCAATCAAAATTTAAATTTACGAAAAGGTTTGTTTATCGTACCATTGAAAGATACAGTGAAACTGGCCATCCTCAATGAGTTCGCACTCCGGCTGTCATTAATGCTATCAAGGCACGCATCAGACGAAATCCTCTCCGAAAACAGAAACTATTGTCGTTGCAGATGGGCGTGACTACAAGCACAATCAAAAATATTTGGAATCAAGACCTTAAGTTTCGCGCTTTCAGAAGAAAAAGCGGTCACTTGTTCAACCTACGTCTAAAAGGTTTAAGGCTTCAAAGATGCCGAATCTTATTAAGGCGGTATGCTAACAACGACCACCGCCGTATCCTATTTAATCGGCAAAATGATCGAGTATGTGCTTCCAATAGTGAAGAAGCAGATGCGGTCGCCCCTCGTGTTCAAAGGGGTCATCATCCATCCTCAGTAATGGTTTGGTTAAGGGTCTCTTATTTCGGGCCAACTGAAGTTCATTTCTGTGAAAAACGAGTGAAAACCAGTGCCCAAGTCTATCAAAAGACGGTCCTGGAAAAGATAGTAACACCTCTAAGCCAGAGCTTATTCAAAAACCAGGATTGGGTCTTCTAGCAGGGCTTTGCGCCTGCTCGCAAGACCAAAAGTACTCGGTGTTGGTTTCAGGCGAATAACATCGACTTTATCAAACATGAAGATTGGCCATCTTCTAGTCCCGATCTTAATCCTCTGGATTATAAAATCTAGCAAGCTTTGGAGGAGAAAGCCTGCGCTAAACGCCATAGAAATTTGAACTCGCTAAAAGCATCTGTTAAGAAGGCAGTGTTAAGAAGGAAATGGTGCGTAATGCGATTGATAACTGGCCTCGCAGATTAAGCGCCTGTATTACGAAGCGAGGGTTCATTTTGAATAATTTTTTAGTATATAATTGAGAACACTATATTGGTCTATTTTATCGATAATAGGTTCTTATTTTCTTTTCTATTTTATTTAATATAATGATAAAAGTTGTGACAGAACTTAGTGACCGACTAAGTATATCGGTTAAAACAGATTGAAAATATCTGTAATATACACAATATCACAAAAGTAGACATATCCATATGATAACTTTTGTATATGTAAGTATAGTGTCCTGTTTGATTAAAAAAAAAAACGTTTTTTACACCTGGACCAAAAACCGGGTTGGTCGTGGCTCCACGAAAATAGCATCAGCTTTGTTGGCACATCTTAGATGTCTAAATCTAGAAAATGTAGAGTCAGTACGTTTATCTTGTGATGGCTATGGAGGACAAAATAAGAATGCCCACGTTGTCCACATTTTGGCTTAGAACCGAAAGCCCAGCTTCTGTCAATAATCTGGTTTTGCATTTCCCTGCAAGAGGTCATTCCTACTTGCCAACCGATCGCGTTTTTGGCCGTACAGCAAAGATATTGAAGAAACGAAATGTCATCGTTAACGCTGAAGAATATAAAAGATTTTATGAGAAAGTTGGGGATGTTCGTACGTTAGGTATAGACTGGCAGTTATATGATATTGAAAACCTGTCTACAACTTACAATAAAATAACTGGAAGCAAAGATTTGAAACGAATTTAAATGAACAAGTTTATTTTTAAAAATGAAGAGACGGCAAAATTTAAGGCAAGTTCTTTTTTTAAGTTCAATGAAAATCAGTTTTACGTTTCCATTGTTAAAAAGGGTAGCAGTGAGGGAAACTGCAACATAAAGGTTCTACCCACAGACAATTCTATATCTAAACGGGTACTCTAAAACTGTGGCACTGGAACACTGAAACAGTTCACTAAAACCCTTACCACAACACTTAATTCGTACTGGACGCACGTTTCGATAGCGAAGCTATCATCATCAGCAGCAAGACTGAATTCTATATCTGCTAAAAAAAAAGCTAATGTGAAATCTCTGCTGAAAAAGTTTATCATATGTTTGCTGAAACCAAATCCACACAGTTGCCAGGTAGGTTGTGTGTTAATGAAACGTAAGTGTACTCGTCTAAGGACAACCATTTTTAATCGGTTAATAAAAAGTATTATAAACTTAACAAGCTGGCCAACCTACTATCTGAAGTAACACTTCTATTGGAAATCCCTCAGTGTTTAGTACTATCTCCATAGGACCAATATTTCGATATAAACATGAGACATTACATTACTTTTACTACAACTAACAGAACTACCCCTATTTCCTCAAAATTACCTTGTCACTATTCAAGAGATGCGCATGTAAAGGCTGCGAAACAGATTCCACACTTTCTTCAGTATGAAGCACCCCATCGTATTGTTTGCACTCCCTTCTTCTTCTGTATTTCCTCCATAGGACTCTGAAAGAAGATCACGTACAAATAAAAGATAAAATTCCAATATTTTAACGTCTTAGTGGTAATATAATTCATTGTCAAGGATTCTGTGCCGCTTGAATTGAATTTGTTCATTAATGCCTTGGAGATGTAATCGATATTACTATATCAAATTATCCTCCAAAGCTCGTGTAATATTCTAGAGACGTTCTGGAGAAATTAGATTAATGCGTTTGAAATAACGGTGGGAAGATTTCAGATAAAATTAGATAAATATCGAATTTTCCTTACCTTATGCCAAATGCAGACACGAGAGAGATTATCAGTGGGATGAGGGTCGCGAAGCATGCCAGAAATAACGTTTGAAGATCATTGAAGCCTAAACAAAAATATGAAATTTATAAATGTCAGTCAGAAGATAGTTTTTAGCAGGGTAGAAATTTTAAATATGTCCTAATAATTTTATTGTGTTAAGCATTAAGAAGATATATTTACTTATACTATTAATTGATTGAATTATTGATTAAAGGTATGTGAACTATTAGTAAGTGTGTAAGCATGTCTATCTAATAATACTCTATTCAAATTCTAAATAGGTCCGTAGATCTGTCACGATATACTGGTATTATTTTGTATATTGTCCAGTGTACAACAAAACAAATGTGCATAGCTATTCTCAAACTTCAGATATCCGAACTTCCTGCAAATTGAGCTGCATCTCGACAGATATTTTACGTGCAATTTCATTTGTAGGAAATCCATATGTACAGCGAAAAAAAAGTTCTTGAATCAAACATATATCTTTGAAATTATTTACTTAATTCAACAAAGGTTTATATGAGAGAAAGCACTTTTTTAAGAACAACAAATCGAATTTGTTTGAATGTACAAACGTTTTTATATGACATAATTTTGTTGAGTCAAACAAATATATATTAGAATCGTGAGCTTCGCGCGTCGTTGGCAATTTCCGTTGCGTGAACGCACGGCAATCACAATCGTTGTACCTAGTTTAGGTTGAGATGTAAATGAAGAAAATAGTAGGTAAGTAGGATAATGGATTTATATATTTTTACCATTAGATAGCGAAAGCCTAAGATGCATGTGAGAAAAGACGATGGTTCAAATGGCTTTGAAAGGAAATACATCTATTTTTACCAGACTAGAACATTTTGATTTTTGGGTTATATAGTTTATATTCCACACTAATATAAACTTTTGAGATTAATTCATATGAATGTAGTTATTTCATATAGGTTTTTCTGATTTTTGGCAATATTGGGATGATTTCCACGAACATGGCTGATCAACAATAATTCACCACAAATTCCTAGAACCAGGACACACCCACATGGAAGCAGACACAATTCATGCTGAAATTGAAAAAGCAAAAAAAAAAAACAACGGCCAGTATTGAATTTCCTCGAGATTGGTCAACCTTTATAAAATGTATTAGTTGCCACCCTAAGTTGAATGTCCATTAGACAGAGCGAAGTGATTTTTAGATTTCAAATCGCTGATCAAAACAAAATTTACAAAAAGAAATCAGATGGATTAAGTACCAATACAGTGCTGAGAATCCTACCGAAATTCTGTTCAAGACCTCATTAAGCGAAGACGAGCGCTTCAAAGCTTTAGACATCAGCCGGAAAAATCGCTGCTACGACCAGGAAACCAAAACGTTCTTGTATCCACTATTTCTAATTCTTCATTAAAACTGTCAAAAGTGAAGTTGCAAGACCTTAAGTCTCTATTACCATACATAACTACGCAAAGCAAATTGTACTATCAAACCTTTATTGATAACCTTAACTACAGTTCTGATATTGAAGATGTTTGGTTAGATTTTGATGATGAAGATGAAGATGATAATTAAGAAAAAATAAAAGTATTGGTTTCAAGTGTTTGGATATTCTAGGCCGGGCACAGAGAGCTTCGCGCCAGGTTAGAAGAGAGGTAGCCGCGCCCACGGTGCAACGTATACAGATGAATCGGCACAAGTACCTCAGCAAATGAATTTATTGATTTATTGCAACAGTTTCTCATCAACACTTCGCAGCGTTAGTCGTAGTTATAGAGATGTATGTAAGTATGTCTACGCAAGGAAAATAAATAACCGTTGGCCAATAATGACACTAAACTTATCAGTAGAGTAACCTAAACTTGCGGACTCGCATAGGCGTCCGTATTACGGGTTAATATAAGAATGCGAAAAATTCATAAATAAACTAAACCGGTAGAGAAGCAGGCATGTAGTGTCGACCTTGAATATAAATCATGTTAAACCGCGCTGAGAGAGATTTCGTTTTAGTACCGGTTGAGCTGTTGCAGAGATTAGTCGAACGGTCAAGGTTATGTACTTACGTGTCGCTTTTGAAAATATAGCTGGTGTTTTTTGTGTGTTGTAGTATTATACCAAATACATAATTAGTGTATCGTTTCATATAGAACTAATATTTACATACCTAAGAAAACAATGCCTCGTAATAGATTTGCTACTAATGTACATAAGTATGTGTCACTTTTTCCCCATTTAAAATATGACGGTAGTGCAGTTTTTTGCTTAATATGCAATGTTCGTTTGGCTGCATTGGACAGAACTGATTGCCAAACACCTTATACAGTATTCCTCATACATTTATTAATTATGTTTACCTCTTGTAATCTTCCGTTGTCGTTGGTGATAAAAGCAGCTTTTAAAACGTTTTGGCGACAATACGTTCCAAAGTACCCATTACCCTCACAAACACAATTACAGAATCATTTGCCGCGATTGAAAGAGATGCTAGAAAATATGTGTAAACGTGATTTGTGTTCCAAAAAAATATGGATTACCGTGGATGAGACGACCGATATCAAGAAAAACAGTATTGTGAATGTAATAGCTCGCGTTTTATTAAGCGAGAACACAGCATGTCGATATTTGTTAGCTTGCTAACGTGTTCAACAATGTACCGCGGAAAATATTCAAAAAGTGATAATGAACGCTTTGAAAAAATTTAAAATTGCCCAAGATCAAGTTGTGATGATTGTGACAGATAGTGCAGCAACGATGTTAAGTGTTGGGCGATCCTTAAAACATATATTTCCTAACTTAATACATATAACCTGCATGCTGCATGCTTTGCATTTAGTTGGTGAAGTTGTTCGACAACATTACGGAAACGTTGATCGGATGATTGGAAGTACTAAGGTGGTGTTTCGTAAATCTCCTAAACGTTTAAAAGAGTTTCGTAAATTTTGTCCAGGTATTCCAGAAGTTCCTGAACCAATTTTAACGCGATGGGGTACTTGGCTAACAGCAGCTTCTTACTATTTGATCCATTTTCAACAAATTCAATCAGTTATAATGCGATTTAATCGGAATGAATCCAAAGCAATTAGAGAAAGTTAAAGAGAATTTCAAATTCGTCAACTTTTAGAAGATTTAACAATAATATGTACCAATTATACAGTATTACTAGATGCCATCAGAAAACTACAATGTACTGAATTGTCATTGCAGGAATCATTAGACATAGTGGAGAGTGTAAAAAATAAATTACACACATTAAATGATACGCCAGGATTATGCTCTAGTCAAAAGTTGGCAGATGTTTTAAGGAAAAATCCCGCTTTTAATACTTTAGAGGCCGTTTATAATAAGTGTAAGAATAGTGAACTTTTAAGTGATTTTGAAAAACAGTTTCTACATGCAAATGTAACTTCCTTAGATGTGGAGAGATCGTTTTCTATGTATAAGAATATTTTTTCTTGTCGACGCACAAGGTTTAAAGAAGTAACTGTGGAAACATATGCAATGATGCAAGTTTACAGTAGTTCACATCCTGATGCCTCTAATTTGTTGAATAATTAGCAAGTAAGTTTATTTATGAATTTTTCGTATTCTTATATTAACCCGTAATACCGACGCCTATGCGAGTCCGCAAGTTTTGGTTACTCTACTTATCAGTGAATTTCCGGATTTGAACTATAATGGAACTAAAGTATTGTGTAGAGTTTGCAAAATACCTTTAATGTGCTGGAGCAAAGGCGACTGTAAAAGACATGTAAATAGTGTACAGCACAAAAATGAGAAAAATGGCGTGTCACCTCAAACCCAATTTAAGTTAGATTTATTTTTGATGTTTGTTTGTGGTCTACCGCTTCGCTTCCTCGATAAAGAACTGGTTCGACAGTTTTGGCGTACATACAATCCCGAGTGGAACTTACCATCACGGAGAGCGTTACGGAAAGAGCTACCGAGTATACGTAAAAATATCGAAAATATGATCAAAGAAGAATTAAAAGATAAACAGCTGTGGTTATGTATTGATGAAACGACAGATTGTAAGAAAAATTTTATTTTCAATATTATAGTACGAGTACTAGATCCCGTTATGCCGAAATTTGCAATCTTATTAACTAGCAAAAGACTAAAAAAGTGTACTGACGAAGCAATTACGGGGGGTACGTTGCAACAATTTCAAGTGTCAACTAGACAACTGTTGACGTTTATGAGCGATGGAGTTGCGACAATGTGTAGTGTAGGCCGTTCTCTTAAAGAAAAGTGTGAGGGATTTTTACATGTTACGTGTAAGGTTCATGCGTCACATCTTGTGGCACAAACTATTCGAGAATGTTACCCGGAGGTGATTGCATTAATAGCAAATACAGTCCCAGCAAGTCCCGGTATTCGCGAACCACCACAGCCGATTCTTACGCGTTGGGGAACATGGTTGCAAGCGGCGTTTTATTATTCTGAACATTTCCAAGAAGTAAAATCTATGATTTTACAATTCGACCCTGACGAAGCTACAGCTATTAAGGAGAACCAGAGAGGATTTCTAGATACTTCTGTTGAAACAACTTTAAAAAGTATTAGCAACAATTATAAACGATTACTAGACGCAATAGAAAAATTGCAAAATGCTGGGTTGTCGTTAGTAGAACCAGTGCAAATCGTGGACAAAGTTAATGCATTGCTACATGGTATAAACGACGCAAAAAACGGTGGGATTACAGCAAAGTTCGATGGTGTTTAAAAAAAAATTCCGGTTATACGAGTGTGGTGGTGCATCTACAGACTCATTAACTAATTCTAAGGATTATTTTAATTATGCCTGTGTTACTTCCGTAGATGTTGAACGGTCTTTCTCGAAATATAAGAACATTTTTCATCACAGCGAACAACCGTCACCGAGACAAATGTGGAAACACTCCTGATGGTGCAAGTTTCTCAACAATCCTATCCACACTGTTAAGAAGTTACGTTTATTTATTATATTATTATTTATTGTTACGGTATTAAATATAACAGATTTTTGACGGTTATTACATTATATATACAAAAAATACCATTTCCGAACAAAAAAAAAACTAACAATGGCAATAATTTTTTTTATTTTTTACGCTGGGGTATTGATTTCAAAATATCACTTCTGTGGGCGATTCTGTTGCGAAGACCGATTGTACCCGGCTTTGACATTACAGTCTGACTTGATAAATGTAACAAAAAAACAATAAATGTTCTTATGCTTGTAAACAATTGTTTTACTTACAACCGTTTGCAGAAAATAAATTAAATAAAAACCCCTGCATTTTAGAATTCAAAATGTATTTTAATGCGAATAAGTTAGCTTTGAGGTCACTTAATTTATATACAAAAAGGCCAAGGTGGATTAAGCTAGTCTAAAAAGGTAATCACAAAAGGCCAATGTCGTTATAAAAATCGTAAGAAACTAGGTATTAGAAAAATAAAAAAATACATTGTCTACATGAGGAAGAAAGACACTTATAACCAAAATTTCCATTGAATAATTTTATTTTCTTACAAATAAAAATTAATTGAAGGAAAGGTTCAATTTCAAATAGCTCTTCGGAAAAGTTGATTTTTTGGACGTTGGCCTTTCTAGAATCAAGCTACAGAATTATATTATAACCCATCTATGATAGTTCTGCCAACATCACAAACCTATTTTACTCATCGTACTTATTTTATGAAAATGATACAATTTTCAAAAAATTTAGCGAAGCTACAAATTTTTTTTCGAATTAAATTTTGCCCGGAGAATAAATGGACTTTGTCAAAGCATTGACACCCAGTTCATTAAATAATTCTGCCAGGCACTCTTCAAATCATCAACGGCTTTTATTCACCATTTCATTAAATAAATGACATTTCACAGTGGATGAAAAAATACAATTTTAAAAATTAATCTTGCCTCGAGCCTAATTTCAAACAAAAATGAAAACAAAAACTCATTATCCGACCACTTCAAAGAGTTTCATTAAAGATAGCATCCTAATAAAAATACAAATCATTTCATTTGGTTCCATTTTTGGCGGATAAAAGCCCTCCTTTGAAACGAGTTTCATTTATTCTCACCGCACACCGTTCCGTTGTATTACGGACGCCATAGAATTACCTGATTCGGCTTCCTCCTCGATGTAATAGCCGGTTCCGTTGAATAATTTGTCCCTTCTGGAGGATACACCTGTTAAATTGGCGCTGGTCGGCTCGGATCCGGGTATGAAACGAAAATTTTCCGGCGATCCGGTCACGTTGAACGTTCCTAAATTAGCACGTGTAGCCGGAAACTCCGTGGAATTCATCCTTTCCTGGACACGCGCTTGAATTTGAACGGTGTCTTCATATATGTTTGTGAGATGGTCCTCTTGACCAGTAACAATTCACGTTATATGCGCCTACGAGAAAAAATGAAAGTTTTAGTGGGTATTACGGTGCTCATATTTAATTTTGAGGAAAGCGGAAATAAAAATGGAGAAGAATTTTTAATAATACGTTTATTACAACGGTTACCAAGAGATATTTTGCTACTCCTAGCAGTTGAACTTGGAAATATTTCAAATCATCAAGAAATAAGTTAAATAATGAAAATATCGTTTTGAAATTTTGGTGGACAATATTATGGATAATGATGTACAGTGCGACCTCGATAATCCGGATTAATTTAAACCGCGGTGATCCGGATGATCAAATAATTCAGATTACTGAAACAGGACAGCTTTTATTGAAAAGTGTAACATTTAATATAAAACAATTAGAAAACAGAACAGAAACAAGAAAATATATAAAACAGAAGCATGCTTATCAAATTTTATATTATTTTGTAATTTATAATCTTTGCTTGCTTAATCTCTTTCTGGTTCATTATAAAAGCCGTTTCTTTTAATCTTTGAAGTACAAGCACATCATGTAGTGGGATATTACTTTCTTCTGCCCAATTTATGCACACATTGAAACTTTTGACTGCCTCGTCATTCTTAACTGTCTGGTTTGTATTATTTAATTCTGAACCTACACTGTCACTACTATCATGATGTTCATCTGTAGCGTCTAAGCCTTCCAGTGGTAACAAATCTTCATTATTTTCAAGCCAGTTACGTATTTCCGCGTTCGTGATATATTGCTCAGTGAGAACATTGAGCATTTGCGAAACATCTGTTATCTCTTCAGCCAAGGAAAGCCGCAATTCACCCAGAGGAATTAGATCTTCAGCATCATATTCAGTGTCTGGGACGTTATTTGCTACATGAGCCATAATTTTGTGCCAGCACTTCTGCAAGACTTCGGGAAAAACTTTTTCCCAAGCATTGTATAGTAGGCATACAGCGTCCCTCAAGTTCATGGTTTTTAATAACTCAACAACGTTCTCTTCGTCGTTAGATAAAATTTGGGCTAAAAGACTTTTCCGATAAAATAATTTGGTCAGTCTGATGACATTTTGATCTAAAGGTTGCAAAAGTGCTGTACAATTAGGTGGAAGGAATAATGTTGTAAATTGTCCATCCTCACTAGTCAGCTCTTCTATTGTTCCATGGCTCGAGGAGTTATCGACGATTAACAGAACTCTTTCAGTTAAATTGAGATGAATGAATAAATTAATAATGAAACCAATCTAAAAAAACTGTCATAGTCATCCATGCATTGGCAGATGATTTGTATTCAACAGGTATGTTCACATTTTTAAATGCGCTTGGATTTTTTGCCTTTCCTATCACCAACAGCTTTCATTTTTATGAACCATCAGCATTGCAACATGCTAGAAATATAACACGTTCTTTGTTTATTTTTCCACCTGGTGTGGTCTTTTCCTGAGCACGAGCGATCGAGGAATCCGATTTACTGAAGATTCGGATTATCGAGCTCGTACAGTATTTCCTAAAAATATTTTCGGCTTCATGACACTCTTGATTAAACCAGAAACGAATATGAACTTTCTTATTTCAAGCGATATACCATGTATATTATGGATCAATTAGACAGAAATTTCAAATACAAGTTCAACAATATACAATATCAGGGATGTATGACGTACCACCTTTGAAATATTCAATTTTTTCTAAAAAATTTGACAATCGCAGAGTTCAACTTAAACATTAATATTTTCCATTCGTTATTAGTCTAGAGCCCGGTAACTGGAAAGCAATCGCAGCGGCGGTGTGACTGTGGGCGGGGAGGGCTGGTCGATTATGATACGACACGACAAATCATCACTCAGTTGACTTTAGCATTGGATAGCGGATAGGGCGTGTTGATTTTATTGATATAGACGTAGTTATTAATTGTAGTTTTTAGTGAACGTGTCGAAGGCTAAAAAACGACCCTTTCAAGACATAGTAAATAAATTTATTTCTGACTTTCCCGATTTGTTTTACAACGGAAGTAAGATAGTTTGTAAAGTGTGCAAAATACATTTAACGTCAAATAAGAAGTGGAACTGTACAAGACACGTAAACTTCGCACAGCATAGAAAACGAAAATTGGGCATGCCACCGAGAAGTGCATTTTTTTTAATGTAATTCTTATGTTGATAAACTGTAATCTGCCACTAGGCTTACTCGATAAACAACCGTTTAAGGACTTTTGGGACAAATACAATCCCGAGTTGCGGTTGCCAACGGAGAAAACGGCACGTAAGCATGTCGCATTTGTATGCGATGACGTGGAAAAGAAAATGAAACGCATATTGAAAAACAGTTTCTTTGATTATGTGATGACGAGACAACATACTGTAAAAAAATTCAATTGTAAATATTAAGGTAGGCCTACTAGACCCCAGTAAACCTACATTATGGACGGAGTGCATACACAGCTACTGACTATACATGACGCAAAATATAATCACGTTTTAGAAAAGTTCGAGAGTGTGCTACAGAAAGGTCCCGATTTTAGCACACCAAAACAAATTTGTGATGGTGTATCGAATAATCCACTGACTAAGTACAAAGATTATTTTAATCATGCATGTATAACATCGGTAGATGTTGAACGCTCTTTTTTAAAATATAAACTCATTTTCTCACCACGGCGAACATCGCTCACCGAGACAACTGTGGAAACACATCTAATGGTGTCAACTTTTTGCCACTCTTATCCATATGATGTTAATACTGATAATGGTGCTTCTAGTTTTACTGTTCCGTAGCCAAGGCTGCTTAAAAGGGCGAGTGTTTCACTACTTTTCACATATTATAATTATGTATTAGTTCTGTTATTTTTTTTCTAATTTCTTACTATTGTTTTTGTATACTAGGTAGGTACGGCTATGGTACGGCTCCCTGTTACCGGGCTCTAATGATACCCCAAAGCAGGCAACTAACGGCACGGTTTTGCCTTGTTAAATATGTTCAACAGGCTTAAGAAAAGGTTCAGTGGTATACAATTAGCGTAGAGTTAAATGGCGATTACACAATACTATAATGGATGGATAATAAGTTTTCAAAAGAGATGGATTTTCAGTCAGTATTCACTATAAAATTATGGCCAATAGCTATGGTAAACTGATTTAAAATCCGAAGAAAAGAATACCATTAAGAAACAACTTTTACTAACATTTAACAATGAAAAAGTTCAATTTTGTCCTGTACTTTGCTCTATAAAACTCTCTAATTCACATTTGGCTTCGAATTTCTTGAACATTTATTTTCCAAATCTGATTCCCAATCATTATGCTTTATTTTATACGCTGAATCTTCACAGAAAGCTATTTTTATCATGAAAACCCAATCGCTGCTGTAAATAATAAGTGACTAGCAGGACCAGACAATATTGTTTTTCCAAAGACATCAAAAAACTTGAACATCAGTAGATAGCTTATGGAATTTTTTTAGGAAATTGTCCCTAACTTCTGTTAATTATTATTAAGTCCACTAATCAGATATTAAATTTAGTTCAATAAATGATTTATGTTCTATAAGGTGACCTTTTTCTCGTATTCTTCCATACAGCTTCAATATCCTAACGAAAAGAAATTTACAAAACAACTCAATAAAACTTACAAGATTTCTATCTTGTCTATATAACATTCCCGACACAATGCGGTAAGTAATTTAGTACAAGAAGTTCTAGAAACTAATGTATCATGTAAGAAATTTGTTGTGACAGGCGGGACCCTAAAAGAAAATATACGGCAAGGAAATTTCTATAGACTAACAAGTATAAAACTACTCAGTGTATCCTTTAAAAGAAGAAATAGGTTAGTTGTTTGCATATATATTTTCTTTCCTTCAAACTAGAACGTAGGTGGTTCCTATCTTTATTTTCCAAATTTCCTATGACAATGTTTCATATCGTTTGACGTCGTATTCTATTGTAGGTTTTAATCAAAGGATTCGAAACGAAACAATAGTAAATCCTCTTTTTGGCGAACAATACAAAACTTACAATTCTTTTTTTCGTTACAAATGGCAAGTTGAGATAAGTAATTGAGTTAGCAGAATGTGTACGACAAGTAGTTTTCAGGTAAATTAAATTAGTCCCACGAACTTCATGATTAATTACAGCAGAAAGTTTGCAGCAGATACATTACGAAAATTACTGAGGTTCGGCGCAAGTGACGTATTTTTAAACATTGATTTATAATTTCGTGCAAACACTGTAGCGTGGCCGATTAATAAACCAAAAGGATTAGGTATTTTGGCTTCGACAAACTTGTAAAAGGTGTTTTACATTGCCCAGTTTAAAAATTCAATCAGAAAAAATCACGACCCAGTATCAAAGTGAAATTCATTTCAGATGCATCTATTACCTAACTTTATAATAGATTCGATCGCTTGCCAACATTTCTCTGGACCGCATTTCCTATCTGCAGCAATTTCTCAACCAAAACTTTCGCTTTTTTGCTAAGAATGATTTGTCGAAAATAAGATGCAATAAATAGCATATAGTCCCTGGTCATCGAATTAGGACCACTTAAAATTATTATAATTTTGGGACAAAATTTAAAAAAAAACAATTGGTAATGCTGGCAATATTATTATTTAATTACATATAACATGCAAGTATGTATAACTTGAACATACATTTGCTTGTTCCTCCTCTGTGTTTTATTATTTCCTCAACTCTTTTTGGCATACTGCCAATGCAGCTTTTTATTGTTTTTTTTTATTATTTCGTCGCTATTATGCCATACGTCTTGTGTGTTGTTATAATTCTTCCTTTGTAGTTGAGTTTCGTGTACTTACGATGTTTTTCAAGACATTTCACACATTTTCAATTATGTATATTTCAAAGAGTTTTAATGTTATTTGTGTGCGTCTATTTTCGCGGTCAATTATTATCATAATGGGAAAGAAGAAGGATACAACCACAGAGAAAAAAGCACGAATTTCTGCTCTTCTAGAGACGAGATAATCCTCTCAACGTGAAGTTGCACAAAAAGAGGGTGCATCACATTAAATTGTTCTAAGAATCGGAAAACTGAGGAGAATATTCTTAATACAAGTAGTGGCAGAAAATATTGTGCCGGCAAACGCAAACCAACTGCGAGAGATGATCGTCGTACAGCAAAAGTGGCTACAGAATATTGTTTTTTATCCACTAAAGATGTTCATAAAATTCTTAGTGGAGAAGGTATACAAATATCAGCCCGAACAATCCATAGACGTCTTCATGAAGCGGGCTTGAAATGCAGACGTCCAGCATAGAAGCCAAAACCAACATCTAAAATGAAAGTGACACGATTTCAATGGGCTAAGGAATATAAAAAATATACAATTGAAGATTGGGGAAAGGTAAGTTTCATTTATCATCTGTATTTTTGGTGAAATTCATCCTCATAATTCGCTTAATATTCCTCTACATTTTTTACTTTTTCCTAGATTATTTATAGCGACGAATCACAGCTAAAAGTGCTAACGGAGAGAAGCCAATTTGTTCGTCGACGTCCTTCAGAGCGTTATAAAGAATGTACGATAAAATCTATTAAACGCCCCCCATCTCTAATGGTTTGGTCGTGTATTACGACAGAAGGACCGAGGCCACTATATTTCGTTACCGGAACAATGGAACAAAAACAATATAAAAGAGTTTTATAAAATTATTTAATACCTTATGTTGGTTCATTGGATCCGTCTCAAAGAGCAAATACTTTCATGCAAGACAATACACCGAGTCATAAGGCAAAAAGTGTAATACGATACCTTGAATCTAAAAATCTGCGTGTACTACCTTAGTCAGGTAATTCTCCACACATAAATCCAATTGAAAATGTATAGAATGACTTGAAAAACATCGTAGGCACGCGAAACTCAACTACAAAGGAAGAATTAGAACAACATATTGAAGATGTAAGGCATAATAGCGACGAAATTAAAAAACCAATGAAAAGCTGCATTGGTAGTGTACCAAAAAGGATTAAGCAAATAGTAAAACATAGAAGAGGAACAAACAAATGTTAGTGAATATATATTCAAATTATACTTACTTACATGTTATATGTAATTAAATAATAATATTGTCGACATTTCCAACTCTTTTTTTTAATTTTTTCTCTAAATCATTCGATGGCCAGGGACTGTATTCCCGACATATTCTCCTTTTAATTTCCGAACTTTCATCTAACATCTCCAGTTAATGTACCATCAAAACTGTGCGAACAAAGAATTGTTGAATCAATGGACACCTCACCATACATTAAATCCAAACTTAACTTGTGGTCTCTTAACTTGTGTTCAACATGATGGGGTTTTTCTTCCATAAATGTTCGTTACGTCTATTAAACCTGCCGCAGTTTGTAAATCGTTTCGCACATGTGAGCAAACAAGTACAAAATTCAATACGTTTATTATAATCATCAGGGTGTGGTATTTGTGCAACTGGTAATTTGTAGGGATGAAACCTGTGCTTGTTCAGTACTCATGCAAGAGTATGTTGTACCGTGCCTGCTTCTATTGCAATTTGTCGGGTTGAAATCGATGGATTTGGCATTCCACGTGCCAATACGTTTACTTATTCAATCATATCAGGTTTTTCTTGGTTCTAAGGCTATTTACACCTGTCAAGAATTGTTGTTTGCATCTATCAATTGTTACCATAGCTTACTACGTGAACAGTTCGAAAATTAAAAGGAGAAAATCGCCGTAATTTGTTTATTTGTGAAAGTAACTACGTCAGCTGTTATATCGTTGGAATCGATGAAAAAATACCCTTTTTATGAAGTCATGGCCGACTATGGTTTTCGTTAAGAGAACACAATTTTTTTATGATACCTCAAAAATTATAGCTTAAATAAAAAATTCGGTGAGACCATCTTATTAAGCACATCATTATCTACAACTTTCTCCTTTACATTTTTTTTCTAAAGTCAATAATAACAGAGCTGTAGACACCGAATGAAATAAAAAAAAAGGTTTTTTCGAGATATCTAGTTAACCATTGATTTTTTCCAAAAAACAAAAGTCTCGTTAAATTGAGCTCGTAAAACTGCAATTCTTTCATCATTTCATCATCTCTCTATCTCCGCTAGTTCCCAAGATCCCCATACTATAAAAAAAAACATCAGAAAAAATCACCCTGTACAGACTACCAGACTATAACTTGATGAAATTTACATCTATTTAAATTACGATTATTATTCAAGATCATTTCGTGGAAGGGAACATCGACCAGTGAAATTGAATTAGGCCGAAAAGGTCTAAAACGCACTTCTTTGGTTACATTATACGCTGCGTAACATGTTGAAACATCAATCAAGTGTGAATAGAGGCTCATTTGCAAAGCACTTTCGGTCCTATCCAATTGTTCTAGCGTCCCTTTCCTTCAGAAAAATCACTTTCTGTTTGTTTACGAGGTTTCGGCTTTCATTTAAATAACAATCGGGGGAGATTGATCGAACAGTTTCTGGAATCGTACTTGTCACGGTTTGTTATTGGTGAGGGCAAAAAAAGTCATTAGATGGAAGGAATTTTAGACAAGTATTAGCGAAAATGGTTTAAAAAAAAATGTATAGATCACTTAGAGTTCGTTGTAATTTCACAAAGAACGTTTCATAATCAGGTATTTTTTTTTATCTTATGAAAGCTATTTATGTTTTGTAAATCCAAAAACAATATTTTAAAATCCAGCAAATGTCAATGTTGTAGTAAAATAGGAAGTAAATTTAGATAAATATAAGTAAATGAATTTATTTGAAAAAATCATTCTTGATCAGTTGTCTTGCTTATTTTGGGATGTTAAATAAATCAACGAAATCTTTAAAAGTAAACGAATTTTTGATATAGTAATCATTGCTATTAATTTTTGAAATTGAATTTGCAAAACATTTTAATAGTTTATAGAGTGGGCCCTAGACACAAGATACAATTGAGGAGCATTCAGTTAAAACTCAACATTTCCACTGTGAGGCAAAATTGAGTTACACATTGTTTCAAGTCAATTGGGATGTATGCGATCGATTCCTTCCATTACTCTAAAGCAAAAGTCAACATCTTCCATTAAAACAGAGCATCAAATATGAGCCATCCGTGCAAAACTTAACATATCCTAATACACTTTATAAGCTTTTAACTTCATACCAATACTAAAGGTAGCACAAAGCGTATAACTTTTGCTACGAAACTAAACACATCACACAGATTCATCAATTCCAGTCAAAACTCAATACATCCAAAATTAAACTGGCGATTTCAAGCCTAAGAAATATAGTTAAACAAACACAACTTTTACAATGATGTTGCAAACTATGCTAAAGTATCTTCTATGAAAAAACCATAGCTCTATCAAACTAGCGTACCAACACTTTTAATCGTCTCCTGTAAAATTAGGAAAAGTGGAGATGTTGAGTTTTAACTGAATGCTCCTGAATTAATCTAAGCAGAATATTTTTTTATGTAATTTGGGGAGACCGTATATTTTGGGCGAATGTAAATTATGTATTTTTTTTTCTTATTAATTCAGGAGTTATATATTTTTCTTTTCCCACTTCTTGATTGATGCGTTAAAATATCTTTGATATTTTTATTTAGATCTTTTTTCATTTCTGTGTAAGTGTTGGAGTTATTCAGAAATTTGTACATCTTGTGTTCGTAATCCCTTCTACTCATGACTACTGTTGTGTTAAAAAAAAAAACAGTAGAAGATACCCAATTTGGTTTTCGACCAAATAGAGGGGTAACTGATGCACTATCATGAGACAATTAGGAGAAAAGGCAATAAGAGAGGACAAGGAGGTACATCTTGGCTCTACAGACCTAGAGAAAGCCTTCGATAGGATTAGACGCGAGGACATACGGAGAATATTAAGAAACAGAAGAATGATGTATCGTGAGTCTGCTACTGTTCCCTTTGGTCCTGGATGAAACAATAAAAGGAGGGAAATAGGTGGTCAAAGCATATGAAATTGGATACTAGAAGATGTGAAAAATAGTGATAAGTGAATTCTGCTATGCGGGCGATATCGTCATTATAGCGAAAAATCAAAGAACCCTTAATAATAACATATAAATTTACCAAAGAGTTTTGGAAGAAATCAACATGAAAATCAGCAAAGAAAAGACAAACACTATGACACAACAACAAAATGTAGTACAAATAGATGAAAGGAAACTAGAACAAGTTTCTAGGATCAATGATATCAGGGAATGGAAAGTTGAATGAGGAAATAACAGAAAGAATGACAGAAGGAGGAAAAATTTATAATGGCATAAAAGAAACGTTTCTAGGGAAGGAAGAAATTCCAAAAGACATCAAGGTTCAAACATTCAAAAAAGTAATAACACCTGTATTAACATTTGGAGCAGATACGTGGAAAATTCCAGAAAGAAACCAAGCAAGAATAACAACAGAGATGAGATCCTTAAGAGGAATTGAGAACAAAACGAAAAGAGATACAATTAGAAATACAATTATCAGGAGTAATCTGGAAGTGAAACCCATAGTGGAAGTCATCAAGGAACAGCAAATGAAATGGTATGGTCACGTGAAGGCAGTGCAAGATAGTGGAATAGTAAGATAAGTTCTAGAAGCCAGGGTAAATAAGAAACCAAAGTAGACCTAGAAGAGCATGGTTAGAGGTTGTAAGAGTAACAGTAGTAAAGAGGGAAGAAAACTGTAAAAATACATAGCAGACTACACAAGACAAGAAGAGATGGCGGGAAATATATAAGAAGATCTAGCTAATAGCCCAACTCCACAATGCCTTACACCCGATAAGGGTAGATATGAAAAAAGGATTAAGTAAGCAAACAAGTACATGAAAGATCTTGGGAAAATCAAAAGCATTTTAGGAAATCTCAAAGACCAAGTATGGATAAATCAGGAATTTATAAAGTATGATTTAAAGATTGTGATCAAGTAAATATATGGCAAACAAAAAGATCAACCACAGTTAGGTATAAAGAGCATCTGATTGGTCTTAAATTCCGAAGGTTTAACAAAGCTAGAATCACCCTACATACACTACCGCTCATAAGTATTTGGGCACCTCAAATTTCAGGGTAAATCATTAAATATATAAAGTGAAATATTAAAATAAATATTTGGTGTGTACGTATATACAAATACACAACCTTAACAATTAAAATTATTTATTTGACCTAAATTTTAGATTCATTTATGTGACCTCCTTTACTTTTAATGATTGCGTCGCATATTCGAGGCATTCTTGCAATTAATTTTAACAATGTTTCCGACGTTATTCGAGCCCATGCTGCCTGCAGTTTGTTCCACATGTCATCTGCTGAAGTTGGAGTAGTTTTTCTTACTTCTCGATCGAGTTCTTCCCATAATAACTCGACGGGAGTCAAGTCCGGGCTTTGGGATGGCCATTTTGTGATTGTTAGTGCCCCTCCCTCTTCCAACTGTTCTAAATATTGCTTGCATAATTTTGAAAAGTGTTTTGGGTCATTGTCTTGTTGGAATACAAAATTCTGACCCAAAATTCTAACACCAGATGGTATTTCATCTTCCTCTAAGATGTGCTTGTATTGCTCTTTTCTCATTACGTCTTGAATTTTTATGAGATCACCTGCGGATGTACCAGCAAAACAACCCCAAATCATTACCGAACCACCGCCGTGTTTGACGGTAAAGACTGTGTATTGCTTGTTCCAATCTTCTACCGCCCAATTTCGATGTTCGCGTGCCCATTGTAACATCTTTCTCTTATTAATTTGGCGAAGCAAGGGCTTTCCCATCGCAATTCGTCCGTGAAGGCCGGCTTTTTGCAAACGGCGTTTAACCGTGGACACCCTAATCGGCTTCGGAAGTACAATATTGATTTCTGGAGCTGTTTTTCTTCTATTTTGCTTGCTGGATACCATGATTATAATATCTTGAGCTGATGTTGTCGTCCTTGATTTACCATTTCTTACTTTATTTAGAAAACTGTCACTTTCACTGTATTTTTTGATGTTATAATCAACAGTAGATGGATTTAAATGTAATTTTCTAGCAATTTGACGATTGTTTACGCCTAAGTTATGTTGTGTTACTATCAGAGCACGCATTTCAACACTAGTTCCTTTCCTTTTCGACATGTTTTAAAATTTTAAACGAAATTATAAATATTATACGTTAAGAGATATTGTCGCTACTAACACGGAACTGACCGTAGTTTTAAAATATTACTTCAAATGGCTTTATTATAGCTTCATGATTCATAGTTAAATTACCAACTGTTACATTTTTCCTAGAATTTCAAGAAATACGCTCTTTGTTGTCGCAAATACCCGCGCTTTTATGACGGTATCACCTCTCATACAGATAAAATAAGTAAATAGACCGATATTATTTAATGAATTTAAGTGAATCTTACTGATTACTAGCATACTATTCAATAATGCTGGAATGAATTTCCAAAATACGTTCTTTGTATACAAAAATTTAAAATCCAAGGATGCCCAAATACTTATGAGCGGTAGTGTATGGTTGTAAAGAATCATAAAATTAATAAATACAAAGTTTATTATTCATGGAAGTTCACTACAACAAACGCATTTTAATGAATTCAAATTTAGGAGCTTTAAATTCCAGCTTTTATTCTTTATTAAATCGAACATGACAGTAGCGAGTCTAGCGTATCGTCCAGTGTCAATAAAGTATTGCATGATAAGGGTAATAGTGAAGTTATCCAGAAAAAAATAAACCTTAACTTTGCTGCACCTGTAACTTGTTGATTTTCATTTGCATTTGATTCCTTTCATTCGGAAGAATGCTTTCCGATATTGGAAAACTTTCCAATGAGAAAGAGAGTTTTATAAAGATGTTGAAGCAAGTTGACATATGTTTGAATTTTGATCAAAATCTTATTGAACGTAAGTGCGATGCAAAAATAAAGGGAATCAGCAAAGAATCAGTAAAGTTGAATCTAACTGTATAATTTATTATTAAAATAGTTTATCTATGGTGATTACAATAAAATGTTTAATTTAAGAATAAATTATTTGTTATTATTACTATCCTAAATCTATTTTTAAATACTCGGGTTTCAAATGAATAGCAAATTCTTATACGTAGAGAAGAGAAACAACAGATAAGCTTTAGAATTCCAATTACGTACTCACTCAATTCCTCCGCGTCCCTTTGACACCTGCCTAGTTATCGCAATCAGCGAACAGCAGCAAAGATTGAACGCTACGAGACAAGATTCAAGCGATTCCATGCATCTTCTCCAACGTATTCTTTCATAAACGTGTTTTGCCCTGCTTTCATTGCTATACGCGATTATTCAGCCGTCTCATTTCAAGGGGAACGTCGCAGCTGGGGTAGTAGGACATATACTAAGGGTTAAGCGGTTTTAGCAAGCTTTCACGTTACTCGCAAATACGGGATAGGGATGCTGTATGTGCACCCTCTCTCGATCGTCGGCACACCTCTAGATGCTGCGAACAACTGCGGCGTCGCGTTCGGCCATTGATTCCAGGCGTCGCTTTCTGGCCGTAGAAACGAACGTCGTTCCTGTGATGCTGTCCTGCAACTCCTTCCTATTATGTTCGGCGCGTATCCGAACTACAGAATGCCACCTTGATGTCGATAGTAATAAATATTAACACAATATTCTGACAGAATCTCGCGAATAATTATTCTCCGTTTGCCGAACGAACGGGGCGAACGGCATCAACCTAATTGGTATTTATCTTCGTTAAAATACAGCGATCAGTGTAACTTTACACCGTTTCAAAAATGTAACAGAGGATAAGTTGCTAATTTGACTGTTATCATCGGATTTAACAATTTTACGCGGACATAAAGACATTCCTTATTCAGCACTGAAGGTACATATTATGGTACTGTCTACTAAAATTTGGCCAACGTCCCCTTTTTGAGAACATCACATTAATAATTTTTTATATAAAACTGGCTTCCTTTCAAGGGTACCTAATTATTTAATTTTAATCTACAAACACTCCATTGATTTATTGAAAAAAATTGAATACAGTCCTGTAACGTTATGAGTAGAGCGAGGTAATCGTCTCTGCGATACGTAGGCGTTTTGCCCGGCCAGAGTAACGGACTAAGTGCAAAAATCGATTCTCGCTTTGTCAGCGTCCGCTTGTTTATTTTTCGTTCAATTTAGTAAACGGGAAGGTGCGTTGTGTTTCGTATTACGTGTTATTCGTTATAAAATTATTAATTGAAAATGTAAATAGGCTAAAAAACAACCCTTTGCTGGAACAATAAATAAGTCCATCTGTGACTTTCCGGATTTCTTCTACAACGGTGCTAAAATAGTTTGTAAAGTGTGCAAGAAACATTTGTTGTACTGGGACAACGTGAACTGTAACAAAAATGTAACTACCGAAGAATGCTGAAATAGAGAAAAGGTCGTGCCAACGAGAACTGCCTTATCTACGATTATTACTTGTGATGATGATAACCTGTAATTTGTCACTTTGCTTATTCGAAAAAGAATCGTTTCAGAACTTTTGGTATAAGTACAACCCCAAGTTGAAGTTGCCAACTATGAAAACGGTACGTAAGCGTACGCGAAGACGTGGGAAAGAAAATCAAATCTACATTCAAAAATGTGTTGACGAGAAAACAGATTGTAAAAGAATTTCTATTCTAAATGTTATAGTACGTGTACTGGACCCTCATAAACCGAAATTTCCACTGTTACTAGCTAGCAAAAGGCTGGAAAAGTGTACTGGTGCAGCAATTCTGAGAGTGATACTTAGTACGTTAGGAAACTTTCAAGTCTCACCACGTCAAGTATTGATGTTTATGATGTCGCGACAATCTTCACCCGAGGTGGATGTACAATATTAATAGCAAATACAAAAAAAGTGTTTCTCAAATCTCCAAAAACGTCTTCGATCATTTCACGCACAGTGTCCTGATATTCGTGAACCACCACAGGCGATTCTTACAAGTTGGGGAACATGGTTGCAGGCAGCTCTTTTTTATGCTGAATGTTTCAAACAAATAAAAGCTGCTATTGCACAATTCAATCCTACTGAAGAACCAGACAAAATTTGAAGATATTTCCGAAGAAATTGACCTCGGTATCGTCCTTGACCTTAACATTGACCCCAACCTTGTCATTGAGCTTTATTAGTCTCGGTCGATTTTGGAACCTTCTCATTAACCTATGCAGATGTAAGGTCAAAGTGATTTTAGGAAAATTCACCTAAAACAATTCACATAAAACAGTTCACCTAAAGACAGTTCACCTACGTAACAATTCACCGCAGATGTAATTCATCGAAAATCTATTAATTACGTAATAAAGCCTGTTAGCGTTACCCAGAAGACACCACGAGGAGGTCGGCCTTGTAGTCTTCCATGGGCGTACTTATTTTTGAAGTAGTTGTCTTTTTTTTTTAAATTTTTCTATTTTTTTTTTTTTGATTTCTTATAATTCTTTTTTATTTTAATATTACATCTTGTTAATTTTTTAGTACCTTAAATTGTGAGCAATCCCTCTTAAATATGATATCGTGTTTTGTGGATCATATAAATGCACTACTGTTTTTATTCTCTGTGCGGAGCTTTTATATTTTCTCTTTTTGGCAGGCGGGTCTTGACCGCTTAAGTATTGCGATATGTTAAGGTCATTCATTGACTGCTCTCTCTTTAATGCATCCACAAATTTCCAAATGCTTGGATGGTCAGCACATAGTTGTTCAAAGGCGCGATGCCATCCTTCTAAGGAATTATTGGTTTTCGGCAAGTTATCGTCAACTCTGGTGTAACAATTCCATACACTTAAGGAATATCGTGGTTCTCTTCTTCTATTTCACCGTTGTGGACGCCCAATCCATGTGTCCTCAAAGTAGTCGACAATTTCCTGAGCTTCTTGTGGTAATTCTTGGCTGTCACACAACGTTTCAAATGCTTCTTATACATGAGCCTCAGGAACAAACGCTAGAGCAGCTAACATTCTAAGTCGCAGAGAAGAATCGGCATCACTGTCATATCGCTGCTTTAAACCGTGTTGCTGAATATGGCGATATATAGCTTGGCAAAAATGGAAGAAGCACCCTTGATGTCGCGTGTTAGGAAATTCGGTTTTCATCGCATTTATAAACCCCATTTCAAAATCAGTCGTGATCGTTTGTGGCATTACATATACAGGAAGCAGCTCTTTTAAAGCTTTCAACATTCTAATATACGTGTCCTCTGATTTACTTGGAAGCAACGCGTATACTAGCGGCACAACGGTATTAAATATCACTCCATGAATGGTATATAACTGGCAGAATATAGATGGAACAGTCTTGAATGTTCCATCGGCATACCAATGATTAGATTGTCCCAACAGTTGAAGATTTTTCTTGGTCGAAAACACTACAATGCGATTCACTTCTGCACCTGAATCAAACAATAAAAAATCTTCCCCTGTTGATGTCACCTTATAGTTCTCCGGAAAAATTATATCTTCTCTTTTTGAAGGCAAAATTGGTCTTGCATGTTGTCTTTGACGAATATTTCTGATTGTTCGCTTCATGGCGGGCACACTAGGAAGATTTACTTTAGCTGCATCGCTAATACCACTGTATTGCTGTGATATTATACAATGAGGGGGATCCTGCGATTGCAAAGCGGCATCTCGCACAATTTTGGAAAAAAGGGCAACTTCAATTTGCACAGCATCTCCAGCATGGTTGTGGTCCTCGGAATGTTTGAATATTTCATCACCTGCGGTTACAACCCGAGATTTGCACTTCAGTTTCTAATATTCTGTACAGCACCAGTACATCTTCTTGGTAGAGGCTCTGCTTTTGAAGTACAAATACCAATTCAGCAGCAACTTTGCCTTCCCCTTCTCACTTTCAACAAATTGCAACGGCATACTGTACTTCAAGTGTTTCACTTGAAAGTTCAGTGTAAACTGTCAAGGCGTAGGAAAATACTCTTTATGTAAGGAACACCTAATCATTAAGAACCAATAAGCATCCTAACTGCACCTACGGTTCTTAATAGCCCTTAATTGATTTTTCTCTTGTCGGCTTTTTATTTCTTTAATCTCTCTTTAATTACCGGCTTTGCATAATGACCAAGAGAAATTTACAACTTGTTTGAACAACTGAATTGTTACGCAGGTGATTTGTCTTTAGGTGAATTGTTTTAGATGAATTGTTTTCGGTGAATTTACCGGATACGGGTCAAGATCAATGAGGAGGTTCCAGAATCATCTAAGACCCTCTACTGTCACATGTTGCAGTTTGCAAGTTCCAACACGTTATTCATTGTTGTTTATATTATTGTTCCATTTATACTTTGTTGCCTGTGCAATGTTGGCGTGCTCCTCTATCTGCTAGCATTGGTGTTTATTTCAAATAAAGTTAGAGTGAAGTCCTGTTAAATAATCTTGAAGAAACGTGTATGATATTACTTTGTACCTATTTGGGATATTAAGGATATGAATTCCAAGGAAATGTACCTTTTTACATCAAATTTAACTTCCTAAGGTCTTTGGTATTCCTCTAAAGCTCGAGACCGTATTCATTGATAGATTTACTTAACTACTTTACTAGAATGCAAAAATACGGAGTTAAAAGTTTTAACATTTTTATTAGAAAATATTTTCCTGTTGGGAAAAATTAGACAATAAGAACAAAATCACACGAAAATAATTTATTATAATATAAAAGCCACAATAACAAATACAACAAACAAATCTTTTTAAGCTAAATACTCATTTTCCACTTGTTCGGTAATTTAAAGTCAACGACTTTGTTTTAAAATTCTCATGAAAGTAAATTACACAATTATCTTCCTTGATCCTGGCTGCCCTACAGCTACCTATTAAGGAATCCTTCTTCTCCAACTTCTTCATTAACTCATGCAATTTGTTGGTTGTTGTTAAGCGCGCTTCACAATTCTCCGATATAAAAGTACCGTCCTCGCCAGTAGGCGTGTAAGTTTGAATATCCTCAGCTTTCGCGTGGAGTGGTGCTCTTTTTATATTTGGTAAGGTGTTCGACCATTTAGTGGTGTTTGTTTTCCTTGTTTTCTCTGTCGATAGTTGATAAACCATCTCGTATAGGTCCTTGCGTTCGTCTTCCGGTAAAGAACTGAATATATCTTGTAACACCTGGAATAAGGAGCTTTAGTTTTGTGTAAAATTACTTAATAGTTGTGGAAACTCACATTTACTTTGTGCATTTGAACCATCGACTTGAAAATATCACCATAACATCGATGGCTGCCTCTTTGAGTGGATTCATGAATCGTTAACATTAATGGAGTCATCATTTTGATTTGGCAATGTGATGGACGGTTTGAAATTTCACGTTGTTTACTTTTACTCAACAAGGAATTGAAGTAATTCCTATCATTAAAGCTATAACTTCTCTTAACATCACGGCTGTCATTCGATTTCCCACGTCTTGGTTTCCTACAAACTGGCATCGCCAAAATATGTCTAACGACCCTTCCTCTTTCAGGAGTAAGTATCAACCTTAGACTACCTTCTCCTACTATTTCCAACATCGTTTTCGCCCAAGACCATTTCTTGTGATAGGCATCCATTAATCCTTCCGCTGGTGTCACTTTTCCTTCGTTAATTAACTTGCAGAAAGCTCCCAACGCTTGCAACTCATAATTCATAGCTTTATTCTTGATTTGCTCCATATGCCAGCTGACAGCGTGTGATGCTATGAACATCGTATTCACGAAAGGCCTCAATATGATAGCTAAGCATTTTTTGTTCTGATCTATCGCTTTGTAGAGCCATTTCAAAATGATTTTGACTAGCATGATATCATCAGTTATATTTGCGTAGGTGATATCTTTATCTCTTCTGACTAATTCGATTAATTTCACAGTGGAATTGTTAAAATATAGTTTCAATTTACTGATGGTTTTTGGATCAGTACACTGCTCTAAATAAATATCCTTGGCTTGTTCCATGATCGTAACTAAAATGTAAATGATGTCTTCTACAGGATGATCTCTAGTGTAATCTTGGAATGAAGGCATCCATCCAGTATCATTGTTCTATAAATTTAATAAGATTAGGGTAAAAGGAGGAAAATTGGACCAATAGGAGAAACGAACCATTAGCAATACCTTTCAATATAATAATGATAACGAAAAAATGTCATAGACTGTATTCAAATGTAATGTTTGATACGAATTCCTAAGAAAAACTCAAAATATACTTGACCATGCTTTGTTAAGGAGACATTTGGGCAAACATGTAAGACCAGACATTGCACAGTAACTTAAGGAATGAGCAGATTTATGGATTTATGGAAAAGATGACTAGACCCACTGTTTATGATGTGAAAGATGGTTGCATGAAGAATATGCAATGTATGAATTAACCTGCAGAAACGACATCACAAAGAAAGAGGTAACTTATTATCAAAAATAATCACAAAAACCAAAACGACCACGTTAGAATGTAATGTCCAACTTATATACTTGCTTGGCAGTTGCCTGGCAAATATAACCTCTTACTAATACAGATTTAGCAGTTAAAAATTCATACACGTTCATCGTTAAGGATATTGAGGTTACTGAAAACGGAGTTTGGTGCAAGTTCACTGTTTGCTAGTGTCCCTATCGATGGAATTTTGAAATATATTGTTGGATAATCAAATGGATAGTGAAGAAGTTGCCAGTTAAGTTTGAAATTGTAATAGTAATAATAAATTCATCGTATAGGATTTTAGTCACTCATGGGAACATAAATCTTTGGAGTTTAACATCGTTTGCTTATTTCCCTTTAACCAATGACAGGTGTTTGATGATAATTGCATGTCACTCGGTCGAGTTTTTGAATGCCACAAACGATTTTTGGAGGACCGAAAGGAAGTTGAAGATGATGAACATTCTGGTCGACCTATGGCATCAAGAATTGATGAAAGCATTTAGAAAATTATTGAAATTGTATGGAAAGATCGACGTTTGAGTGTTCGGATGATGGCAAACATGATGATTTTACATGCAAATGACGAAAGTTTACTCACCAAAAAACCTTACACGTGAGCAAAAAGAGAGAAGGGAAATCTTCTGCTCTGACGTCATAAAGCGATTCATAGCAGATTCTAAACTAATAGATAAAGTCATCACATGTGACGAAACGTGGATTTTCCAGTACGACCCTGAAATGAAGCATTAACCCATGCACGGAAGATTCCCACATCGCCAAGGATCAAAATCGAATGAGCAAATTGAAATTGAAAATCATGTTCATCATTTTTCTTTGATATTGAGGGTGTCATCATTATTGAGTGAATACCTCAAGAACAAAGGGTAAACCTTAGGGTAAGCATTACAATGAGGTCCTAATCAAGCTGAGAAAAAGAATTAGGGAAAAACCAGATCTGTGGAACGACAACTCATGGATCCTGCGTCAAGACAATGCGCCAGTCCACAATTCGCTCTCTACGAAACAGTTCTTAGCGGACAAGCGCGTTGCTGTACTCGACCAACCCTCGTATTCACCAGATCTTGCTCCATGTGACTTCTACCTGTTCCCAAAAGTGAAAAATGCATTAAATGGAACGTATTTTTAGTCTGGAGAAGAGATTAAGACAAAACCGGTAGACTTGCTGAAGAGATTGGAGTTTGATGACCTGCAGCACTGCTTTGGACAGTCTGAATTCATATCTAGGACCTTTAGCTTCTGTTATATCATGAATATCTGAAGATAATTAACCGTAACTTAAAGGTTTTGCATAATTTGGGATTTGCATATTTTAAAGTTGTTTGTTTTAAAACTGCTTACTTTAGATTTGCATATTTTTGGATTTGCATAATGGATTTGCGAATGAGCTTGGCTATTGAAACGTGGGTGCGGTGCGAGTGAAATATTGTGGTAAGGGTTTTAATAAAGTGTTTCAATTTTGGATAAGTTTGTTGGTTCAATTTTATTGTTGACGATCTTAGCTATTGAAACCCAGTGTTAGCGAAGTGTTATTGTAAGTGTGATAGTGACGTGATTTATGTCTCCTACCAATCACGGTACTTGAATCTTTCAAAAAGCGGTCCAACGATCCTCCTCTTACTCTACATTAAACTATTAAAAATAAGTACCTGCCATATATTTTCTTTCACGTTAACCATATTCTTCAACAAAAAACCTATATATCCAAGCTGTCTGCAGGTATATTGTGCAAAAGCAGCATCTACGCTATTCGTGGAAAACGCCAAGCACATTCTTCTTCCCCTTGTGGACTGTGGTGGTATCAATCCGTCAATAATCTCCTTCCATTTCATCAACAACAACGTCTCTGTATTGATTAGATTCATCAATTTCAAATATTCCGCGTTACCTTTGAACGACATCAAGGACTCATCAAACAACCTAAGCAAATATTGCTGAACTTTGCGAGCTTCCATTGTATAATCTTCTTCGCAATGGTGACCAGGATTGGCTAGCAAATTCGCTTTTTTGAAGAAGTAATTCGAAATTCGTTCACGTGGTAGAGATCCTACTAATCTATCTAGGATCTTTAATACGTATGTCGATATATAAAGCGGTGACCAATTCATTATTACCGTTGTTGGACTAGAATCATCAATTTCAAGTTCACACAAGAGCACCGTTCGTAGGACATATTTATTTAGGATCTTGTAGATTACCTGAAACCGTTTGAATCCTAAATTAGATTGACCGAAGCTTAAAAGTTAGAGCTATATTTAAAACTACCCTGAATATTTAACAAGTTAAAGTTTGCAATTGCATAATTAATTCGCATCCACCGAAATTTTATACATTTTAAAACTGATACCCTCGAATTTAGTCGTAATTGCTGAAAGTGAAACTGAAAATCAATACATGGCAAACCTGGTTTGTTAAAACTTTATTAATCAAGCGAGAAACTTCGTTGTACATATAAATTTAGATCAAAGCTGAAACAGAAAGGTTTTACACCCCCATCAATATTAATGAAATTCCAAAGTAAAATCGTGGTGTAATGAAAGTGTAAGTCTTACGTGTTTTTTTCGATTGTAGAACTGGTTGATTTCTTCTATTATTAGCGACAATATTTCAGCTATGAGGTTTATAGCGCTGTCTGAATTGTAATGGTTCATTATGGCGTGCTCAGCTCCTGGTAGTCGAATTTGCCAAGCTGAGGAATGTACTCCAAAGCCCACTAAGTACATACCCTGAAAATAAAAATAAATTACTGTTGATAAATCGTAAGTTATCTGATTATCCAAAACATAATTTTGCTTCATTCAAAAGTGATGTCATTTTCTCACCAAGTTCATTTAACTTTGCATAGAATAACGCAGAAGTTCTACTATTAATGACCGTTAATCCGATTTTATAGTTTTACTAGTGAGGGAGAAATGAGAAAATATTGATTGCATTGATGTAGAAATTAAAAGAAAAAACAATTATAATGCTAATTTATATTCTTAGCAAAAAAGAACAAGGAAAAAAATTCTTTAAATTTAAAGCAATTTGTTTTTCGAAGAAATGCTGGGGCAGGTCAATTTTAGTTTTTAAAAATAAACATTTTTTCATCAATTTTAATTTGCCTCCACTTGTGGATTTCAAGCAACAACGTCATCGACAACATTATTTAATGAAAAATTCCGATTTTTTTTTATATTGATAGATCATTTAATTGTCTAAATAGTACCATCAAAATTTTAATACCTTCCATAAACATTTTATTAATAACAAAAACCAAACATAAATGTTGTTGTCCAAGAATTAAATGATTGCTTCACTTAAATCAAATGTTCGAAATGCTATCCACTTCTTCATAAATTTTACTACTAACAAAAAGCTTAGCAAAACGCAAAGATAAGTTCTTACAGATCAAGTAGGTATCTTTCAAAAATACACGTTAGTATGGATCATTTAAGTAAAACTCAGAAATTTTGATTGTTGTTGGATGCGGCGACAAAACCAGAACTCAGCAAGAAGTGTGCAATTTGTTTAATGCGAAATATCCAGACAGAAATATTAGCCAATCCGCAGTGAGTGAAATAGAGAGAAAATTTAGAGAAGCATGTCAAACTCATTTCAAGTGCAGGGCGTCCTAAAAAAGTAAATAAAGATGTGAAACTTGGTATTTTATTGGGTGAGAATCCTCATGGCGTATCTTGATCAATTGTAGCAAACAATAAACTTTCTCAGGGATCAGTATTACGTGTATTAAAAACAGGAAAATACAATCCTTAAAAAATATACGTACTGCAAGAATTCAATGAAGATGACCCTGATCGCCGAATGAATTTTGTGATTTAATGCAGTCGTAATCCACACTTCATTCGCCAAATTCTCTTTTTGGATGAAGCCTCATTTTTCCTAAATGGAACAGTAAATCGACAAAATTGAAGGTACTGGAGTTGCTGGATTACTGAACCTAACCCTCGTAAAGCTAATATATGGGCAGGTATAGTTGACAACAGAATCATTGGTCCTTTCTTCTTTGACAATTTTTTTGTTGATTAACCAAATTTTAAAAATAATACATATTATATTTAGAAAAGTAATAAAAAAAAAAGAAATTAAATCTTTATTGAACTAATTTTAAAATTTCATTTGCGACGATATTTTTCAATTCTCGCTGTTGTAGAAACCATGTATATAAAGCTCGCTCCATTTCAGGAAATTCCGAAATTTTCATCCTTTTTCTCTGTTTTGGAATATTACAGCACGATGCGACATAATTTTCCAAATTTTCTTTATTTTTGGCAATGTTCGGAATAGTTGACTTGCCCACATTATATTTCACATACAGCTCTTTTACTTATGTCCCTTTCTCAGTTTCTTGTGAAATATTTCAATTAGATAAAGACTGACAGTTGATGTGATTATATCGAACGACAGAAACGAAATTTGTTGCTTAAATCGAGAGTCATCATTTAAAAATATTGTCGATTATGTGAAACATTTATTATTATTTATTTTTAAAAAATACAATTGTCCTGTACGAGTATTTATTCGAAAAACAAATTGCTTCAAATTCAAGGAATTTATTCCATAATTTTGCTACGTACAGGCTACGTACATTGTCACCCTAGCAAACGACTTACTTTTTTTCGTAAGTTCGACTAAAAGAGTGTTCGTGTTTACCCCCTGAGAAGTAATATGTTCTACTTACCGTCTGAGCCGCCGTGTAATACAGCAAACAATCCGAGTGCCCTAAAGACACCCTAAAAGGAAAATCAGTGGATCCGGGCCATGAATCAACGCCTACCGCAACTAGGAGACGTACATTTATCGAAATGTTCGCCAAGGCCGGAGACAAAAACTCTATTCGTAGGCGGATACCCCCGGGCTCGTCAACAATTGCCAACCTAAGATCTCTGGGATCTGGATATCGTGGAGAATTTCCGCCTATATGGAAAAAGTTTCGTATAGTTTTCTTTTGTTTTACCTCCGATCAAATCACGTCACAAAAAAGAAACTTCTCCGCTTCTTATTCGAGCGGAAAACGAATAATAAGAACGATTTCATTTATCATGTGTTATAGATGCCTTTTAGATTTTATGGTTTCGAATTGTTTTTGTCATTATTTCTTTGTTATAACTGACCTTTATCTAATCTAGCATATTGAAGCAATTTCTATTAAAAAAAAAAAAGACAAGAAAAGGCTCATATTAGACAAGTAAGACGGGCAATATGCACCAGGTTCAAAGAACACGTAGCACGTTACCGCTATGGGATAACTGAATCATCAACCTTAGTTCAAATACATGTACAATTACAAATAATAATAATTAGTCGATTAAATCCTCAAATACATCTCTCACGTAAACGGTGCTCGGTCACGAGTTTAGTTTTTGCTTCGAAACTTCGTTCTTCCATAATAAAATCGAATGGGATGCGAAGAAGGGCTCAGTTAACGACTGGCATCCCCTTTAAACTGGAAGCCCTTCCAAACTGAAAAAGGAATGCTAATATTGTGCATGACGATACAGCACCTAAACAGCGTGACGTCATCGAAAAGCGCTGAGGTTTTCTTGTCTCGGTGGTAACGGAATTAGACGCTTATGAAATCATTTATATGAAAGAGAACAAAAATCTGTTAAACCGAGGAGATGGGATTTTGTATTGATGGATCTATTTCTGTAAAACGTTTTGTATTACAGGACAACATTTTCTGCTTAATTACTAGTATTTCGCATGCTTAGGTTTAGGGTATATAGGCGGTAAAAGTAGGTACTTTTAAATATCTTTTAGAGTTATGTCAGAATGAAAAATCTTTTTCTCACATCATTTTCTTGAAGCATATTCTCCAAATTTATTATTATATACCTGCACCATAAAATATTTGTTCATCACACCGAAGATGTAAGATATAATGTAGACTCTCAGCATCCACAACTTTACCAGGCGATCCACAAAGTATAGAGTCATCAATCTGCAACGGCGATGCTGGTCCATCATTTCCAGCTGCTTTAGCCAGTAATTCAACAAACTTTGCTTGTATCTTATCCCTAAAATACCTCAAATTAACTACATTCAAATAAAATTAGCTTTTTTTCGATTACCTCCTAAGATATCCTAACGAATTAGCAAATTCTGACCAATCTTCTAACGAATTCCCATGTAATTGGATTTTGGCATATCCAGCTGGGATGTCAGGTTCCTCTTCTAAAATGCTATATTTTGGTTTTGAATCATTCGGGTATAGCACTGGCAGGGATAAGGAGTCTATTCTAATCAAATATTTTAGATTGTTGGAGTTGTTCTGGAAAATGGGTTTTCTTTAAAGTGTTTTTTTTCGTTGGGGAAATTTTGAATATTACATTTTCATCATTTTGGAGCGCAATGAGAAATTTTGAAGAAAATCTGGAATCTAACATACCAGCCCCACACACTAATCGCTGTACAAGTCGTTCGCTAACTGATTTAGCTAAGAGTAAGTTCGTATCTGAAACAAATTGAATGGAGTAAATATCATCTGGAACCTTCATTCAGACTGCGAAGTATCTATTTCGAAATTTGTTTAAAATAGACATGTGAAATACATACTGCTTTGATTTATTTTTAAGTAGAGACACCAACAACGTATAATATTTACAATTAAGCAGGAGTCCTACATTTAAATATTGTATCCAATTGATTCCTGCTATTACTATTCTTTGATTACCATGACAACAATAAACAAAAGATACTGACGTTTATAAACAAAATCCAAAAAAACCCCAGGTAGTTACAATTAAAGACGAGGCTTGTATTTGGAAATTACGAGGGTGATCGTAAAATAAGATTCCCATATTTTTTTAAAATAGACAGCATTCTTTATTTCCTTAACATTACACATCGTTTTAAAGGTTAAAACTTAGGCTATTTTTCGACATAATCGCCATTTCTATCCAAGCATTTTCGCAGACGGTGCACCAGCTTCTGTATTCCCATGTCGTAAAATTCTGCCGCCAGTCAAAATCTTTTCAACTGTGGTGTTGGAAATATCAGGAATCCGAAGAGCGAGTTGACGAATGGTGACCCTCCGATCTTCAAGCAGTATGCTCTCGACCTTTTCAACGATTTCCTCTGAAACTGATGGTCTTCCGCTCCGCTCTTCATCGTAAATTGCCTTATTCCTAACTTCATACATAAATCATATGTATTAACACTTTTTCATGTAATTCATTGTACAAGTAGCTGCTTAGACTTAAATTTTCCAATTAACAATTAAAAACAGCAATTTCAGTGTGTTTTGTTTACTTTTGTCATGGTAACTAAACAATACAAACATCAGAAATCACTTGAATGCAATGTCCAAATGAAGAAGTCGCGTTTAACTGTAAATATATCTTTTATTTTCAATTTTAGACATATGGATTATTATACAAAAATGTTAGAGATATAAATTTCCTATACTGTCGATACAGAAAAGATATATGGTACCGTTTTAAAAAATTACGTTTCGACTGTTTGAATTTGGCAAAGTTTGTTGTAAAATACTTTTTACGGTTTCATGTATTTGCATTCCGGATTCGTTGAAGGAAATTTAATTAGATATGTGATTGAAAACAAAATTACAAATCATACAAAACCTATATTTCGTTAGTTTATTTACAGACGAGGAAGCTAAAAATGTATCCAGAAACATTTTCAAAAGATAACTGGTATCTACTACATTTCCGAAAATTTTGACCTTCTACCATTTACATATTAGGTGCAATTCTACAATTTAGGAAAATTGGGGTACCTGCATACGAGGTGTGCTATCTAAAATAACAAAGTAGGTAACAAAAAAAAAATAACAATTTGTTTGGAAATGCTAAATAACAAAATTCATTGAAAATTAGGATAAAAAAGATTAATTTTTGAAAATGCTTCAAATTAATTCCCAAAATTTTTTATCAAGGATGAATAAGCCACCAATATTTTCGCGATAAACTAATGCCTTTTTCCCGAATGTGACCAAATAACCCGCTAATAGCATTCCAAATATTTGCTTTCTATATTCTCCATACCTTCCGATCGTCTCCTTTCATCCAGCTTTCGCTGAAAGATGAAATTCAAATTATGTAACTGATCCGAACACAGCTTCAACTTGCTCGACGGTAAGATCACTTCGTTCAATTTCGCGTGAAACTCTATCTTCTCCCGGCTCTTACGTCTGGTCGTCGTCTTTTTCATAGCTCAAAGAGGAAGGTATTCACTTTACGACCGCGAGAGAGGTGCGAACACACTTAACGTAAATCGGATTGTGTTTTTCAAGAGGCTCGTTATGTGTATGTGTAATAGGGTACCATCTACGTTATGTATTCGCAAGGGGAAACCGTTTCATGATTTCCGACAATATACCCGAACATATCACTTTAACTAATGTCCTCTCCTACTTCAATTCCGGCGATCACCTCTGCTGTCTTCATCATCATGTGCACGCATACAAACGCGGAACAAAACGACTTCCGATTTATTCAGCTCGAAACGGAAGTACTTCTTTGTTTTATGGCTTATTTCGATACGTGTGTACGTGGTCAATGTCATCCGTGTGTCCGTATATGCATGTAAATTATTGTTATGTATGCATCAAACTACTACAAATACCTGATTATGTTTTGATGATTTCCTATAGTTCTCCTCTACTTCAGTGGCTTTAGCATCAGTTACTTGGGATAGGCCTTCGTACTAATTGCTAGATTATGCTGTTCATCTGGTAAATGAACGGTAGAACAATTAAACTTGCTACAACAAAGGATGTAGGTGATATAACAAAAACATTTTATTTCCAGATAAATCACAGATTCAGATTTAAACGAAACTTGATGTTAGAATAACGATGATACTTTTATGTACCCAAATTGACATTTGAGGGGTCTGATATCAAAGCAAGCAACATCCACTTTTGCCGAAAATGAGATAAACATACTATCTAATGCAATTTTTTGTATTCTTTTGGAGTATATTGTTTGGAGCAAATCCATCTACATCCTATTCATTTTTAAAGGTAAAGTTTAGCTTTGGGATCAAAATAAAAAAAAACATCCGGGGTGCATTAGGCTTTAAAGACAGCAACATCCACTTCAGCCAACCAGCGTTGAGCTAGTGGTCATAAGATTTCATGCAACAGCATCTTTACACTTCAAGCAGTGCAAAAGGTTTTATCTGAAACGTAGTAGCAGTGGAAACATTCTTGTCAGGGCAAAAATGTACTATAAGCACAGTCTTGATGCCTTTAAATCAGTTATCAAGCGAGGCTATACAGCTAGACATCTAAAACTCAAACTATCAGAAAAGGACCAAATTGGTAAGCACTATGGAAAATATTGGAGATACGTAGTAAACCGCAAACACTAGTGAATACTTCTTCCTGAGGAAGTCCCTGATGTAGAAGCTGGCGAATATGTAGCCGAAGAAGCTGCCACATGTGAGTATGCAGAAGAGGTGCCTAGTGTCATGGTATAACTATATCTATATCTTAAATGTGAATGAGTTTGTAAGTAAAATGCTTTTAATTTAGTTGTAATCTTGTTTTGCGTTACCTAGAAATAATGTTCCTTTGTAAGTTAAGTCATATTGACATATTGTTCAACTTGCTATTTATTATCTTTGCGTTGTTGTTGATATGTATAAGGAAATAAGCTAATTTTATGTTGTTTTCCGGATAATTTTCTTCTTATTATATCTGAGGTTTTTATATTTTAATATCCAAAACGTCAATATCAATATTTATTTGGCAATAGAACTCGATGATTTCTCATTATAATTAATAGCAGATATGTGATACCAAGCTATTTTGGAACATTTTAGTGCATAGTTCAGTTGGATATCTATTCTTGAAATCAAGTAATCGTTTTTTGATCTTTCTGAAAAATGACAAAAATGGCGTTGCTTGCTTTTACCTCATTTATGGAGCATGAGGATAGTCTGAAAAGTTTCCAGCCTAGCATTCGTATCAACAACGTGGTCGTGGTAAAGAAGATCAGAAAGAATGGATGCTTGCAACAAAGTTAGGTCGTCTAGTTCGTGATGGAAAAATCCGTTCTCTTGAAGAAATATACTTATTTTCTTTAGCTATTAAAGAATACGAAATTATTGACTTCTTTATTGGACCAAATCTGAAAGATGAAGTCTTTAAAATTATGCCAGTACAAAAACAAACAAGTGTTGGTCAACGTACATGTTTTAAGGCTTTCGTGGCCATTGGAGATAGCATAGGCATATTGGGTTAGATGTTAAGTGCAGCAAAGAAGTTACTACTGCTAAACTATCAGTTGTACCAGCCTGTAGAGGTTACTGGAGTAACAAAATTGGTAAACCTCATACACTACCTAACAAGGTTACTGGTAAATGTGGTGCTGTTACTATGCGTGTCATTGCAGCTCCACGTGGTACAGGCATTATGTCAGCTCCTGTTCCCAAAAAGTTGCTTCAACAGGCTGGCATTGAAGATACTAGTACGCACAAAAACAACATATGCTGCTATCGCCAAGATTTATACTTACCTCACACCTGATTTATGGAAAGGAATTCCATTAAACAAGACACGATACCAGGAATTTGCTGTTCAATCAAAACCCATCGTCCTGTAACTGGTCAGCTTGTCTTAATAACTAAATACTCACTTAACATAACGCTAATTATTTTTTAAATACCTACTTAACCTAATGCCTTCCTGGCAATAGGTAGAGGTTATAGTTTTTGGCCGTACGATGTTTCAATTCAGCTGTCCAAAATTTCATGGTGACAAATGATGCTGCAGGGTTCCCATAAACAACGTCCATCTTGGCTTTAATTTAGGCAAGCGGATTGCCTCTCAAAAGCAAGAGTTTAATAATGGCTCGACATTCATTTTTTTTGTCTAACAATCAACATGTTGAATTAATTTTCCTTGTAATAATTGTTAAACTTATTACAAAAATATGTGGCCACAAATCTCGCTTTGGTGTATCAATTTTACTTCCATCTAGTCTATTCAAATTATTGCACACAATTTTTCCAAATCGTGTATTAGAAATAAAACAAAACAAAACTGACGTATGTATTACTTAATTTATTGTATTACCGTACGCGATGTCAAAGTTTATCACACGGGCATAATTATAGTTAAGTGCAAAATAATCTAATTGATTCAATCTAAATAAATTATAAATGAAACAGTCATTTACAATTTACAAGAACGCATCAGAAAGCACTGTTGCGAAGGTTTCTGACGGGCCTTATTCGTATGGTGTAATACATTTGTGGTATTTACGTTTATGTCATTAATAGAATTGCCCATTGTAAGTACATATAGCAACAATAATTAGTCATCATCATCTGAATATTGTGGAGTTATAGGTTCTGTATTGGTTTTTTCATGGGTAGGCCACGGACTTTTCACCCAATGTTGTAATGCTGTTAATAGGAGGAATGAACCTGATGCTTTGATAGGAATTGTTCAATATTTGGTTTCAATTTAGTGAGGTCCCCACTGTCAGTGTTTTGCAACCGATTTCTTTTACTCGTAAGAAGATTGGTTACCGCGCTTGAAGTTTAATCATGATTTGATGTACCCCCGTTCAAATCTCGTGGCCACCATTTTTTTCTCGCTATCGTTAACCATCAGCGAGACAAAATCGACCTCTAGGAGACCATGCAGACCATTTTGGGAAATATAGCTTTAGATGAGGAAGACGTGTAATCCCGAATGAGTCACAATATGATCTGAAAGAATTTGTTGTTCATCGGTCATCTGGATTATCTTTGTCAACTCAGGTAGCGTTCACAAAGGATAGTGCGAAATTAGCGTAACGTGAAATGTCCTAATTGCTACAGAAACTGCTAATAAGCATGCCATGTAACGTTTCTATGCAATTCTATGCAATACAAAAACAGTTGTTGATATGAACGGATAAATTTAGGTTAGGTTATGACGAAACAAATAAACAGGAATTGCGTTCTCTGCTGTGAACTATACATATAACCTGTAAATACGTTTTTTTGTGATAATATGAAGGAAGTCAACAGAATAAAATTAGATTGCCTTCTTAAACTTTTTTCTTTTGAAGATTTTATTTGTTCTTTACCGTAGAAAGTAAAACCTCCCAAACAATTTACTAAACGCTATACTCTTGATTTCCCAGATGGAACTGCATCATTGTTGTAACTGCGCCTGAGACTTACTCGTAGTATTTGTCATGAAACTAGAAATAGGTAGAAGAAAGACAAGCTTCAACCAACCCAGATGACCCGGTTGGTCACTGGAGATGAGGAACTCTCCAGTAATGGATACTGTATCTGGTATGGGAACTTTTGTAAATGAGGATTCGACATCATAGCCGACAAGTGTATTACCAGAATTTACCGTTTACCGTCTCAATCATTTGAGGAAATGTCGGGAATTTTGGATGAAAGAGTCGCTGTGTCCAGCGTAAGGTTTCAAAAGGTTTAATAAGTTGTAGGTAGACCGTATAAATATTTCCTTTGTCAAATCTTACTACAGCAATTTTAGGGTCGGATTTCAAGTTTCTTAAGGCCAAGGTTTCTGATTTAGTAAGGTTTGATTTCGAAGGTTTGGTACATGCGAGGATTTTGTATGTTTCAAAGCGAGTGGGATCAGCGGTTTCAGATGGAAGACCGACAAAAGCAGATTCTGAGCCAGTAATGATGTCTTCAGTAGGGATAAGTTTAGGCGTAGAGGTGATAGTATGTACGTTGGTGAAACCAATCGATCGGCAATACTCGTGTTATTGAGCACGAGCCTGGAAACCCGCATCTTCTCTCGCAACCCTCACTATTCTAGTAGAAAAATCCGTGAATCAATAGAAATCTTCAAACATCTCAACAATTTAAATCGCGAAGATGGCTACCCCTTACATCACACGGTTCATTAATCCAGAACGTTTCCGCTCTATTGACCCAAAACAAGCCATATATAAACCCCTGCGAAATGAATAGACCCCAGTTAGTGTAGATAAAATATTGATAGAAACTACGGCAATGACGAGGTTCCAACCCGGAAACCAAGAGTATAGTGTTATTGACGACCGCTGAAGCCTGGGTACCAGATTCACTAAACGATTCTAAATATTCCTGAAACATTTTTATTAATTATATCCTTCGATAATATGCTTATATAAAACATTGTACATAAACCTTCCACAATAACAGCTCCTAAACAAGCAATTTTCGATTTATGTTTGTAGGCATGTTGTACATATATATGTTTTCGTCACTAATTTTTATTATTAAATATTCTAGACTATATAGCTATAACGTAAATATTTAATTGGTAATTAGACAACATGCACAGTAACATCACACATTCTTCAAACAAACACAACACGAAAAGGCGCAGAAAAATAAAAGAACTCAGTAAGAATTATATCAAATTTTTTGATTGTGTATAATTGATGGTGAACTTCATAATATTTTGATTGATGACGCTATAAATTATATATATATATAATGGCGATAACGAAACTTTTAACTAATTTTTCTTTTGCTTGCTTGTCAGCATACAAGTTCAAACTTCAATAAATATTATTTATGAATCAGATCGAAAACTGTTTACTACGGTATTTGTTCAATTAGATCTGAATTCGAGTATTTCTAAAGGAAGTTTTTTTATTAACACTATTATAATATTGAAGTTTGAACCTTGGAAAACATTCAGTATAATAGATACATATCTTAAAAATTACAAGTATAAATCAGATTTGTAAAACCATTTTGAACCAGTTGCATTATTTTGAAATCAAGCCATATTTATGTATATTTATAAAGATATTACTTTTGTCCTTTCCAACAGTACACTATTCTATATTTAGATTTGGAAGCTGAAAAGGACTCCTTTTGAACTAGTATTGTATATTTATTTTCCACATTGGCATTAGATTTATATCACGGGTTGTGTGCAAAGTACAGCTCTCCTATTTCACGTGATTGTTCTCGTGCTTTTAACAAAAATAATAACGTCATCGTAACTTTAAATTCATATCGCACTGTTTGTGACGTGTTAATCCGCTTTTTCACGGCGAAAATTTTTACAAGCAGTCATGGATGTCGCCGACGATGTGTTTTTGTCGTCCTGTTAAAATGACTACTATTTACTAAATATACCTCGCTGCTTCCAAATAAAATACATGCTTTAGAGATCATTTTTTAAAACAATTATCGCAATAAATCCCTCGGAATGGCCGAGATAACTCTTTTCAATCGGCTCATCACGCGACTCATGCAATTAGAACATTAAAATTGAGAGCGATAATAAATATAGTACGGTGTTTTTAGATTAACTGCACATGTAAAAGATAAGTGTTAATTTTTCACTTTAATTGAATGACTTATATCACTAGTATCACTTATCACTTTTTTATTACATAATTATTCGTGATATACGTTTACAATTCCTAATAAAAATATCTAAATAGAATGATTAACAATTCTTTCTGTAATTATACAATAATAAAGGCATATTTTCCATTATAAAACTACTAACTTACAGTGGAGGACCTACAGCAGAGCTCTCGAGACCTGGGGCGGAAATCTTCCTGGGGTCCCCCTTATTGGAATGATTACCATACAAAATGTCAACACAAATAAACAATTAACATTAATTCAATTTAGATTAAATTAAGAAATCTTAAAACTAAAGGAAAAACAACAACAACAAATATAAGTTAGAGACGGATTCTTGGAAGTCCATTTCCACAATAAACCTTAACATTTTCAATGCAGACCACCTTTTACTCGCAGAGAATGGTTTGCTTGTATCAAGACTATCCGCTTAAATTCAAGACAATTACTGTTTCAATTCAAAAAGAAATATTTTCTTAGAGACTTTTTCTTCGCTTAAGAGGAGTATATACTTGTAATTAAATAATTGTATTTCTTTGTTTAAGACATTTGTTCACTTGATTCAAGAATATCTTGCAGAAAATTAAAAATAAAATTACCCAAAACAATGTTTTCTTAAGGATAGTAAATAGTATTCCTAATTCAAGAAAGCGTTTAGATATTGTTCATAAATCAATAGTTTCATTTTCTTAAAATAAAACATTTATTTAATTAGAAATCCTTAAAATGCATATTATTTATATCCACGTTATTAATCGCACTTATTTAAAACTGTACGACATATCCGTACATAATGCAGTAAATTATTCTCATTCCTTGTGATTTTAAAAAGGCTAAAGTATAGGTTAACTACAGAATAATGTTCAAACAAAAGTGAACTTAATGTAGAAGTACACAAGTGCCTAGATACAATAATCAAGATAATGTTAAATAAATAAAAAATAGTTCATGGTATTGATGGAATCACTTCCGGTAAAAACTATATGAGAAGAAAAAGGCACTAAGGCTTCTTGCTCCTGCCCATATTATTGTTCATCTCTCAACTTATGCCACTAGTCTTCAAAAACAGCACTGAAATGTTTGCTGGCGCCACCTACTCTCTAGGAATATTATCATGCCATCCTAGATAGTAGCGATAGAAACCGGAACACTGGTGTCATACTTACCCCTACAATGATATAACCTTTAACGTAGAACGTTTCATAAGCATTTTCAAAAGTAACCGGTTAATGTAATATATTTTTTTTACCATTTACCATATGTACACGTGTAACTATAATTTGTTCTTAATATATAATAAATATTAATAATAAAAGGAATAAATAAACTATTAAATAACTGTTAAATAAAAATATTAACTCATTAATTATTAAACTACATAAAAATAATTCCTATTTAATTACATAATTAAAGAAGTAATTTAATTATACTGTAACATATAAAACGAACATGTTTTCATTAGTTGCTTCTAATTTTATTCATTAACTTTAGGTTTTTTTCTATTATTGTAATTTTTCTTTTATTGGATATCCTTGTAACTGGCCTGATGTGTTTTTTGAACACGAAACCGGTCGCCTAATTTCTCAAAAGACCAATCCTTGACAAGACTAATACTTGGAAGAAACATTTTTCTGTCTTGGATTTTCTTAATTTTCTAACCCTAAGAAAATATTTATTTAATCCAAATAAAATTTTCAAGTAAATTATTTTCTTATATTATACATTCCTAGAGTCTTGAAATAAAAATATTTTCTTGAATAGAGACTAATTTTTTCTTTTCAAATTTTGCTGCTTAAAGATGACGTCCTAACCATTTAATTTCTGGTAAGATTCCAATTTCTTCTATCTCACCAAAAGTTTCTGTGTGGCTTGAAATCAACTATAAGTTCTTGATAGAAAGCATTGGTAGATTGAAACATATACCTTCTTAATTCTTATTTCAATGTCAAGGTTTCATTTCTTGCCTTGTCCCTGGCAGCCTGAAAGGCGGCATTGCCAAATTATGCAATTCTTGGCAAACAAAATCCAGTTCTTGCAGTCATATTAAAATATATAATGAAATGCACTATTCAAACTTGCCGCGTTACCGCCTTCCAATTTAAAAGGACAAGGTCACCAACATTTTGAACGAAACATCAAAAGTTCCAACAGAGGCGTCGCATCTTTATGTCTCTAATCTTTGCTTAAACATGTGAGTTATTTTTTTTTCTTTACTTTATGTTCAACGTATAGAACCCACTGTAATGTTTTAATGTTGGTACCACCAGGAGGGAATCAAAATGTCTACTCTGTGTATGTAATGTGCACGTTCTTTAATAAACCTTTATGTTACCATTACGCTAGATGTTATTAATCGAACCCGTATATGTACACAGCACCCCCCTATAAAAAAAAAAATTTTAAATACCTTCCAATAATGTCTTAATTTCAAAATTTAAAATCATGATTTCCCTAATGAAACCATTCATTTCCGTTCTGCGCCCCCTACTTCCTTTCACGTTTGGTAGGTGATTAGGTCATCTATTAACAGATGGCGCCATTTATTTACTTTTTTTTTATTTAAAAATAAGTAGATAATAATAAAAATGTTATTATTAATTTAAACTACTAGAAAGTCGTAACGAAAGCATTAAAGTTAGATAAATGCTTCCTAGGTTTAATATATATATTTAGGTTATGAGTTATGTATTATGTATGAGGCATTCCTCGCCGAACTGCATTCAATGATTTCCTAGAACTGTTGTTCTTGCAATTACAATTCTGGAAAATCCACTACCCAGTTTCTTTAATAAAAATGTTTGTAAATAAGGATAATCAATCAAAGAGAAATAATCGAATTAATTTATTGCCGTAATTAACAATAATGAAAGTATTGCCGTAGATCATCGTTAACGTTATTTATTCTTTTAATGGGTAGTAATACTAATAAACAATCTACAGTTGTACATACAAATTTAATTGCTTATTTAAACAATGTTGTTTTAGAAGTGTTTTCATTCAATAAGCATGGAAATTTTGCTGCATGCACACCGAAAACAATACGCAGTGTATATTCCTGCATCGCTGTTATATCTAATTATTTGATATTTATCCATTATTTTGTTTAAAAGTAAAAAAATTAATTAATTCAGTGTGATTAACTAATAAAATCGCTCTTATCAATTCGTTTTCGCGTTGGCTGAGCGCACAAATTGACCGAGTGGGGTGGACTCGGTTAAGAAGCGGACTGTTTTTGACAGAAGCGTGCGTTTGTGAGCGAATGGAGCACGGTATGGCTATCGGTCCGCATTAATGATGAGAATATCTTATCAATAAATAAATGATTTAAAAAATGAGTGTAACATCTTTGGAATGAACGAAATTCGCTATTGTGTCGTGTAATCTGCATGGTTTTGTATAATGCACACTTTGTTATCAACTGGAAGACTGTTGTCGCGTGCTATATGGAATGGTATTGCTAACATATCGTCTGCGGCCGATCCAAACGTTCAAAGAAAAAGCGAACCCTACCTTGTATCTGCAGTTTGTGGATTCTCCAAAGAAAAGAAAATACAAAAATTAGTAAAAGGACAATTCGGAGACGATGCCTGGTTTTCCATCAAACATAAAACCGCCGATGTATTAGGTACGTAAGTACATAACCTTTGTTCGTATGACGTATAAGAGATATTGTAATCATTTTTTTGTACACATTTCAATTGAAAATTGCATAATAAGAACAAACATGTTTTTTTCGGTAAAAATTAATACCCTTATCGCTAATTATGCAATTCCCAATCGCATTTAGAAATTTTAATCCAATAATCATCTTAAGTTTCATAATTTTCGCTTTAAAGAATTATTAAAACGCATTGTTTATATGACATTAACTATTGCGAAATTGTCTGACGTCTCTTATTCTGATATCTCGCCAGAATTATCTTAAAAATCACGAGAATTATCTGTGAATACTTGGAAATTTGAGGTTATGTATAACGTGGATCTTATGACTTATTTTTAGCAAGGGAAATCTCTGCATACAATTATTGAATTAGCACCTTCAGTCACGACTTTGCCTCATACTATCACATGACTTTTATTTCACGTGCTTTTTAATGTAGGCGTAAAACGTTGACTTCGCCATATGCTCCCTTGGCATCCTACTAGATTTAGCTTAAATTGTAATGTTAGTCAAATATTTGGGTACAATTTTTTACTGCAATGATTAAAATTAAAGCGTAATGTGTGGGACAGTGGAATTTTTTTAGCGCTATCGTATTACAAACAAAATTGCGAGATAAGTGAATTTTTGCGCTTTACTTTGCAGTTGAGAGGTAATTGAGTTATTTTCTATAAAATTCTTAGGGGATTAGGGCTATCGTTTTAGATTTTTTCGAGGTTTTATAGGGTTCTCAAAGGTTTTTCTGTACTTAGAAATTTGTATATTGTCTATTACTCATCTATGGTTAATTATGTGTGTGTTACAGGCAAAGCCCGAAATTGTACAATCCCGATAATTATACAATACTTCTTTACCAATTGCACACCTTATTTGTACAAAGTCCGAAATTCACTCACTTCTACGGACAATCTGCAAGCCTCTTTCTACAATCTAGATAATTTCCACAAAAATTCTTATTTATTAGGACTTACGACGGGCGCAATATACGGGTTATTCCATGTCAAGTGATCAAGTTCCCACGCTCGACCATCTCAGATTTTTTTCAAATTTTGTGGGTAGGTTCCACTACCGACTAAAGGTAATTCCCAAAATTCTTAACTCCTGATATGCAATACATGACTTGCAAGAGCCTCTTAAGTGATGACAGGTAAAATGTCGCAGATGCTCGCGGATACTTTTTTCCATTTTTGTCAAGCTGTTATTCTGTAGGTAAGACAGATATTTGCCTGGATATTGCTGTGTTTGCTTAGTAGTTATCAGTGTCCCAAACCTCCAAATTTTAACAAAAAATCCACTCAAAATTGGGGGAAAATGCAGTTTCGATAATGTTGAAATCTCAGCAGATGCTTTCTTTACCTGGTCGTGGTTCTTTTTAATACTTTTACAGCTTGCGTTGGTCCATGGTGAAGGGGCCACGCCCGATAGCCAGGCAAGTCTAGCCACGAGTAGGATAAATTTACATTAGATTTAGTTGCACAGGAATCCAGCAACTGTCTTTTCTTGATGGCCAGTGAAATGCATGTGATGGACCATGTGGATGCATAAAATTTATCAGTATATCACACTGTTCGAACAAAATGTCACAAATGTTCCCCACCAACCAGTTTTTATCGTAGATACATGCTATGTAAAGTACATAACACATACGATAAAAACTGGTGGGTGGGCAACATTTGTGACATTTCATTCGAACAATGTATCACATGCATTTCCTGTGCAGCACATTCTTGAGAACTTGGAAGCACACTCAGTAGTAACAGCGCTGGGGCGGCAGTACTGTTTTTTGCTTGTTTTTATTGTTGTGTAGTCAGCTTTTTGGCTTGGGAACCAACAAAAGCAGCCCACTTAAGGCTTGGGAACCTTAGCTAAGCTACCCAACCTGAGGCTTGGGAACCTCGGTGAAAGTATCCTACCCGTGGTTAGACTTGCCTGGCTATCGAGCGTGGCCCCTTGGCGATGGGGATACCATTTCTGAAATTGTAATGACAAAAAGTCATCATGGACCAACGTAAGCTATAAAAGTATTAAAAAGAACCACGACCAGATAAAGAAAGCATCTGCTGAGATTTCAACATTGTCGAAACTGCATTTTCCCCCAACTTTGAGTGCATGTGGTAAGAAGGGATTTTAATATTGTTTCTTAAACTTTTCAGCATTCATACTCTACTCAATTTTAAAAAGCTTCACTAATAAATGGATTGCAGAGAAAAAGTTTTAAGTAATGCGCGCAGTCCTTTCAAGTAGTTACGTTGTCCCCTTTTTTTAGTATTATAAGAAAAGACCCCAACACAGAAACCAAGTATGTTGTAGAGAAAAACAAGCTCTTTTAAACGGTTGTTGAGTCAAGAAGCTCTTAGGTTTTCCAGTTGAGATATATACGTTCAAAGATATGCTAAATTTACATAAAAATTTTCGTCTTCAGGTATCTCAGAAACTATTTGTCAAAGAAGCTTGAAATTTGAAACAGCTAAAAAACAACTATTTTTTTACTAGTTACACAGAAGACGAGCTTTCTGCGTTGATTTCCCTGGAATACAGACGTCCCAGAAATTAGGATTTTTTTGTCGCGACAAATTTTCATCCAGGTTTGAGGACCGAAAGCAAGAGGACTAGATGACTGTTTTTGTTAAAATTGGGAAGTTTGGGACACTGATAACTACTAAGAAAGCACTGCAATTTTCAGGCAAATGTCTCTCTTACCTACAGAATAATAGCTTGACAAAAATGGCAAAATGTGTCCGTGAGCATCTGCGACATTTTACCTGTCATCACTTAAGAGGCTCTTGCAGGTCATGTATTGCATATCAGGAGCTAAGAGTTTGGGGAATTACCTTTAGTCGGTTGTGGAACCTACTCACAAAATTTGAAAAAAAATGTGAGATGGTCGAGCGTAGGGACTTGATCACTTGACATGGAATAACCCTATTGTCTATTACTCATTTATAGTTAATCATGTATGTGTTACGAGGAAAACCCGAAATTGTACAATCCCGACATTGTACAACATTTCTCAATTATTGCACACCTTATTTGTACAAAGTCCGAAATTCCCTCACTTCTACGAAGAATGTGCAACCTTCTTCCTACAATCTAGATAATTTCCACTAAAATTCATATTTATTAGCACTTACGACGGGCGCAATATACTTGCGATGAAGCAAGCCGGTTAGGTCGGATTATTTATTGAAGAGAGAGCCTACATATATAGTTTACGATTTTAATGCATTTTGTTTTTATTATCCTGGGAATACCAGGTAATTTTGTAAAGTTTACTAACCCTGAAATTCCCTTTAGAAGTATCCAATGGTATGCGTGTAGTATTTAATTGAAAATTAAAATCAGTTCTGAGTCAACAGTTTTACCATTATAATCATTAATACATTTCCGTAAAAAATGCAATAAGTCAAGTATAATAGTAAAATGAAGAGTATTTCCATTAATATCACCAAGAAAGATACGAATTGCAACCCGTAACACAAAGAAAAGTGAAACCCCAGCACACAAATTCTCACAACTTCTTAGAAATGCGTTACATTAATAAGTGTCCAGATTCCATTAATTATAGGAAGGACATTGAAAACTTGAGCTGTATTTACGCAGATTTACTATTAACATTAAGTTCAATTTCATTATTTTATTTTGTTTTGCAAAAACCTTGTATACGCGGTATAATGTCACTTGAACAATCTTCAATAATTTTTTTCTTTTTACATCATTTTCAATATTTTTTTTTGTTGTAGCCCTTCTCAAACTTATTTAATATTGTAAAGTTTAACGTTAGTTGTTCTAGAACATTCTGCTCGCGTACGTTTATTCAAAATTTAACATGTTTTCTGTACTTTATCCATTTTTTCAATACAATTAATATTTAGGGAAATTTCATAATTGTAAGTAAAAATATTTTGTAACTTAATTCATACTTTTAATTGTAATTGTTTTTCAATAGCTTCATCCTGATAACGAATGGAAACTCACTCGAAAAATGTTGGTTTTTGTAATAAAGAAAACACAATTTAATTTCTAATTAATGGAGTCTGTTAACTGAAAAATTATTCGCACCGTGTATATTTTGTCATCTGATAGAGTTCTTCTAGAACTTTTTATACATATTTCCCTGTACCTAAAATGCTTCCCTCCTTCGTAAATTAAATATGAAGCTATCAAGACAAATTTTTTGCTAAGATGCATAGAGTCCTACGACGAAATCTTTCATTTTTCTATTATAGGATGTTCTTTAAAAATAAGCCTGAAAAGGTTTACTAACATTTCGACAGTAATATTGCGTGCAACGTCCACGTTATGGGTTGTGTAAAGAAATTCATCTAGAGAGTTTTTTCGTAAACATTTCTGGTTATTTAAAGTGTCTAATTTTTTAAACAACTTTCAGAAAGTTCTTATTTTTTTACTGTTCAAAAAATCTATTCATTTTATACTACATTCTTAACATCATTTGTCTGCTTATTTCCCTATTTATTATTTGTGCTTGCTGCTGAAGTTAGGACAACTATTAGAATTTTAAAAGATTTTTTTTCAGTTTTCGATTTTATAACGTGACAATAGTCGACATTCCCAATAATAAACATCCCTAAGGATGTTTATTATTGGTTGTTTGCCATCAAACAACCATTGGCTTCCATTCTCAACTCTAGGATGCGGTTGATTCAATTACATCGCATTTGTTGTCACGTGAGATGTACAAGTAATATTTTTAAATGCGGTTTTGACCAAAAAAATAAAGCTACATCTATCTAAGTTAACCAAATTTATATTCCGGCAATATAAATGTTGTTGCGGTTTAATAAATGCCAAATATCATTACGTAATAGAATTAAACATTTGAATTTCAAATATGTGATTCTAAGAAAAACCTTTAACGGAAGATAATGTTATTAATTCCGAGATAATACATCGACATGGTAAGTAGTTGTCAAGTTTTTTGTATTCGAGGCATGAAGATTATTTGATTTTATTATTAGTGCGGTTTACCTGAACAGAGTATTTAGGTTAAGCATATTTATTATCGTATCGTTTGTTAAATAATATATAAGTGGGTGGTATACTTCAAAAGGATTATCACCATGTTAGATGTAAAAAATGTACTTATTCTCATTATGCAATATGTTTGATTTACGTAACTCTCATGGAAATTCCAAACTACTTGTAAATAGATTATGTGCCATTCAGATGCGAAATATGTGATGCTAAATCATCCCCACTCAGATATTTACAATTTTATTGGGTTATTATTACATTACTTGATAAAAAGATTATCTTTTATATGGTTTGTATATTTGTTTTAGACATATTTAAAAATACGTAATCTATACTGACATTACACTGAGAAAGCTTTTTTTCTGTGGAGTTGATTTTAGATAGCGATTTAATTAGCTTTAAAATACTTAAAATATACTTTTTTAAACATTATCTACTTTATTTTTCATGTTGGTATTATGAATATTTTTAGCTTAGTGCTCTTAAGGGTTTTCAAAAGTATTTGTAATTAGAGTGTTATAATATTTTACACAAATGGAACATATCCGTAGAATAGGGGTAAACCACTTCAGTGGACACCAGATTGAATATTGTCAGGATTTGGAAAGATTCTAAGGTTCAGTTGTAGATTATTGAGTTTGCCAACAGTATATTATAAATATTATCAATACTGCCCAATATTATTAATAATTTTTGAATATTGCTGGATTGTTTTGGACTGTTGGGATCATTACGAAACAAGTATGTACACCAAATATATATATTTTCGCTTAACCAAAACAAGAAGAATCCCACGAAGCATATCTTCAACTATGTCTTTTATACCATGCGTCATAAATTTTTTCTTAGATCTATTATAACTAGTGTTCCGTGATTATGAATGATATAACCGAGATATATCGATCATCCGATTGTGGTTCAGAAATCATTCATTATTCGTTTCGACTGCGCAGGAGTAATAATCCGTTTGCGTGATTACGATTCGAGATCTGTATTCGAAACTTCGAGGTTTCGAGTTTCGAAATAATTCACTCGGATTCTGTCAAATAATCGTGGAAAATAATCGAAATCGTTAGTAAATTTCGAATGATCATTCGATTATTTTAAACGATTATTTCGATTATTGAAATATATCGATTATGCCCAACACTAATTATAACCTCTTCGGTTTCCCAGTCCAACAGAATGAACCAATTTTATATTCCAAAGTTCTATACACTTTACAATTTGGAACTGTTTTAGTTCCGTTTGTAAAAAAAGGGAAAAGAAATGAAAATATGAAAAATATTTACTTACTTTCCACACAGAATTCCACACCTCTTTATTGTTGATGGCTCATTTACTGCATTTGTAGAGTTATTGTTATCTAATTTCCTATTCAGTATTCCTTCCATTGCTAGAACTACATTCGTTTGAAGGTCACTTGTGTTTTGCGCACGTATTTCTACTTGAGATTTGAAAAGCTCCAAACCCAGGGCTTGCAAATATAAGCGTCTTCGATTTGACTTGATTTTGTTCTAATGACTATAACTACCGGAACTAGGTGGCGCCAAGAAATATTTTAGTTGCAGTTTTTGAAGATTAGTGGCATAAACAGAGATGTAAGAGCGATGCGGCCAGGAGCAAGAAGCTGTAATGCTTTTCTCTTCTCACATTGTTTTTATCGGTAGTGATTCCATCAATAATATTTACAAGGAGCTATTTATATTAGCATTATCTTGGTTATTGTTCGCTTTTGTTTGACATTATTCTAAAGATAAATACCTCTATTTTAACCTTTTTAAAATCACAAGCAATGTAAATAATTTATTGCGTTATGTACAGACATGTCGTACTGTTTTAAACAAGGTAAGCGCAATTAATAATATGCATATAAATAATATGCATTTCAAGAATTCTAAGTAAAAAATGCTTTATTTTATAATTTTTTCATCACAAGTATATACTTCTCTTAAGCGGAGAAAGGAACGCTAAGAAAATATTTCTTTTGATTTAAAAGAGTTATTGTATTGCGGATAATTAAACAGTAATTGTCTTGGTTTAAGACAGACAGCTTTGATATAAGTAATCTTTTCTCTGCGTGCACTTCGGAATTTTAATGGTAAAACTTCCTAAGTCCGGTAAATAATTTTAATTTTCAATAATCTTGCTGATAATAGTAGGGATCTCTTGCTAAGTCGTTTAATTAAACATCTCTCAAAAAACGTTTTTTTATAGTGAAATTCTGAAAATAACGTTTGTTTTGCCTCCTAAAACATTATTAAAAAATGGTTTAGAAGGTTTTGAAAGTAAGCCGAATAATTGAGCGTCCAACATGGTGAAATTTTTAAAAATATCTTTCAACGCATGCACAATTATATATGTATATTGTCAGAATATTTTTGACGAATAACACCATCTTCATGTAGACTCTGGAAACTTTTCGTACTTACACCACGAATCGATAAACCTTCCAAGAAAAACCGCTTCTTAGTCCGCCTTAACTGTATTTCGCCATATTTGGCACAATAGAAACATCTAACTTTGGATATCGTTATTTCATTTAAGTAAGGAATCCTTTTATGAATTTCTTAGAAATGTTTGGGTTCACTCTGTCAATACTGCAAGCGATTCTAGGTAAAATGATTTGTTTGTTTTACAATCTGTTAAAGTAAATTCTTCATCTTTAAGAACAACCTGTATATATCTTTCAGTATCCATTTATTTATTATTTATACGTTTGATATACAATTAGTAATATCTAAAGTTCATAATTCATAATTTAACTACATACGTCCTATTTTGAAAGTAGAAAGTTTTTGCGAAATCAGCAGAAGAACTTGCAAATGTAAATATTTACTTATTGTTGAGTTTGAAAATCAACATCTTTGCATGATGGGACTACTGATGCGTGCTAAATTATGAGGGGACATAAGCACACATACATAAAGTTTACATTATGTATGCCTTCTTATTCGCTGTCCAAAACTGTTTTTTATTTCAATACCAGGAAAGTCTGCATCGTTTGCAAATTAAATTTATTTCAACTGGCGACTTATTATTATTATACAATTTCTAAATGTACTTTTATTTTATATCGGGAAACATTATCTTGTGTTTGTTTAAAATAACGAAAAACTGATTGAAGATTGTTTATAGTCTTTATTAATATTTGTTTATGATCTGTTATACGTGCTGTGTACACAATTCTAAAAGTCAGTGTATTTTCTTGTTTGAAGCGATCTTATTCTATTAAATTGGAACTTTCAAATTTAAAACTTTTAAAATTCATTTTGCACCTTACATGCTATTAGCCTTTCGTAAACTGGTCCTAACATTTGTGTTACAACAGTAATTTGCATGCATCCATTAAAAACGTAGTGTAAAAATGATAAAATTACCGCTGACTTATATGAATCTATATTTAGGACGCTTATTTCGTAATTGTGTAGAAAAATGAAGAGCATATTAACTGTGCAAACGTTAATAAAGGTGTGGCGTGTTATTCTGCGTACATTTACATTGTCAACTCTATAACCATGCTCTCTTGATTAAATCCTAGTGCAAATAATCCTGCGTTAATTGCTTATTTATATCTGTGAGTAGTCGAATTATTCAAATCTACTTTTTTTGTAAAATGATTTTGCAGATATTGAAATACGATCTTTTTTTTAAGATGATACGTCTATGATTTCACACATAGACTTTAAACTATTGCTTCATGTATGCGTTAAGATAAAAAGCATATACTGATGTTTGTTTGGATTCCAACGTGTTTCTTTAATAGTCAGAAAAGGTATTTTTTTCGGTATCCTCTGTGATGTTGTTTATGAATTAAGCAAGGTAAAGTCTCTGCGTGATATTGGCGTGCGCTTCCTTCACTAAATCCAATACCAAAAAATAAGTAATAAATTGAATAATAATAACTAGAGTAACCAAAACTTGCGGACTCGCATAGGCGTCGGTATTACGGGTTAATATAAGAATACGAAAAATTCATAAATAAACTTACTTGCTAATTATTCAACAAATTAGAGGCATCGGGATGTGAACTACTGTAAACTTGCATCATTGCATATGTTTCCACAGTTACTTCTTTAAACCTTGTGCGTCGACAAGAAAAAATATGACTCTGAGATGGCGTGTAAGTGGTTTGGCAGTTATCGACAAATTTCTCAACAACCGCTCTTATGTTAGCTAGTTTATCTAGCAGTAACCTTTGCTGGCGATTGTTTTTATCGTCAAATCACAGACACGACACTAAGAAGGCAAATCGTCTTTGGCCCATTGTGGAGCGAAAAACTTCTAACCCAGTACCGTCAGTATTCCATAGGTCGCATAAATGACGATGATTGCTTTTGAATACACCTGCTAAATACAAAAGACTGAATACGGCTTTCACTTCTGGAACATTAGTTTTACCGTAATGAGGAGATTCTTTCCATTTTTCTGATTTTTCTTCAATTCTTTGATTGGGGTGTTCAACAATGTCAGCAATCATCTGTTCATCAATGAATAACAGAAAACATTCTAGAGGAATCTTCGCATTTCTTGCATGCATACGTACTCCTGGTAAATGCGTAATAATATTTTCCGCTCTAGTTCTAATATTTCTGTTGCTCATTTCTTTAGACCGTTTCATTCCATTTTTCCCTCGAAAAAAACCTTTCACCTTGCTCCGTTCCACGTCTTCTGCGTCATCTTTTTTCCGAGATCTTCCCTCCTCTTCTTCATTTTCTCCATCTTGTTGCAAGTCAGGATAGTCAGTATGTATACTTACATTATCTACTTCTCCATCATCTTCTTCATCTATCAATTCATCCTCACTTTCTAATTCTTCCCAAAGAGCCAAGAGGCGCACTTGCTCTTTTTCGTATTCGGCCATTATTCCTACATGCCAAATTAAATTGCCTCTAACAACAAAACTTATCGCTCGATAAATAATGTTGCGTATTCCGACAGGTGGGGTATGAGAAACCCCACGTCACCTAGAAGCAATACTACTACCACTAAATGCACTTTCATACTGCCACTTGTACTTAAATTGTATAGGCTAATAAATTTCTGAGAGCTACTGAGGCGCTGCAGTCGTTTGGAGGGAAGTTCAGATATTTGTTGAATTGTTTTAGGGAACTGGGGTTTGTCACACCCCACGTGTCAAATGCCGGGTTAAGCAGCCTCAAGTTAAAAGTAAAAGCATCATTGAAAGTATTATCACTAAGGTTCGACAAACGAGTGCAACGTCAGAGGCATATCGCGCAAAAGTAGGTACATGAGACACAGTATTATTAAAAAATAATCTATTACCTTCTATTGACGCCCTGATGTCCACTGCGACAAAATACTACTGCCCCGGTAAGCCCGGTTGAGGCAGTGGACATCAGAACGTCAATAAAAGGTAACAATATATTATTTTTTAATAATACTGTATCTCACGTACCTACTTTTGCGCGATACGCTTCTGACGTTGCACTCGTTTGTCGAACATTAATTATCACCCGCTGGATAAGAGTCTTAAAAGTTGACAGCATTAGATATGTTTCTACAGTTGTCTCGTTGAACGATGTTCGCCGTGGTGAAAAAATGTGTTTATATTTTGAACAAGATCGTTAGATATCTACGAATGTAATACATGCATGATTAAAACACTTTCTTCGATGCACCATTACAAATTTGTTTTAATGTAATAAAATCGGAATCTTTCTTTAACACACTCTCGAACTTTTCTAAAACGCGATTATATTTTGCGTCATGTATAGTGCGTAGCAGAGTATGTACTTCGTCCATTATTTGCAGTGACTCCACTAACGACAACGCTCTATTTTGTAATTGTTCTATTGCGTCATGTAATCCTTTATACAACAATTGTTACGAATAGTTTGTAACTCTGATTCAAAAGAAATATCTTGAAATTTTGTCTGGCTCTTGCTTTTACTTGGTTTGAAATATTCAGCATAATAAAAAGCTGCCTGCAACCATGTTCCCAAACATGTAAGAATCAGCTGTGGTGGTTCACGAATACCAAGACATTGTGCGTGAAATGATCGAAGACGATTTGAAGAGTTTAGGAACACTTGTTTTGTACTTGCTATTAAAGCATCTACATCTCGGGTGAAAGCATGCACTTTGCACGTTACATGTAAAGAGTTGCAACCTTGTTCAAGAAGAGAACGGCCTACCGAACGGATTGTCGCGGCACTATCAACACTCGACGTGCTGAAAGTTTTCCAACGTACTAAATATCACCTTCAGAATTGCTGCACCAATACACTTTCCCAGTCTTTTGCTAGCTAGTAACAGTGGAAATGTCGGTTTATGAGGTTGCATAACACGTACTCTAACATTTAAATTAGAATTTCTTTTACAATCTGTTATCTCATCAACACATAACCAAAGCAACTGATTTTTTTAATGTAGATTTGATTCTCTTTTCCCCGTTTTCGTAGTTGACAACTTCAACTCGGGGTTGTACTTATACCAAAAATTCTGAAACAGTTCTTTTTGGAGTACGAGGATTCCAAAATTCATTCGAAATTACAAATCAGAAAAAGTTATCGGGCTTTGGAGAATGTTTCACCGTTTGTTGTAAACTTGTGCAACATTGCAGAAACTACTCTATACGAAGCTTTAAATAATTCCTTATTTACCACTAAACATATCAAATTAACAGTGGAAATTATTAATCAATTGCCCGAAAAAAACTACACTAACTTTGGAGAATCTGTATAAGAAGAATATGCGGACATGCAATCCAGTTAATTAAAACTTATCCTTGACAAGTTTTTTCGCTTTTATCGTGAAGCACACTTTATTAGAGGAAAGTCAAGAATCCGGAATGTATTACATAAACAAATTTTATTTAGTAATCAAGAAAATATTACATAAGCTTCAATGTGTATTTTTTTAAGTTGGTGTGACGTTTTGTGTCCAATATTCCCTTTTGTTAATATCTCTTCCTGAAGTTTAGTGAGCTTGTCAGGTATTCTTCCTTACTAGTACTTATATTCCATAAATATAAACGTTGTTTACCACAAATTGGAACGATAACCTTTTTATAGCATTATATTTTTAACAAGGTCTCTTCCTTTTTAATGCTTTAGTGTTGGACTCAAATTTGAAGTTTTCTCCTAAAACATTTCACTATCCACAATGTTATTCATAATCAGAACAGGTATAGTAATAGTAACATTTAAATTCAAATATCGGCAGTAATTAATAATTTAGAAATTTATGCTGCTGTACAAGATTGTCAGTTTTGGCAGGCACTTTCAGATTTTGTAGCAGTTTATATAATACCTTGATCACATTTACAGTTCCGCTGCATATCAAGTTGTCAAAAGACTTTTGAAAAGCAGAGCTGAGTCGAAAAACACTTTAAAAATAAAATAGGGATTTTCTTGTAATTTATCATTGTCCCAGTTATAACTGGACGTACTATTGCTGTACCCTCTATAACTACCAGTAGGTGTCAAATATGTTTACAGTTAGAAGCTAATATGTACGAATGAGCATTACAACTTCGTCAGAAAAGATTCAAGTGTTGACTGTTTTCTACTTCTGTTCTTAGCGGCCTAGTTTCCCCATCTTCTGAGTAACAGTACATCAGTAGGTGTTGTGTTCGGTTGTTGTTCTACATATTCCAAAGCCTCTTCCAAAACTTGCCTTCACCATGTGACATTTTTTGTGATTCAGCGGTCCCATCACTTGCGTTGTCATCTTCTTCCATGGTGTCCATTGTGGTTAGATTTATTTTACCACAGTCTGTCAATTCTCTCTTTTTCGTCACCAGCCAACCATTCGGTAAAGTCTTTAATAACATCTTAACAATCAGGTAGTTTCATAATCGTCGTTCATTTTCTTCGTATGAAATGTCTTCGTGATCAATTATTTTTGACCAATACTTTTGGATCGTGGAATTTTTTTACTTTATTGCAAGAATCTGTTAGCCAGTACAACACGTCCTTAATCCTTAACTAACGTTCTACGCGCAACTTTAAAACAAAAATATGTATAAATATTCTTAAACCAAAGAGTAAAATGTACATGGATGCGAAAAAATTATACAGCCAGATATTGTACGTGATCTTCATGATGTCGTCCGTGAGACGTGTGGTTAAGGGTTAAGATTTATGTGTTTTAAACTGTCTACCAAACCATAATTTCCTTCATTTATTTTCTCCAAAATTGACTCTAATAATATTCGCCTGTAATTACGCTTGAAATTTCCTAAAACATCCTGATCCATGGGCTGGAGTGATCAAGTTACATTAAGAGGAAGAAATAGCACTTTAATATGCCCACTCACAAGTTCGTTCTGATTTGAATGAGATAGCGCATTATGAATCAACTATAATGCCTTTCATGGAAGTCCACACTTTTTCAAAAATTTTCCAACGCTGATCACAAATTCCTTAAAAAACACGTTTTAAACAAGCTTCAGTTCATCCATGCACTTGTTTGATGTTTGTGATACACTGGTATAGCTTTCGTAACAATGTGTTTAAATGCACTTGGCTTTGGAGGTTTTCCAACACACAGCAGTAGTTCGTTTCTACTAGATTACTGCAAGAAAGGATGGTTCAACGCTCTTTGGATTTCTTGTATCCAGACGCGATAGATTCAGTCCTTGACGCTAATAGTTTAGACGGCATAATTTTAAAATTGAGATCGATTTCATCGCAATTATAAATCTAGTCTATGGAATAACTTTCTTCATCTATTAACTTTCTAAAACGGCGTGTGAAAACTTCTGCCAGTTTTTCTCGGCATGTTGTTAGCTGTCTGATCCCGTGACGTTTTTTCCACCAACCTAACCAGCCATGGCTACACGTAAAGGATATTCGGTAATCGGTAAATCTTCAGCTATGGAAAATTATGTTCATACTGGATAACACAGCTTCCGGTTAAGTGAACTTCGTATAATCGAGCTTCTACTGTATTGCTTATAATGTTATTTCTGCTACTGTTCAATAAAACATTTGTATTCATTTACGATTTTTCTTGTGAAATTTTATTTATAAAAGCTTATCAAAATATTGATTTATTCAAAAGTGTCGCAAAAAATATACCCTATAATAATCAACTTTACATATTACTTTTCTAATATTTACTGTTTTGGAATTCGTCCAAACGACCTCCAAATTACCAAAATTATCCTAGAATAAACCATTCTACAGATAGTGCTAACATTTTACATATATTCCGGTGATGCTCAAGTTCAACGTAATAAAAAAATCCTTTTTTCTTCATAAATTGAATACAAAAAATCCATTGATCTATTATATTCAATTTTCGCTATACGTTTCTAGATACCTGTGAATTTCTCAACTCTAAAATCATTTACATTTCCATTATTTCATTATTGTTAGTACTTAACGTATTTACATATATATGAAGACAACTAGGCATTTTATATGTATTCTAGTACCGTTGTATATTAAAGTAATCAATAGTTAGACTTGCAAGAATCGTAGTTTCATAGTTCCTTTTTTCATTTTAGCGATGTCATTTATATAACTTAATTGTAGACAAAAAATAAAACACTTATTTTAAGGAACAATATCCTTCAGTGTAGTCACAATATTTGGGATAGTGCCAAATAACGTTGGCATTTCGTTTCTTTAAAAAAAGAACATTGATACAGTATTTACTATACGAACAAGTCAGCTTTCGAATATTAAGTGTAATCGTACGTTAAAATAAGTTGTTTGCTTTTGCTACGACGTCGTAAATTTACTTGTAAACATCAAATTCATTAAAAACTTATTTGGAGTACATCTCCTTCTTTGAGTATGGACTACGCTTACGCAATTGAGCACTAATTAGACAAAAACATCAGTAATAAACTTTTATACAAACAGGGTCATTTACGACAAGGGCCTATTAAAAGTATCTCTGGAAATAATTAAAGTATCTTTTTAAAATTTTGGCGAGCGATATTATGAATAATAACGTATCTCCTAAGAATATTTTCAACTTGTGCTTAACTGCTATATAATAAATATAACGGTTTTATTTTTAGTTTTTATAAGTAAATTTTTTATATAACATCGGTCTTTTATTTTACATTTGATAATTCCAATACATACAATTATTTAGAAAATATGTCCATAATAAACGTCCGACTCGATGTCGGCTACCACCGTAATAACCGTTTGAGAGGATATTTATGTAGGTAGATACGTGATAAGTTATTTTTCTAGGGGAGTTGTAACTGTTATCTGTAATAAACAGCGGCTTCAATCAGACAGTCGTAGCGCCACGCAGTTGAGTACGCCACAACGACGGTCGATGATATGTTCACAACAGTCAGAAAGCAACCGTGCTATACCTGTTATTTTCCCAACGTTATTTTTATTTTGCAACCGTTATTGGATCCATAACGGTTATAAAATAACAGATAGTTAAATAACGACCCATCCCTAGTCCAAACACTACTCATATTATAATATACAGTGCGGCCCTAAAGAGCACAATGAACGAAAGTATGACAAATGCAGGATATAATAACAGTAAACAACAAGAATAATTTACGCTTTTGGAATTGAGATTTGACAGTTTGGCAATTGTTATGATTACTTTGCTTAGCAACGGGCTCTTTAGATCAGTCTGGCGTCACAAGAAACAATTTGGCGCTCTTTCCTAACCAACTTTGCGTAACAACAAAAACAGATTACCAAAACCTTTATTGCTGCACATCGTCATATTTCTTAAGTTAAAGTGTAACGTATGTGGTATCGATGGATTCGCCTTTCGATTACCTTTCCAAAAACGTGAAAATATCCAGGGTGTTCTATTTAAAAATTGACGTCGCTTCCGGTGAAACCGGAAATACAATTGAAATGTCGATAACGGCAAAAATTAGTTCAGAAAAAATAGAAATCGACCTATTTTTTCTAAAAACGCTAGCTTCTATTGCTCAAAAGGCAGCATGGGGGAGAACTGCTGTGGTTTTCGTATGATTCTAATGTAATTCGTTGAATAAGAAGCATCGGTAAAGTCTTTCTAGGAGCAAGTTGCCCTTCTCTATAGTTTTAGCATTTGTATGACAGCTAACGATAGCTGAAATATCAACAGCGTACCTTATAACGAAAAAATCCTTTAATTAATGTATAATGAGAATGTAACCAGTCTCAAAACGGATCCCTGAACGACACCCAAAGTAACCGGTAAAGAGCAAGATGAATAACTTCCACAGCTTTTCTTCAGTTTAATTTGCACAAATTGTGGACGATTTTGAAAGTACGGGGAAAATCATTTAAGGGGGGCTGTATTCCTAACTCCACATTTCTCTAACTTATCTAATAAACGGTGACGGGGAACACAATCAAAAGCTCTACTAAGGTCACAAAATACTCAAAAAAAGTAGTGTTTTTTTATCAGCAAGTGTTAAAATGTAATTATAAAATTGATATACAGTCGAAATGGTCGATTTATCTGTTGGGACAAGTGAATAAGGTGATATACCTTTCCAAAAATGACTCCAATTTACTCAACATTGCATATTCAAAAAACCGTGCAAAGACAGGCGACGCACATACCGGGCAATAGTTCTCAATAAATTTCAAACCATCTGGAAAAATTCCGAGTTGAGAAGAAAGGTTTATAAGAGATACGAGGTGTGGCAATTAAATAGCCAGACTGGTGCTACAAAACATTTTATTGATCACCAATTACATTACAAAGTTTATCCCTTTCAATGTACTCTCCTTGCCGATCCCTACAAATTTTCCACTGTCCAAAGCGGTGCTGGAAATCCGTTTCTGTAAGCTTGTTGAGAACCTCCGTCGCTTTCGCTTTCACCGCTTCCACACTGTCAAATCTTGTCCCCTTAAGCTCCGATTTTACCTTAGGAAATAAAAAAAAGTCACAAGGGGCCAGGTCGGGCGAGTACGATGGGTGGTCCAACACGGTGATGCCGGATTTCGCAAAGAACGCCTTCGCAGACAAGGCGGAATGAGCTGGCGCGTTGTCTTGGTGGAGCATCCAGGATTTGCTCTTCCACAAATCAGGTCTTCGTCTTCTCACTTGTTCACGAAGGGTAGTTAGAACCTCGTGTTTCACAAGAAACTTGAGGTTAACTCGTTGCTCGATCTTAACATTGCATTTTTCCGATGCGACGCTAACGTAAGGACTTGAGCAGACGATTGCTTCGGCCCATCGAGCTCAGGGTGGTTAATGTAATGGTACGTACATTGGAACCACATTGACCGTCATCCTCCTTACTTGCTTCCAAAAGAGTTATAAATTGTACTGCCGATGAGATTTTAAAGGTGGTGTTGAACTCATTGAACAAATTTGAAGTTTCAACTAAGTAACTTTTAATGTTTATGAGTGATGGTGCCGCAAACATGCGTTCTTTGGGCCGATCTCTTAAAGAACACAGTGGTAACTTCTTACATGTAACGTGTAAAATCCATACTCTAAATCTTGCGGCACAAACGATTCCTACATGTTTTCCATTAGTAAATGCAATTGCTAGTACAAAGGCAGCGTTTCTAATGTCCCCGAAACATACTCAACTATTTCACAAACTGTGTTCTGATTTACCTGAACCACCACAGCCGATTGTTACACGTTGGGGAACATGGTTGCAGGCTGCGTTTTACTACAACAAATATTTTGATCAAGCAAAGAAGGTAGTTTTAAAATTCAATCCGACAGAAGCTGCAGCAATCAAGAAAAGCCAGGAAATATTTCAAGATAGTCAGGTTAAAAGAGATTTACAAACTATTCACAACAATTACTTTGGTCTAGCGGAGGGAATAGAAAAATTAGAAAATGTTTCGATGTCGCTAGTGGATTCTGTTCGAATTGTGAATGATGTTCACGCACGCACGCACGATGTAGAAGGCGAAACAAATTGGTGTGCAATACGAAAATTTGAAAGTGTTTTAGAGAAAGACTCCGATTTCCTTATATTAAGACAAATTTGTGAAGGTGCGTGTGAAGATGCATTAAGTTGTTTCAAAGATTATTTTAAATATGCAAATATAACATCGCTAGATGTCGAACGGTCGTTTTCGGCATTAAAAAACATTTTTTCCGCATGTCGTACTCACTTGACTGAAACAGCTGTGGAAACATACCTAATGATTCAAATATTTAATAAATGTTACCCAGTTTGTGATTTCACGAAAACGATAAGTGTTTCAGCACGTTTTATAATTTATTTCTTACCTTCTATTTTATGTGTAAACTTTTACGTGCTCGCCACGCCTCTGGCTGTTACAGCATATTTGCCCAGGTTACTTATGATCGATGATATATATTTACGTTTAATCAATTAAACAAAACAACGAATAAACACTATGTACACGCACTAGTCCCAAATGGAGGGCACCTAAAGTTCGGATAAGATTAACCACGTGATTGGAGTAATAGGCATAAAAATATTGACCGATAAAATTTCTTGAAAGTCGAGTAAACTTTATTGACCCCATAGTATGTTTTCTTAGGTTGAGAAAGCTATTTATAAATACTATGTGTGTGTTTGTCGGAGTCCATGAATGCAAACTCTCATTTTAGCAATCACTTGATAATTGGTTTTGTGGAACATCATGCAATGATGCAAGTAAATTATGCAGTAGCATATTGAATCTTTTGGAATCGGATGATCAAGTAACAATGATAGTGTGCTTTTAAATGAAATATTTCATAATTTTCCACTGTGTTACTTAATGTTTGTCATTATTAGCCGTTTATTAATGTATTACTAATAGAAACAGTACTTGGAAAATAATAAATTACAAGCGACATTACAGCTTGTAGCATATGTACCATAACCTTATCTTTTCTAGGAAACGTTATAATGAATCAGTTTATTATTTGTTTTGTTTTTCTTTAACAATTTCTCTCTCTGAAAACATAAAAGTACAATAGCCCATAACAACATTAAAAAAACCATAACATCAATAAGCGAAAATATTGCCAGACCATTAAACAAACTTCATTCCAATGGTATGAGTAATTGTTTTGGCAAGTCTTCTTGTAACCACCAAAGTGTAATTTTAAAGCTCTCGTGATTTATAATTATTAAAAGACGCCAACATTCGATTATTTTAATTGATTGATCTTGACAATAGGTGTAATTATTGAATAAATATGTACCTTGCAGGAGTCGCAGACGGCGTAGGAGGATGGCGAGCTTACGGTATCAACCCCGGCGAATTCTCCCTCAATCTCATGCGCACCTGCGAACGTCTAGTCAGACTGGGATGTTTCGCTCCTACCAACCCCTCCGATCTTCTAGCCAAAAGCTATTACGAGCTGTTATACCACAAGAAACGGATCCTGGGTAAGTTATGGCTTCATATTTTCTAACGATGGCCGTTTGGCGTTTGATTAATTCGAAAATACAACGCAATATGTTCGAAACGTCGCTTGCTGACGTATAAAAGATTGCTGTTAGTAAAAGATGTCTTGTAATTCCCATGATTCTTGGTAAAATTTCAGGATAATGTATCTCATATTTTATTCCAACTCGTACGATAGTTTAAGAGCAATATGACTTCAATGTTATTGTTAAGGAAATAATTTCATTCACGTCAAATTACCCGATTAGTCACAGGCTTTTCCACTAAAATTCATAGTTATTAGCATTTACGACGGGCGCAATATACCTGAGACGAAGCAAGATGGTTAGGCGTTACCTACGCTATAACAAGGTCTGAGTGCTCTTCGATGACGCGACGCTGGGTTGGTGATGTATAGCTATGCACGGTATTAGCCTAAGCGGTAAAGGAATCGTTTCTTTGCAGTTTTGAAGGGTATCCGGTTTAAAGAGATCCATCGTCCCGAGTCTTCGCATATCATGTTTATTTTGGAAAAACGAAGTTTCAAAGCAAAAACCAAACACGTAGCCGAGCACCGTTTTCGTGAAAGATGTATTTGTGGTTGATATTTAATCGACTTATTATTTGTAATTGTACATATATTTGGACGAAACTAAGTTTGAAATGATACGGTAATTGCAATTTTATTTGAAATTTTGTTCAATTTCACGAGAAAATTTACAGACATGCTATATATCCAGGCTCTTTAATTTCCTATTATGTAGTGTTTTGCTTAATCTATCTTTCCTATTATTTGATGTTTTACCTAATCCATCATTCCTTTTCCCACAATAATTTTAAGTGAGGTATTTGTAGAACAAGTTATTATAATTGTTGCAACACGTTCACTGCTGTGAATACGACATTTACATATATCAGCATCCAAATGTCTACATTCGATTATATAATTTAAAGTATATTGTATTAAAAGAGAACGTTTATTACACACTTTTAAAACATCTCTTCGTATTCAAAAATAATTTTGTTAAATATAACGTAAGAATATAAAACTATTTGAACAATAAAATGTTCACGTTTTCTGTCAAATATAACGGACAGTTAGGGATTGAGTTGGAATAGCATTTTTTTTAGCCTAGGATTTTTTTAACTTACAGTTATAGTTTCCCCGGTCCTTGAATCTGTAGCTGTTGAAAAATACTTCTTTTACAAAGTGTAACTCACAAACAAAATATACAAAACAGCCGACACCATGTGAGATTAGGTTATCCCGTTTTTATCGTTCCAAAAAAGGTTTTATCGCTAATACAACACTAGAAAAACATTACAGGTATCACCAACAAAGTACGGAATTATCACTACACAATATTTTTTTAAATAATACCAATATAATTTAGATAAACCAATTCAAAACGCAAAAAACGATCTGAACGTGTGAATGATCGACGACCTACTTCAAAATACGTCACAGTCTGCTGACGTCAAAGCGCTCAGGCTTTATGTATATCGTAGGTAACGGGTTATGCCGGATTATTGAAGAGAGGGCCTATATAGGTTATGATTTTAAGATGTTTTATGGTTTTATCATTCTGGGAATACCAGGTAATTTTGTAAAGTGTATTAGTAACGCTGGAATTCTCTTTAAAGGTAGCCAACGGAATATCTGCAGTATTTAATTGAATATTTTTTGTCCCCTACCTCCTAGGTTTTCTTATCTCCAAGTTTGTGAACTAAAATCAGTTCTGCATGAACAGTTTTATAATTATAGTCGTCAATACATTTTTTGTAGGAAATACAATAAGCCAAGTGTAACTCTAAGAGTATTTTCATTGATATCATCAAGAAAGATGCGAATCAGTGTTAACACAAAGAAAAGTGAAACTCCAGCACACAAATTCTGTACAATTACCAAGTTCTATGGAAATAAACAAAAGAAAACCATGATTTTTAACTCGTAAAGATTTTATTGAATTTATTGGATTCAATTTAAACTGACTCTGACCACTAGTTTAGTCCACAACAAATAAAACACCTTTTTTCCATGTTGTGAAAAGCATTTCTACCTTCAGTTTCTTGTGAAACTCATTTTTTTAATCCTAAAGCTAAAAATAATTAGCGCTATTGATATGAAAGGAACGCGCTAACAAACTAGCACAATATTTGCAAATCATCTCATTGCGAACTATGGATGAAAATTAATAGCTTTTGAACTGAATTACAAAATGAGGAAGGAAAATTTCAATGGGGACGATAATATCGCCCCACTGGTTGCACATTTTCTTTGTCATTGCTACGAGTTCTACGTTTTAGTGTTTTATAATGTATACAGGATGTTTCAATATTTTGGAATTATTGTTTCTAGTTTCTCCATTTAAAAATAAGTCGATGTAATATTGATTTAAAATATGGCTATTTTTAACAGGTTTGGAGATACGAGGGTAGTGTGACATTAATCTAGCTTAAGTAAGAAAACGTACGATTTTTGTTCTTTTTCAACATAGTCTCCTTTTACCTCAATACACTTGATAAGACGGTTTTCCAACTTTATTATCACTTCCGAAAAGTAATTTTGTTCGAGCTCCTCAAAGTAGAGTGAAGTTTCGGTCATGACCTCATCGTTCATTGCAAAACGATGTCCTCCGAGCCATTTTTTTGGGTTTGGGAACAAGAAAAAGTCGCAGGGGGCTAGGTTTAGCGAATACAGTGGGTGGTCAATCAATTCGTAGCCCAATTGGTGCAATGGCCGCCCTGTGAATAGGTGCGTTGTCTTGATGGAAGAGAACTTTTTTGCGAGCCAAATCAGGGCGTTTTTCAATAAATCTGCGTAATACACGCCAGTTATTGTTTTACCCTTTTCCAAGTAATCGATCTGAATAATGTCTTTCGCACCCCATAAAACAGTCGCCATCACCTTTCCGGCCGATGGGGTGATCTTGGCCTTCTTCGGTGGGCCTTCACCGCTTTTTCTCCACTGCTTTGACTGTTCCTTCGTCTCCGGTGTGTAGTAATGGACCCACGTTTCATCAACAGTGACGTATCAGCGAAAAAAATCCTTCGGATGGCGTTTTATCATTGCCAAAAGGTTATTCGAATCCGTCACACATGTGCGTTTTTGGATATCTTTTTCGTATTCAAATGTTCGTGTATAATGTTATGTACACGCTCAGTTGACATGTTTAGAGTCTCTGCTATCTCACGCACTTTGGCTCGACGGTCTGCCATGATCATATCATGAACTTTGTTGATTGTTTCTGATGCAGTGACGGTTTTTGGGGCACCTGGACGTTCATCATCAAACACACTCTTACGACCACGAACAAATTCAGCTTTCCAAGATTTCACTGTTGCTAACGACGGTGCTATAAACAGCATCCAGTTCGGCTTTGATTTCTGCATTGTTTTTCCTTAATCACTGAACGATATTCATGTTTTGGCATAAATTTTTGCTAGGTTAATGTGTATATTTGGTTCTATTCAAACATGGCATCAGAACGTCTTATATATACAAGATGTTCAGTATTGAACATCAAAACTTGCCAAAATTAAACACCGAAAACGTAACTTTTTAAAATAATAATATAATAATAATTTATTTCATTTGTATTATATTGCATTACATGCTGAGTGTTAGAAAATGTTTAAAAATTATGTAAATATAGATTTGTGATGAAGTACTTTGTGCTAAATCTAAAACATTTACAATATAACTGGAATCTTTTGTGTAATAAACTTTAGACTTTGTACAGTTTAGAAAATCTAGATTTTCGAAACAGCTTCTCTCTGTTTTGGCTATCATTTACGGATTACATTTATGCAAGATCCGTTGACAGGCACATCCAAGGTATTTAGTAAAAACTCTTTTTTAGACACAATCATCATATAGCCAAACAGATTACATTCAACTAACATAACAAAGACGCCACTGCTCGAGAAACTAAGTGGTGGTCTCTATTTTCGATTTTCAGTACACCACCTCTTTGAATACGCCACTGTGGTTAATATTTAAGACTTTATTTGAAATAATACTCTACAAATTGCTTTCGGAATAAATTTAAAGACATTGAATCCCATAATAATAAGGTTTGCTAATATCAATCTAACAAATAATCGTAGCATTCTGTTTTCTTTAAGCCTGAACTATCTTTTTAACTCAGAATTTCGCCTAAAACTTTATATTATAAAATAGTTCGGATCAATTGCAGTCAGTTTCATGTCTACAATCAAGGACGGTGTTACTGTTTGAGATCTTCATGAATATAAGATAACACGTTTTGTGATCCGCTTTAAATTTTAAATTAAACCGGTTTTAATAATCCATATATTTCTTAGAATTAGAATAACTATTATTATTGTATGTATTTATGATTAAATACATTCCTAAGATTTAAAGGGAGTTTCACTCTTAAAAAATGGTTGCTTATCATGTGTCGGGAGATAAGTATTTAAGTGTTGTTACCTATTTATCCTGAAATGCAAAAAAATAGGCGGCATCTATTTTAAGTTCGTTACTTAATCAATTGTTTACGTCACGACGAATTGAATATACTCTACTATACATATTTAATAGAAACTGGACACAACTAGAAAGAATCGTTTTAATCTAATGCAATTTACAAGCTACATGTTTGGAATGTCAAATTAAATTATACAAACATAAAAGCTAGAATTAGCGTATGATAAAAATAAAATCAAATAAACTTGACATAGTTACGAATAAGATAAACTAGAAAGATATTGCCTTTACATTCTTTTCTTTTGGAAAGCTAAAATGTGTACAGCCATTTGTTAGTATTCATTTGAGGACACTAGGAAATTATTGTCATTCTGTATATAAAACAATTGGTAAGCGATTTTTTTGCACGACTATTAATAATTTATTGAAATAAACGAAAATACATGTAGATTGGTTAGAATTTGACCTCTTTTTGATTTATTAATTGAAGCTATTCTTTTGGGTGCAATTTTATTTCATCGCTGCTTTCCCATATTTCCTTAATATTTTTTATTAATTCTTCATTTGTACATTTCTCCAAGGGTATTATGTTTTTTAAAATATCCCATGTTTTTTATTGTTTTATTGTAGATTAGCCTGTAATTAGCAACATTCGCTGGTGTTGGATAATAAACTATTATTATTATTGTATTTAGATCAGAAGAATTCATGGGGCAATTTTTAATGGATTGCTCCCTATAACACGAAGCATTGTCATAAATGTGTATGGGCTGTTGGTTTCATCTAATCCTTCAATATATGGAAATAAAAAATCTTTTAAAACGTTTTTGTATTGTTTTTGGTTCATGGTTCTATTTACAAAATACAATAGTCCTAAATCTTGTGTAATGCACCATCAATTACCAAACTGGTGGTGACGTAAGTCAAGGACAATGGTTCGATTTCCTCGTGATTTTTTTTGTCAAGTACAATGTACGCGATATACAGCGGAAATGTACGAGAGAATAGAAGCCCTGTCCTTGACGTACAATTACGTCACCACCAGCCGCCATTGCATTTTACTGTTTTCACAGTGCAGTCTTCTTTATAACGTTCAGCTCGATGTCTTCCATCATACTGAGGACGTTCTGTCACCGCCTTGGTTTTAGTTCATCACTAAACACCATCTGGAGAAAATAAACTAAAATTAGAAATTTTCAAAGATGACGCTTATAAAGTTATTTTTTTTTACTGAACACGTACATTAGTGGCCAAAATGATAGCAACTTTAAAAATATCTTTTATTAGCAATTATACAGTCTGAGACAGAATTATTTTGTCACCGTTCTGCTAAAAAACCACTGTTATCCAGATGAAATGTGAAAGCCCGATTTGAGTTTACCAATAGCCATATCCACAGACTGCCGAAAAATGGAAAAAATAGTTTTCAGCGATGGATGTAAGTTCAGCTGTTTTCATAGTAATGAAATGCAGTCTGTGCAAAGACCAGTAGGTAAACGATTTGATAAAAAGCACACCTGTCCCACAGTTAAATATGGAGGTGGATCTATTATACAGTCCCTGGCCATATTACTTGGAACATGTCATAAATCAACCCTTTTACCTGGAAATTCCCATCCTATTATAGTGATATTTTTTTGCTTTGAATCCGATCGTTGATAGGGGGACTAGATTATTGTATCAATAAATAAAAATACCAGAGAAATGGTATTTAGAAGAGTAAAGTACGTATATATAAATATTTCAGTTATCAACTTACATTTAGCGAGTTCACAATTTAGAGAATGCATCGATATTTTTTTAAATATTTCGTCATAACCGTACAGAAGCTAAGTTGTGGAGTATCGTTAAGTGCTTTGTGTTGATATGTCGTTATTGCAAAGGTAAAATTGTTATTCTATCTCTCTCTTAATAATTAATTATTTGGAATTTGAAAAAAATTGAAATATTGGGTTTTTTATAGAAAATGCCCGGGAAAGATTTAACAAGTGAAAAGCCGCTATACAAGCTCTTCTACAATCAAACAAACATTCACAACGAGAAATTGCAAAATTATAGAAAGTATCTCCTTCTTCTGTTTCGCGTTTAGCTAGAAACTTAAACGAAGGAGCCTAGCACATCGACATAAAGACGGGCAAAGTGCGATCGGAAGAGAAAAACTTCGAAGAGAGCTGACCGTGAAATTGTTCAGGCTTTGAGCAATAGATTTGCTACAATTAAAATGATTCAAAAAAATTTACAAGAGAGACGAATAGAGATTTCGGGCAGAACTGTCAGGCGCCGATTGCGCGAAAATCGCCTAATGGGCCGAAGACCTGTAAAAAAGCCACGTTTAACAGAAAAAATGAAATCTGCTCGTCTCAACTTTGCAAGAGAATATCGACTTTTCACAGACGAGAATTGGAAAAAGGTGAATAACTTAACAACATGATTTTTACTGAAGTAATGTTTGCATTATTTAATAGGTTTTCTTTAGTGACGAGTGCTCGCTCTGTGTGTTAGTGCAGCGAGCACAATTTGTTCGTAGACGACCTGACGAACGTCTCACAGAGTCCACGATTCTTCGAACTGTAAAACACCCTCCGCAGGTAATGATTTGGGGAGAGATTAGTGGAGACAGACCCGGCCCTTTGTATTTTGTAAATGTGTTAAAAAACACGTTATTACCGTATTTTAAGCCAGGACGTCGCATACCGACAGGGCGTATATTTATGCAAGATAATGCTCCTTGCCATGTGGCAAAAAAGGTTAAGAAATTCTTTGAAGACAATCACATACCTCTTTTACTTTGGCCCGGAAATTCGCCGGACCTCAATCCCATCGAGAACCTATGGAATCGACTAAAAAGTAAGGTATATGAAAGAGAAAACTCTACAAAGGAAATATTAATGAAGAATATAAAGGATGTATGGGAGAACGATGAAGATATAAAAGAGACAATCATATATCTTGCATTGAAAGTATGCCCCGAAGAATTAAGGGTGTTATTAAAAATAATGGGTTAAGGACTAAATATTAATTACTTATTTAATATTTACATATGTTACATATTTTTACTATATATTTTATAAATAAAAATATAATACATGTATAGTTTAAATTTTATTATGAAGAAACTACAAAATATGGAGTGTTTCAAGTAATTTGGCCAGGGACTGTAGTTTGGGGCTATTTTTCGTCAGTCTGTATCGGGCCATTGTATAGAGTACAAGGGAAATTGAACAGATATCTGTATAATAACATTTTGCAGAATAATTTTGTATCATACCTTGACGAAGTAATGCCTTTATGCCATCAGTTTCAACAAGATAATGATCTAAACCATTCTTGAAAACTTATTCAGGACTGGCTTCGCAATCACTGGATTTGATTCCAATATAAAAACATGTGATAATCGAATTAAAGGCCAAAATTACAGCAGGAAGATTGGAGAAGCATTAAACAAGAGTATATTAACAACTTGTTTAAATCTATCCCGAGACGTTGTGCAGGAGTTATAGCAGCAAAAGGGTATTAGAGGAAATATTAAATTTTCCGCCAACCGTAATGTGAGAAAAAGTTTTCAATTGTAACATGCCTTATTCTATCCCTACTCTAATAGATATTTACAAGTACCTACTTTTACCGCCTACCTACTACCCTGAAACTAAAACATGGAAAAAAAACAGAGCTAAAGGAAAAAGTGCTGGCTTGTAACACAAAACATGTGCTCGTTTTACCCTAATATTTTCATCAACATGTAGTAGCTAAGAAAATCTTCTCGGTTTAACAAATTTACATTCTTTTTCATATCAATGGTTTCGTAAACGTCTAATTCTTGCGGGGAAGTTACATTCTTACTTAATTTGAAGTTTTCTAATTTAATATTATGCCCAGTTTCGTTTATCTATTGTACCATACTTGGCGATTCGACTCTCCCACAGTGGCAATACGCGATGTGTTCTTTGAACCTGATGCCTCGTTTATCCAATATTTTAAATCAATTTTTTTAAATTATTTGAAGTGGTCTGATTTTAATATATTTTATAATTGGAATTAGTTGCTTGTTGAAATGTCTGTTTCATGTTTTATTTATTTTCTTATGTTGAGTATTGAATAACAAACTATCTCCGCCTACACTTGTTTTATGATTTATTACATTTCTCATATTTCAATTTTATTTAGATACCATCTATAATTCGATGATGATTATACTTTGTTCTCGGTTTTTTTGTCTATTTTATTACCGATATTGAATAATTCAAATCAATTTTGTCCGTAGAGTAATATGTACTGCGTACTACTATCAATCACAATTATCAAACAATAAATCACATCTCAATATTATAGTTTCAATCTCGTGATGTGAGAATTTGCCTGCTTATCGAATATTTTAATACGGTAATTTGCTATGACGGGCTTAAAATATATTGTACTTTGTTAATTGGTATTATTTTGATGTTTATTAACGAGCCGCATTATAGATATATGCAATTAATTACATTATATGTAATACAATCGATTCACACATTCGCAATGAGCCATTGAATGGCCATAATATGTTAATCCGCAAGACTTGATTTTAAAAAAATTATTTTTATCCTTGTAATACATAGATACATATACACTACCGCTCATAAGTATTTAGCGGCGGATCCGAGTTGGCCCGGCGCACAGTAGGGGTCGTTAAGTCGAGTCCGAGTTGCACCGGTCATTAAAATAATCCTTGCTCCCCTTATCAGGGGATTTAGGTAATCATACTGAACGTAATTCAAAAAGTATTTATTCTTTTCAAATGAACTTACATATTGGATACATAGGTACTAATCAATGAGGCGCATGTCTATAAGCTACACAGTTAACAAAACCTAACATTGATATTTCGCCAGAGTTTCGCTTTTGAATCATTTTTCCTAAATATTCTTTCCTTTTTTGAATTACGAGCCTTAGTTTTTTTGAAAATTTATTGGCGGTGTACATTTTTACATAAGTTTCGGCTTGTACATTTAACAAAATCAAACAAATTTGGATGAGCGCAATAGAAATTTTCATTAAACTTGGAATCGAAAGACTCGCATCCGTTTGTAGTGCGGGCCATATGGTTTGTAGAGCATGCCCAAATATGGGAAGGAAACAAAGAATCTTCATCGATATAATTGTTAACCAAATAATCCTGAAATTCTACAATTCTAGGATTATTGTCTTCAATATCGAACAGTTCCACAAAACAGTCTCTAACTTCATTTGGATTCAAAAATTGTAATCCAAAAAAGTGCTTCAATAATTTTCCCACTTGGGTTTCGCGAATATAATCTTTCACTAAACCTAGAGATTGTATTTTGCGAAACCATGCTTGACCTAAATGGAATCGGCAACCAACAATATGAACATTTGGCCACATTTTTGTTACATCATTATGTATCGCCATTTCATAATCAATTACCACTGTTTTAGGCCGGAATGACAAATTCGGCTCCTCTCATTTTTTTTGCTAATAACATATAATTTGAAATGAGTGCTACTTGTTTTATCTGCTAACAAACAAAGAAATAAAGGCACATAATGTCCATTTTTACAGCCATGTATTGTGAACATTTGATGGAAAAATTTTGTATAAAATTCAAATGTCCCATCCATATAAATCGAATCGGTGGAACATAGAAATTTTAAATTTGACTCGCAAGACAACCCTATTATTCGTTCATGCTTATCATTAATTAGCAAAAAAGACTCATCTTTCTTTGTTTTAGGGTTTTTAAGTTCGTCCAGTCGATCAAACACTTCACATTGAGTTTTTGGAAGTCTTGGCACAACACTTCTTCTTGCATTCCACATATTTTTTCTTACTCGTTCCAAATCGTAAGATACTACTTCGTCAAAATTGTTTCTTCTAAGCTCGTCACAAATTATTTTCGATGGTCTTGCCACCAAATTGTCCACAGCTTTTCTTTTAGCACTGTCACTTAGATTCTCCCTTTGAATGTTTGCTTCCTCTAAATGATTGTGAGTGAGATCACCTTTTATAACAACCTGGACATCAGATTCCGATGTGTTCACTTTAGCACAACACTTAGATTTCTTATTTACGCACCTCCATCGACATTGTCCACTTTTTAGCTTTTCAGCTAAACAAAATTTAAAATTATTTATAACAAGTAACTGTTTTCCTTTTTCACTTAACATGCACTTTACTTCCATCTTGTTAAATGAACGGACACAAATTTATTTTGTGTGCAAAGCAGAAAGTACAAATGACTTGCCTATCATTATATGAACCCCTTTTAACCAACCTCTCCAGTCTCCTTAAACTGATTTGGTCCCACCGGTCATTGGGCCAACTCGGACATTGGGTGGGTAGGTAATAAAACTTACTTCTTTTATTTGTATGAGAAGTAATACCGTTATAAAAGCCCAGGTAGTAGCGACAACAAAAAGCGTATTTCTTGAAATTCTAGGAAAAGTGTAACAATTGGTAATTTTATTATAAATCATGAAGTTATAATAAAGCCATTTGAAGTAATATTTTTATCAATCAGTTATTGTTCCATGTTAGTAGCGACAAATCTCTTAACCAATAGTGTTTATAATTTCCATTAAAATTTTAAAGCATGCCGAAAAGGAAAGAAATTAGTGTTGAAACGCGTGCTCTGATAGTAGCACAACATAACTTAGGCATAAACAATCGTCAAATTGCTAGAAAATTACATTTAAATCCATTACTGTTGATTATAACATCAATAAATACAGTGAAAGTGGTAGTTTTCTAAATAAAGTAAGAAGTGGTAGACCAAGGGCCACGACATCAGCTTAAGATATTGCAATCGCGGTGTTCAGCAAGCGATATAGAAGAAAAACAGCCCCAGAAATCGCCGCATAAATCAATATTGTACTTCGGAAACCAGCTTGTCCACAGTTAAACGCCGTCTGCAAAAAGTCGGCCTTTACGGACGAAATGCGATGCGAAAGCCATTGCTTCCCCAAATTAATAAGAAAAAGAAGTTACAATGGGCACGTGAACATCGAAATTGGACGGTAGAAGATTGGAGCAAGGTATTGTGGACCGAGGAATCCAAATTCGAAATTTTCGATTCGCGAAGACGAGTGTTTGTAAGAAGATCTCTAGGTGAACGTGCTCTAGAGCAATGCACAGTCTCTACCGTCAAACACGGCGGTGGTTCGGTAATGATTTGGGGTTGTTTTGCTGGTACATCCGCAGGTGATCTCGTATAAATTGAAGTCATATTGCATAATCTTAGAGGAAAATGCAATACCCTCTGGTGTAAGAATTTTAGATCAGAATTTTGTATTCCAACAAGACAATGACCCAAAACACATTTCAAAATTATGTAAGCAATATTTAGAACAGTTGGAAGAGGAAGGGACACTAACAATCATGAAATGACCACCCCGAAAGCCCGAACTTGAATCTCATCGAGTTATTATAGGAAGAACTCGATCAGAAAGTAAGAAAAACTGCTCCAACTTCAGCAGATGACACGTGGAACAAGCTACAGACAGCATGGGCTCGAATAACTCCAGAAACATTGTTAAAATTGCAAGAATACCCCGATTATGCGACGCAATCATTAAAAGGTCACACGGACGAATTTAAAATTAACGTCAAATAAATAATTTTAATTGTTAAAGTTGTATATTCGTATATACTTAAATACCAAATACATATTTTAATATTTCCATTCAAATATTTAACGATTTACCCTGAAACTTGAGGTGCCCAAATACTTATGAGCGACAGTGTGGACGTATATTATTGCTATGGAAGATTGTAAATTTTTATCTCGTGGAAATTTTTCATTGTGCTGTTGAAATCCTGTATCCAACTTTATAATTCTAGATATGTCAGCATCATCATTTTACAATGGTTGTAAAGAAAAGAATATACATAATTGTTAAGTGCGGCGGACTAGAATTTATTGGTCATATTTCATTTAATTCGTACATTCGCGTAATAAATTAAATAAGATATATAACAGTTAGATATTATTCACACCAATTTTGCAATAATAACATTGCTAACAAGTACAATTATCTAATTGAGAAATTCATCATATTACATTCAGTTTTAACTCTTAATGAACTACAAACTTGTTACGGAAACAATTAATTTAACCTATAATTATTGTTAAAATGATGTTTATGCTTTAATGCAGGATACTCTGATGACGAGTATTAATTTGAATTTTGTACTGTCTTCCTTTTGTAAATCCCAGAATGCTATTTTGCTAGGCACTTATAGTGAGATATTGACGTACAATATTTATGAATTGTTCAACGTTACATAAACAAACCACATATAATTGTCGCTAATTTGAATTGTTATCATGGGAAAATGTGTTTGAAATCTGTCTCGAAGAAAATAACTTTTACCGAGGTAGTCTGAAAAGTTTCCAGCAGTAGCATTTGTTTCTAAAATTTCCCGGTAGCGCTCTTTTCTTAAAATTCCATCTATTTTAACCAAGTCTCCTACGAATACGGCGCCAAAATAACCCCAAACTATTACCGATCCACCCCCACGCTTGACTGTGGGCACTACACATGATTCTGCTGCTTGTTCTCCTTTCGACCTTCGAACGAACAAAGGTCGAAAGGAGAGTTTAAATTTCGACTCATCGGTCTACAAAACATTTTTTCACTTATCAATTGTCCAAATGTTGATGCTTTCTAGCTCACTGCAGTTATTTTATTTTATTTTGCTTGTGTAAAAGTGGTTTACGCAACCCTGTCTTAACCTTTTCACGGTGGTTAAAGTAACTCGTTTTTCACGCTCAATACTTATTCCAGCCGTTATTTCAGGTGCAGTTTTTCAGCTATTTCGTCTACTCGTCATAATTATTCGACGATCTTCCGCTGGTGTTGTCACTTTTCGTCCTGCTGTTCGTTTTCTATTTAATAATGTGTCAGCCTCTTGATATTTTTTAACGTTATAGTTTGGCGACTTAATTTAAATTTTCTTGCGATATCTCTGTTATTTCGGCCAAGATTATGTAAAGCAACAATCATTGTGCGGATTTCTGAATGCAACTCTCTTACTTCCGGCATTTTAATACTAATTTTAGATAACTTTATTAAGGATATTCACTGTTTAAAAGAACAATAACCACTAAATCTAAATTCATAATTCTAGTTCGGGTAAATAGGGAATTGTCATTTGTACCTGCACTACATTCATTATTCATTAGTGAAGTGTATTACATTTCGGGTCTTTCTATGGCGCTACTTGGACCCCTAATTATCGGATTAAGGAGATTCAAACGATAACTAAATATCATAGGAATCTTTTTTGCGGAATTATTTAATGTGATATCTTTCTTTAATTGTAGGTAAATAATTATACCCCCTAAATAACAATAAATAATTTTCTAAAATCCAAGCAAAAATGAAGGGACAAATGCCAAATTATTATCGCCGGTAATGTACATCTAGTTTTTAGTAAATTGCCGACCGTGTCATTTATGTTGTACGCTTGGAAAGTCTTTGTAACGAGCGAATATGGTATTTGTCTATTCGGAGGAGTATTGTTAAAAAGATGGCAAATTTCTTCATGCATTGTTCTTCTGTCTCCAAACCCAATCATGATTAGAATTTCTCTTCTTTCTCTTTCACTTAATTCAGGCACTTGCGTTGAAGTTGAAACACTTTATTTTAATAGCTACTGAACATTTTCCAGTCTAACACAGAAACAAGCTCTTTTTGGCCAAATTTGTTTGTCAACATACTCTCCTTGTAAGTCAAGAAATACTGTAAGAAGTACATTTTTCCCAGCAATGGTCCCATGTCCAAATCGTAGTTGGGATCTTGTTTTGCAGAATAAAGCGTTTGCGAATGTGTTGACCTCCTCATTCGAATAAAGTTTCTGTCCTTCTTGCGGTACTTTGAGTCTAGGAAACAGACAAAAGTCACTGGGGTCCAGATTTGGTGAATAGGAAGGGTAGTCTATCAATTTTTCTGCTTGTCAAGTAATTATGCCAGATAGTCGATTAGCACAACTCCATAACTGTTCGAAAAAACAGTCGCTTTCACTTCCCTGGCGTATGGAACAGTCTTCGCTTTTTTCGGAGCCTATTCACCTTTTGCAGACTTCTGTTTTGGCTGTGCCTTAGCTTCAGGAGTGTACTGGTGTATCGAAGTTGCCCAAAATTTCACCGTGGCAAATGATGGTACACAGTCCCCGTAAACAGCATCCATCTTGGCTTTGCGTGGACGTATTGCCTTTCAAATGCAAAATTGAATGATGGCTCGATTTTGACTGATACAAACGGCTGTTAAACAACAACTGAGCGCCCAGCATGGCTGACATTTTCTTTTGACGAGTAACGCCATCTTCATGTTAAGAGTTGAAACTTTTCAGGCTACCCTCCTACGAGCTGTCTCCGTTATAGGTTGTCCTCTTCGTGGTTTATTAACATGTGTTGCCTAGTCTGTAACCGTCGTTGTAATAGTGATTGCTTTTAGCAAGGATCTTCACGTTATCATAACCAATTCCGTGCTCTGCTGTTTAATAAACATGTTCGACGTGTTCTTTGACTTTGTACTGCGTACTGCATCTCGTTGACTTCGGTAACTGATCCTTGTATGAAAAACAGCTTGTGTCTTGACCATTGGGATAGTATGATGTTATCACACCATTCAACTTCTTTTTCGGGGTATCGTAAAAGCGAATTTATCACCAATATACCTTAAACCATTTGATAACTAGAGAGGACATAGTTTAATCTAAAAACTGCGAAATTAATTTGTTAAATGAAGACGTTACAATAAACTAAGTAATTGCACTTTAGGTTTAAACGACTGAGGAAGTCTTTCAAAAAAATAGTATCATTGGTGGTAAAAATAAGTAAGACAATCCTGTGAAGTACCGTTCCTTAACACTGGTCAATATATATCGGTGCCAGTGCTTACTTGGTCTACTTGGATTTTCTTGAAAGTTATTTTAGTTTTTCAACTAACAAATACTAAGCATTGGATTGAATCGATTTCATTTACTATTAAAAACTTCCCCAGTTTCTTCTGTGATAAGCTTAGAAGAAGTGCCTGAGAAATAGGCAAAACTTTTTCATTCAAAGCCTTTGCAAATTACTTCCTTAGCTTAATATGGAAGTATGGTGCATGGCAACGGTTCCCAAATTTTGTTGTTCCCTTTGGAAGACTTTTTTTTCGTGGAACTCAAGTTTTCACTAACTACTATAAAAGTTGCAAGTGTGAATATACTGAAAGTGGAAACAAATATGAAAAAGTACATCTATGTCGGAGCTTTCAGTTTCAATGGAACGCCGGTATTCCGCAGAATATGCTTTGAGAACCGTTGATATATGGAATTGTCTTTCTTAGCCAACGTTTTGTTTGTTTGTTTGTTACTTTGTCCTTTGTCCAATCCTAATTTATAAATTAAAGCTATAAATCAAGAATATTGCCCATACACACCTTCTTGTCCAAAGAGAGGAAGTTTTCCATAACAACTGAATTAGATGGGAAATTAATTCATTTATTATTTTTTCGGCACCACGACATTTCACTTTTTTTTGTGAGCTATCCGATTTTATAGACTAATTGCAGCACTACCTTGACTATAATCAATATGTTCATTCAATGCAGCAGACTGTAATATGCTAGCTCCTCTTACTAGCTCCATTCAAGCGCTTGTATTGATCCCTTCTAGTGCAATTTGTCGAACGTGGACCAATTTCTTCGTGTGCTGTGACCTAATTGCTCCTAAAGTGCGAAAAACAAACTGCTTCTGGGTTTCAAATAGTAGAGATAATAGATTTATGTTCTCTCATTGAAATCATTATATCTACGTTTATTCAATAGAATTACGTCATTTGACGTATCGTTGCCCCGTCTATCCACATCATTTTGTGTTACGTGAATGTAATTTGTTGTGCTACTACTCAAGATAGACAGACAATGAAGATCTTTCATGCAATTTTTTGGTATCCAAGTGTGCCAAATTTGTCTTTTCAGTGAGTTTGGCGAAATATCATTTTCTTAATGAAATTGTGTAGAAACATGAAAGAATTTAAGTGACATTAGACTCTCATGCTGTGAAAAATAACAAAGGATCATGGTGTGATAATTTCGTTATGTAAACTGATTAGGAGAGGAAAATTATTTAAAAGTCTACCAACTAAAATCGTCTGTGTCATTAACTTTCTCTTTATTAATCATGGAATGGGTTTTCATGTCCATGTTTTGTTATCTTTAGCAGTGTTTTGAACATACTTCTACGTATGGATGTAAGTGCAGATAAACAGCCAGAAATTAAGGAGAAATTTTACTGCAACACTGGCGAAAATAAATCAACACAAGCGAACTACCTACGCAGTACTGAAGGTTGTATTATCTGGACGTACAGATATACTAAAGCACATAAATGTTTATTTTTGCTTACTTATTTTTGCAGAATTATTTTCACGACGTCAGATAAATAGGCATTATAGATGCCCTACTTATTTATACGTCCCAATTCGCAGCTTTTTACGACCTCTAGACGAAAAATAATATCGAATGTAAGAATTTACTTCTATATGTTTGCCAAAAAGATTATACCTTATTAAAGCGGTATTACATGTATTGTTTGTGCAAAGGTGGTGCCAGCAATAGTGGTTGTGTACATAAAAGATATTCTTCCTTGTTGTGTAAGCACATATGTTGTGACAAAATGGTAATTTGGGACTGTGCGTGTTGCTTAAGTGAGTCTGATGAAAACCAAACAAAATGTCAGATACGATTAATCCTATTTATGTTGAGTTAATTTACATTTATTTTTTTATTATTTGTCTTTTTTGGGTGTTTATTGCAGACTTGTCTTGTTGATTATTTTCAAGATTTTTTAAATACCCTAAATATGAAAGCTATTCAGCCAAATAAACCACCCTCTCTTAACCTCCTTTTCACGGTGGTTAAATTAACTCGTTTCTCACGCTCAATATTTACTTCAGCCGTAATTTCAGGGGGGTTATTCTGTAAGGATCGAGAGTGTTGCTTTTCACAGTGTCGTGTCGAAACGCCAAATTGTCAATAGTACTTATCTGATTCTTTCGACACGACACTGTCAAGAGCAACACTCTCCTCGATCCTTACAGAATAACCCACCAGGTGCAGTTCTGCGTCTATTCCGTTTACTCGTCATAATTCGACGATCTTCCGCTGGTGTTGTCACTTCCGTCATCCTGTTTGTCTTCTATTTAATAACGTGCCAGCCTCTTGGTATTTTTAAACAATTCGGCGAGTTAATTTCAATTTTTTTTTTTTTTTTTTTTTTTTTTTTTTTTTTTTTTTTTTTTAGTTTATTGTGCCAGTATTAGAAATAAAGTAGAAAATTGTACAAAAACATTGGACTCGTATCTTAATATATAATAGTGTTAATTGTATCAGTAAGATAAGGACAAATGCAATACTGGAGCAAAAGGATCTAGGTCAGCAATAATTTTACTGATCTTCCCCTAGACCCGCATACAGAGAACCACACACACGCGTAGGTAACAAGCACTATCTATAGGTAGTAGGTTTGCGCACATAGAATGAGTATATAGAATTTAAGTAAGAAAAAAAATGAAATAAAATAACTGTTGCAATGCAGAGAATCAAGTCAAAAGCAGATGCAGTCACTGGCCCCCATAGTAGTAAGTTTTTACCCTGATTTTGAACATTCGAATAGGCAGCCGCTTGAACTGGTTGGGTAAAGCGTTATAAATCTTAACAATATTATATGAAAAGGACCTAGTAAACAAAGCCGTCCGATGTATGGGGGGAGAGAGTAAATTTCTAAACCTCAGGTTAAGATTATGAACATCAGTTCTATAAGATATTTTGGAATACAAATACTGCGGTGATCGAGAGAGAATAATCTTATGTGAAAGGACTGCATAATGCAACGATCTGCGATGCGCCATGTTCAGCCACTGATTATATTTTAGAGTATGTGAAATCGGATGAGGTCTTCTTATTCCGTGTATGAACCTAAGACAAGCATTTTGCGCTTTCTGTATTTGTCTTGTATCAATAGAGTCTAAACATGGGCCATACACAGTGTCACAATAATTAAAATGAGAAAGTACCAATGCGTCGCACAGCACTCTCTTCAGCCTAGGGCTCAGATACTCCCTGCTACCGTAGAGTACCTTAAGTTTTGCATAAGCCAGCCCGAGCAACGAAGTAACATGTTTCTTAAATCTCAGATCACCATCCAGTTCAACACCCAAAGTTTTCACTGACTGCATTAACGGAAGCCGGCAGTTGTTCAATATAAGTTTCAGCCTGTTTGATACGCCTAACCGAGCTGCTGGACGCCCTAGTACCAGTACTGCTGTCTTTTTAGGATTTAAATTTAATCCATGCTTTAGGGAGGTTTCAGAAACAAGTTTCAGATCCTCATTAATTCTTTGCACCGCCAAATCAACATCAGATACTGCAAAGGAATAATAAATTTGCACGTCGTCGGCATACATATGGTGCTTGCAGTACCTTAAATTACTGAGAAGGAACGAGGTGTAGATGGTGTACAACAGAGGCCCCACTACGCTGCCTTGTGCAACACCTCTAGCCAAAGGAATGCTATTAGAGACCGTAGCGCCGGGAACTTTAACTTTTTGTGTTCTGCCAGTCAAATAGTTTCTAAAGAATGCAACAGCTTCATTACCGAAGCAAATGTATTTCAGTATGCTTAGAAGCAATTCATGGTCTACTGTGTCAAAAGCCTTGGAATAGTCGAGGCATACCAATACAGTGACCCTACCCACGTCAATGTTGGAAAGAATATCATCTACAATAGACACCAAAGCAGTCGCACAGCTGAAACCAGGTCGGAATCCAGATTGCTGGGGCGGCAAAACAGAATGTAATTCTAAGAACTCCCTTATTTGGAGATCTACTACCTTCTCAACAATCTTGGATAAAGCCGGAAGGATGCTGATGGGTCTAAGATCTTTATATTCTACTGAATTGGCAGTCTTTGGAATTGGAACTACGATAGCTTCCTTCCAGATATACGGAAATACTCCTTCAACTAAACAGAAATTTACAATGTATGTAATATATGGCAACAGAAAAGGACAACAAAGACGTAACATGGAGATATTAATGCCATCCGCACCATAACTGTTAGATTTTATCGACGAGAGCAACAACATAACTTTTTCCTCTGAAACGGGTCGGAAACAAAACGGATCAACAGACATGGAAAATTTGTTGTTTGTGTAGAAATCAAGCAGGTCAGGATCTGCAGATGTACCTTTAATAGAGTTAACATAAAACTGATTAATAGCATCAGGGTTACGTAGGGAAGTGGGGATAGTAGGTGTAACTTTCTTAAAAATATTAAGTTTTTTTAAATCATTCCAGACTACACCTAGGTTATTATTTTGGAATTTGAAATCTAAATAAGCTCTTTTTTCGCGCTTGACTGCATTATTATTTTCTTACGATATCTCTGTTACTTCGGCCAAGGTTATGTAAAGCAACAATTATTGTGCGGATTTCTAAAGGCAACTATGTTATTTTTGAGGATATTCACTCTTTAAATTCGTAATTCTAGTTGGATAAATAGGGAATTCTAATCTTTACCTGGACTACGTTACATATTTATTAGTAATCCATAATTGACATTGTATTACATTTCGGGTCTTTTTTATGACTACCTGGACCCCTAATTAAAGGATTCAGGAGATTCAATCGAAAACTAAGTATCAGAGGAGTCGTTTGCGGAATTATTTAATATGATGTCTTTCTTTTACTTGTAAATAAATAATTATACCCCCTAAATAACAATAAACACTAATACTGTTGACACTACTTGTTTCTTCTTATTTGTAGGTTTATTAATAAAAGGATATACAGTGTATCAATAAAGTGACACGCAATATTGATAACTTTGTTAGTAAGTGCTTTTTTTAAAACAGCTGAAACACGCCAATTAAATTTTTTATAAAAGGTGTTAGTTGACAAAAATAACTTTTTCTTAATTGCTGTTTTATAGAGGTTTTTTGACTCATAATCCCATTTTTTTCAACAAAAGTGAATTCTTTGTTATTTTACGAGTATAATGATACCCCACACTGTGGGTCATTCACTTACCGTTTAGAAAATACAGAAAGTTTTTTGAGAAATGTTAAAATAAAGCAAACAATTTTTAATTGACGATCTGAATCATTTTCAGTCTACTATCATAGTAAGTGTTCTTTATAAGGATGGTATTTTTCTTTTCTCTAAATTTCTGCATTGTGAAGATTATAGTTTAATCCAAATTACCTACTAGAAATGTGTTGGTTATCTTACTATTTTTAAGTACCTATAAGCAGAAATATAAAAAAACGGACTTTGTATTCTGGGAGACTTAGGAAAGTTATGTGATCCAACAGAAAATGTAGGCATGAGAGATTCAGCTCAAATTTGGATAAAAAACATTTGTAATTTCAACTTTCTCGGTCACCTTCACTTGTGGTATAACATTCTTGAGAAGGTGTACCACACCCAAAAGTATTTGCAGACCGAGGGAATTAGTTGGGATAAAACCGTACATAAATTAGTTGCTTTTAAACTTCGTTTAGAAGAGAGCCGAGACGAACTGGTTGAAAATGCGTTAATTTTTTCCACAACAACTTGTAAAGAAAAGGGCATATTCACTGAAAAATTAGGACGAAAAGGATTTAAGAAGATGATGTTAGCAGACGAGGCAAGAAATAAAGCCTTGACATTGAAACAAGAATTAAGAAGACACATGTTTCATGTCAATTAGAAGAGAATCGGCGCAAAAAATTTAATATCAAATCTAGGTCCCTTCAGTCATCGTGCCTTATTCAAACAGGAATTGAAGAACTCGCAAACTTTATTTCAAGCCTTCCTAAAACTTTTGATGAGATATAAGAAAATGAGATCTTACCAGAAATTAAACGGTTAATCTTCAAGCAGCAAAAGTTGAAAAGAACAAAGCTAAAAAGTGGTCGGCATTGAAAACGTTAAAGTTTATTGTGGAAATGAACTTCCAAGAATCAGTCCCTAACTTATATTTTGCACTAAAAAATGTTCTGACAGTTTCAGTTGTTTCTTGCGAGAGAAGCTTTTTAAAGTTCAATTTGATTAAAAGCTATCTTTGATCAACAATGAGCCAAGTAAAACTGAACGGTTTGGCAATTGTTTCCATTGAAAATGCAGTAGCCAAAACATTAATTTTGATGAAGCTATAACAAAATTTTCAGAAGTCAAAGTTCGCAAAAAATGTTTCTTTTAATGACAGAAAAGTTTAAAATATTTTTATAAAACATCAAGGATGGCAGATTAATAACCTTTTTTTAAATATATGTTTGTCTGCTAGATGTAGGTTGTTTTTTTTTTTAGTCATCCAAGTTTTCAACGTCGTTTTAACTATTTAATTTGAATTAAATAAATGTTAATTATATATTTGTGTTGACATTTTGTATGATCATTCCAATAATAGGGGCCCCCCAGAGAGATTTCCGCCCCGAGCCTCGATAGCTATAGATTCGCCATTATCTTGGGCTTCAAGTAGAACGTTCAATTTAGTGTTTTCTTCAACTTTAGCTTTACTTTATCGAGATAAATCTTTCACACTTCCGGTTTCCATATATTTTTGAACTACCCTACTAACTGTAGATCTTAAACTAGGTGCTCTATTAGGATGTTTTTTGTTAAACAATTGGCAATCCTCCTCGTGTGTTCTTAGCTTGTCACCGTAATCAAACTACCATCAACTCTTCACTTTTCAGTTAAATGAGTCATTTTATTTTATAGCTCTTTTGCTAAATGCCCTCCAAACGATAATAAATTAATAAATAAAACTTCAAAAATTGTAACAGAACTGAGTCATTAACCAAATTAAATGGTATTAGTGATAGTTCATGTTCATTCTTGTTTTGTATTAAAACAGTTCCTTTGATTTTCTGAACAAAATGTATTTTTATTAAAAAATCATATTCTTTTTGTTGATTTCTCACAAAAAACACATTGTGAACGTCCAATTCAAAATATTAGCACGTGTGCTAATCAATCTGAAATTGTTACCTGTGTTTTGTTAATAATAAAGAATTCACTTTTGTTGGAAAAAAAAACATGATAACATCGTAGCTATAAAACAGGAAATGGAAAAAAAAACTTTTTGCGTCAGCTAGTGCCTTTTGTAGAAATAAAATTGGCGTATTTCAGCATTTTTCAATAAAAATCATTCAATAACATGACAATGAATACACCCTGTATAACCAGTTATTGGAATGCTCTGCGTAATGTATACAAATAGCTCTCATTAGAGGTAACGACTTTTAAATTGAAACGCAGTGGACAGTCGTTGGGTTAATAGCTGTATTAGACGTTTGATCAGTGGGAGGTAGAAGTCTAAGAATTAACAGGTGCAATTAGCCTAATTGCAATTGTTGGCCTTTATTAGCCTTTAACGTATAGAATTTATAACGTCATCCCTTATATCAACAAAGAGCTTATGTTTTATGATTTCGTTGAATATATTATGTAAGCACACTGAGCCATGGCTTATAACGACGTAGGTCGCAATATTTAAAACATTTTAAAGGTCACGACATGAGCTCCGAAATCAAGACGTAATCTTTTTTTTTGCACATCTGATAATGATAACAAGGATTTTCAAAGTCTAAATATAAATATTTTTTACCAGTTGCTTAATAAATATTATTTATTTGCAATAAATTAACTTTGTTTATTGGTTAGTACGAAGGTACATTCTCAAAGTAGATTCTAATTATTATTAAAATAATAAAGAATATTATTGAATTTGTACTAAAGTTTGATCTGAGTAAAGGAGGAGTTTATACTTAGTATATTCTCGTTAATTTCTGAGTTTGATCAGTAGAGTTGCTCAATTTGCGCCAACAGCCAGTGGCGGGCGCATAAAAGTTTACACAAAATAAATGGTCAGAAATAAAATATAATACGTGCTCAAACACTTATCGTCTTAAGAGTCTTCCGTGAAATCACAAAGTGAATAATGTCTGTTAAATATCTGCAACATTCGATATGTTTCCACAGTTGTTTCGGCAAGCCGAGTGCGGCGTGAGGAAAAGTGCGTTTATATGCAGAAAACGAACGTTCTACATCTAGTGACGTTATATTTGCGTAATTAAAATAATCTTTGGAACAACTTAACGGTTTTGTTGACGCATCTTCACAAATTTGTCTTAATGTGCCAAAATCAAAATCTTTCTCTAAAACACTTTCTAGAACACAAACATTTTTTGCGTCTTCTACCGCGCATAACTGTGTGTGATTCCACCAACGATACCGAAGGATTTTGTAATTTTTCTATTACCTCCACTAGTCCGAAGTAATTGTTCTGAATAGTTTTTAAATCCGTTTTAACCTGACTATCTTGAAATTTCGACTGGCTTTCCTTAATAGCCGCAGCTTCCTTTGGATCGAATTGTAAAACCACGTTCTTAATGTTCTCAAAATATTTACGCTAATAAAACGCGGCCTGTGACCATGTTCCCCAACGTGTAAGAATAGGTTCTGGTGGCTCAGGCATACGGAGGCACAGCCTGTTAAATTTATGAATACGTTTTGGGGATTTGACAAACGCTGCTTTTGTATGCGCTATTAAAGCGTCTACTTCAGGATAACATTTTCTAATACTATCTGCCACATGACTGAAAGCATGAGTTTTACACGTAATATGTAACAAGTTAGCACAATGTTTTTTAAGAGACCGGCCTACAGAAAGCATGTTTGCAGCACCATCACTCACTAACATCAAGGGTTGGTTTGTTGAAAGTTTAAACTTGTCCAATGTATTTAACACTAACTTGGAAATTACTTCGGCAGTACACTGTTGTATTCGTTTGGAAACTAATAGAATTGAAGCTGCCGATTGATGAGGTTCCAATTTGCGTGCCATTACATTAAGAACAGAATGTTTCTTCCGATCTGTTGTTTCGTCGACACATAACCACAATTTTTGATCTTTCAACTCCGATTTTATTTTTTGTTCAATATGTTCGCGCGCAGATGGCACAATTCTTCGTAACGATGTTCGACTTGGTAATTTGCACTCCGAATAGTTATTCCAAAAGCAGATAAATGGTTCCTTGTCTAGTAAATTAAACGGTATATTACATGCAATAAAGGTAACACATAATTTAAATTTGTCATAGTATCGTGTGCAATTTTTTTTTTGAAAAATGCTCTTTACTATTTACGTGACGTAGACAATCCCTTTTGGACCCACACATTAAAGGGATATTACAAACTACGTATTGAATTTTAACGCCATCATAATTTAGGTCAGGCATTTCTGCTATAAATTCTATAACTTTGTCCAACATTGGTCGTTTTCGCGACGTAGGCAACATTTTTAAAACAGGGCGGGCCTCGTCTCTTTTCATTGCGGGCCGGGCCTAGAATCGTGCGAGCCTGACGGGCCGAGAATGTTTTATTAAATATCTCGAATGGATATAACGTATTCAGTAAATGCTGTTCAGTTTGTAGGATATCGTTTTGTACTAACAATTTTAATATATGCAATGTTATGTTACGTATTCTTTTGGTTTCATATACAAAAACCAACAAAATAAATGTTTCATTCTACTCATTGTAATGTTTAGAAATAGACAGTGAAAATATAATTACTTAAACAGGCTAAAATAATTTAGACGGGCCGAACGAGTCTAAATTTCCTAACGGGCGGGCCTTATTTCGAGGTAATGAACGCAACGGGCGGGCCCACTCCATACTGTAATGGGCCACGGGCGGGCCGGGCCGTGAAAATGGGCTCGTGCAGTGCCCTAACTCAGCTTGATACAAAGTAGATACATAAGACACGCCTATTACATTCAATATGACGTGAAACAAGCGAAAGATATTTTAAATTTCTTTTTCATTTTGAGATGCATAGTATTGAGTGGTTAGCGGTATTTCAGACCTTTTAAACATTCTGAAGATGCATATACAGTTGAGTCTCGATTGTTCGAGTTAAATGGGACCGAAGGTGACTCGGAATATCAAGAAACTCGGATAATATGGGTCAAAACCAAATCTGTATTGTCCCAGCGTTTATAAAATCATTTCCGTATTAACCGAGCAAAGACGTCAATGGATTTGTTAGCGCATATAAAGCAGAATAGCTATGCAGGTTCTGGATCAAAATCCCATTAGATTTAACATAGGGGCCCAACTTCACTTTTTATCCCCACCATTCCTATCTCGGGCATGTCACATGACCTGTGAGACAGACAGCTTAGAGAGGTCATCTATAGAATAATGTTCAAACAAAAGTGAACTTAATGTAGAAATACACATGAAAAAACTACCTAGAAATAATAACTGTGATAATGCTAATAAAATAGCTCATGGCATTGATGAAATCACTCCCGACAAAAACAATGTGAGGGGAGGAAAGCCCTAACGCTTTCTACTCTTGTCCACATTGTTGTTTATCTCTCAATTCATGTCACTAATCTTCAAAAACAGCACCGAAATATTTCCTGGCTCCGCCTACTGCCAAGAGATATAGTCATGCCATCCTAGATAGTAGAAACCGGAATACAGGTGCTAACATTTTCAAAAGATATCGGTTAATGTAATATTTTTTTCCATTTTATTAATATTTACCCCGTGTACCAATTTAACTATAGTTTTCTTTTATATATAATAAATAATAATAAAAAGAGGGACAAATAGACTTAAATATCAATTAATTAATTATTAAACTACATAAAAATAACTCCTATTTAATTACATTATTAAAAAAATAATTTAATTATACTGTAACATAAAAATTTTTTTCTTTAATTCATTCACTTGCTCCTAATTTGTAGCTGGTCGCCCCATTTCTCAATGGAACTTTGTGAGATCTGGACCATTCTTTCATTCCTACCTTTAATATGAATATTTTCTCAACTTAAAATTAAATGATTTACTTGGAAGAAACATTTTTCTGTCTTGGATTTTCTTGATTTTCTAACCCTAAGAAAATATTTATTTAATGCAAAGAAAACTTCAAGAAAATTATTTTCTTGAATAAAAACGAGACAATGTATATTATGATCTATCCAAAAAGAAATCGACGGAATGGCGGCGACCCGATGAACCTCGTCCCAGAAAGACGAAAAAGGTGATGACCTGAATTTTCAGGGATTGTGAAGATATTTTACTCATTGTCTTTAAAGAGCGCAATGCAACTGTCAACAGCACTTATTATGCCTCTTTATTGCATACATTGAAGGACAATATTCGTGCAAAACGTCGAGGAAAATTGACAAAAAGTGTCCGGTTATTGCACGACAATGCACCCGTCCATACTGCCGTCATTTCACAAACTGCCATCCGCGAAAGCGGCTTTCAAGAATTGGAACATCCACCGTATAGTCCGGACATGGCTTCAAGTGATTATTTATGTTCTCATTTAAAGAAAGACCTTAGGGGATATCGTATCAATGGCGATAATGAGTTGCAAGCAGCTGCAATACAACATTTTGAGGGAAAAACTTTAGATTATTTTTACAGGGTTGTAAGAATTATTAATTAATTGTTCTAATAAAAGTATTGAAGTTGGGGGGATTATATTGAAAGATAAGAATTGTTATATTTTACCAAGTTTATTTTTTCTATATCAGGCCGAGAATTTATGGCGCCTCCGTCGTATATTCTGTGTAATTTCTTCCAATACTTTCACCATTGTGAAACATGTGGAATAGTTTCACATATTTCACAATTTATGTTGAATTTCATCATTTTCTGCAATATCATGTAATTGTAAGAAACTACTACTAATTTTTTTCAGTAAAATTATTACATGCATAGGCAATATCATTAATTTCGCCGCTCATTATATGCTATGCTTTTTTTTTGATTTATTAATTCATTCGCGTATATAAATTTGCAATTCACGCCCAAGACCTACTTTAGATACAACTCTAATGCGGTTGCTAGCAAATATGTCGTCAACAATAGTTTATAAATCAAATTGTAATGTAATACGCTAAAGTTTAAGATATATGTTAGCATGAAATGCAGATTTGTGAAATTGTAAACTCGTTTGCTTACGTAATCGCCCAGCAAATATCAATCGGATTGCGGAAATGCATTTTGGAAACAACTGTACGTCCAATATCCATGTTAGCAAACTTACACGAATAAATTTCCGTTAATAGGTAGCAGCACTGCGTGCGTAGTCGTCCTGAATAGAGAGAATAGTAGACTTTACACGGCCAACATAGGCGATAGTGGTTTCATGGTCGTCCGAAATGGTCGCGTCATCCATAAATCGGAGGAACAGCAACACTACTTCAACACCCCCTTTCAACTGTCGTTACCGCCCCCGGGATACCAAGCCGACGTGCTTTCCGACCAACCGGACTCGGCCATTACGGATAACTTCCCTGTCGAAGATGGTGACGTCATACTCGTCGCGACGGACGGCGTCTTCGATAACCTACCTCAGAACCTTTTGATCAATGAACTGCTAAAGGTTGGTCTTACCACGACATAACAGGAAGATAATTACTTTCCTGAGCAATTTAGAAAAAAAAAACTTTTAAAATAAAAATTATTCGAAAACAAGCTCCGCTCAACATAAAATTATGCCCGAGTATACAGGGTGTTCAGTTTCCGCTAAAACTATACAAACTTTTCGATACCCCTTCTCAATTCATGTTAATTTTCTTCAATATTCCCTAGAGAAGCCGCACCCTCTATACTTGATCACAATTTTATGTTGTGCAGGAATTTACTATTTTTTATTATTTTTTTAATACAGCATAAATGTATGTATGCATGGAAGTTGCATCTTTATAACTAGAGCGAGGTAACCGTCTCTGCGATACATAGGCATTTCACCGGAGTAGTGAGCTGTGTACAAAAATCGATTCTCGTCCGCTTGTTTATTTTTCATTCAGTTTAGGAACGAGAGCGTGCGTTGTGTTTTGTGTTGCGTGTTATTCGTTATAAATAATAATTAATTTAAAATGTGTAATGTGAACAAGGCTAAAAAACGACCCTTTGCTGGCACAGTAAATTAGTTTATCTATAACTTTCCGGATTTGTTCTACGACGGTGCTAAAATGGTTTATAAAGTGTGCGCGAAACATTTGATGTGCTGGAATAATGCGGACTGGAACAAACATGTAAATACTGAAGAACACAGAAATAGAATTCGATTTACTTGTCATGATGATAACCTGTGATTTGTCACTTCGCTTGCTCGAAAAAGAATCGTTTCAGAACTTTTGGTATAAGTACAACCCCGAGTTGAAGTTGCAACTACGAAAACGACATGTAAGCATGTTTTATTTGTACTCGAGAAAAGAAAATCAAATCTACATTAAAAAATCAGTAGCTTTGGTTGTGTCGACGTGACAACAGATTGGAAAAGAAATTCTATTCTAAATGTTATAGTACGCGTGCTGGACCCTAATAAAGCGACATTTCCACTGTTACTAGCTAGCAAAAGACTGGAAAATTGCACTGGTGCAGCAATTGTGAGGGGGATACTTAGTACGGTAGAAAACTCTCAAGTCTCACCATGTCAAGTGTTGATGTTAATGGGCGATGGTACCGCGACAATGCGTTCGGTAGGCCGTTCTCTTCTGGAACACGGTTGCAAATGTTTACATGTTACGTGTAAAGTGCATATTTTACATCTTGTGGCAGAAACTATTCGGAAATGTTCATTCGAGGTAGATGCATTAATAGCAAGTATAAAAAAGTATTTTTCAAATCTCTAAAACGTCTCCGATCATTTCGTGAACCACCACCGCCGATTCTTACACGTTGGGGAACATGATTGCAAGCAACTCTTTATTATGCTGAATATTCCAAACAAGTAAAAGCTATTATTCTACAATTCAATCCTGCTGAAGCTACAGCTATTAAGGAGGGCCAGACAAAATTTCAATATATTTCCGTTGAAACAGAGTTACGAACTATTCGTAACAACTATAAAGGATTACATGACGCAATAGAACAATTACAAAATAGAGCGTTGTCGTTAGTGGAGTCACTGCAAATAGTTGATGAAGTACATACACCGCTATGCACTATATATGATGCAAAATATAATCGCGTTTTAGAAAAGTTCGAGAAATTTTATAACATTAAAACAAATTTGTGATGGCGCATCGACTAATCCATTAACTGAATTCAAAGAGCGTTTTAATCATACATTCGTAGATGTCGAACGACTTTTTTCGAAATATAAACACATTTTTTCACCACGGCGAACATCGTTCAACGAGACAACTTGCAAACTTATCTAATGCTGTCAACTTTTCATGACTCTTATCCAGTAGGTGACAATACTGATAATGGTGCTTCTACTTTTAATGTTCGGTAATTCCACAACCTACTTGATAACGTTGCTTAAGAAGGTGAGCGTTTCACAACTTTCCAGATATAATTCTTGATTGGTTCTGTTATTATTCGATTTATTATTTATTTTTTGGTATTGTACTTACTGAAGCAAGTGCACGCCTATGTCGCGCAGAGACATTACCTCGCTTTATTTAAGCTGGGGCTGGTGGCGCAGTGCCTAGCGCGCTAAGCTATCAGTCTCGGGGTGCCGGGTTCGATCCCCGAGCCCGTCACTCTCAGGGCAAGGTTTTCCGTAGTTTTCCTTGCTCCAAATTTGGCGAATGCTGAGAAGTGAACATTTTAAAACGCCCTACGGGCGCAGGCGTAATAATAACTCCTGGCTGGTCGATGCCCCCTGTAATTGGCGAGAGCTGTTGGGGGATGTGAAGGCATGAATTATTATTGTATTATTATTATGTATTATTATTATTTAAAATTCTAACCCCCGGTTTACAAAACATTTTTGAATTCAACATTAAGTTAATTCCGAATTAAAATTTAATTCCCGATTAAATTTATTACTGTATCCCCCCGGTTTACAGAACATTTTTTAATTTAAAATTAAATTCATATATAGAAACCAAATGAAAATTAGCAATCCAAAGGTAAGAACACTAATTTCACAACAATTCTTAATAAGTAGATATACAGCGTGTCCCCGGATTAACCTATGGATAGGTAAGGCAGACAGAAAATTGTTGGTTGAAACTTCATTTTTTTGCGTTCAGCCATGCTTGAATAATAAGTAACTTATACCATAATTTTATTGCCGATAAATCAAGGATATCTTGGAAATTTACAAAAAAGGCATTTTTTCAATTAGTAAAATGTAGCTTCTGTAGGAGACACGATAAAAGGGTTATTAAAAAATGGCCGAATCCCAAAAAATGGAAAATTCAACTCAATAATTTCCCGTTTGTCCTACCTATCTATGCGTTAATCCGGGGACACATTGTATAATAGCAAAATGCGTGGCGCCATCTATGAACCAACGGCTAAACTGCACAACTTAAAACCTTACCTCTACTTTCAAAACTAAAGAAACATTTACCAAGAAGATATTAATGGAAAAGTTAAAATGTAACAGAATCAGAATATAATAGTAATATATCAGACATTTATTAAAGTTCTTTGCTTATTTTCTTAAAATGAAAATAAAGCCAATATGAAAATACTAATCTATTGTTTCTATTTATTTTAATAAAATTGTTGCAATGTTTGTGCCAATTACAGCCACTTCCTTGGTATTTCACTTTTTTGAGATTAATTTTGACAGATATTCTAATTTAATGGCATTTAATAATCTTTCAGTATGTAAGCTGAAATTCGTAAGTAACTAATTAAAATTAGAATGGCTACTTTTTTGTTATTATTTTGTAACTATTGCAAAAGACGTTTAGCTGTTATGACAATAAAGACTATTATTATTATTATTATTATTATTATTATTATTATTATTATTATTGTTATTATTGTTATTATTGTTATTTGAGTCGATCGGCAGCACAAAAATATGTCAATGATTACATTTCGATGATTATCTTTTCTATTTTAAATAAATTCTTATTAAATTTATACAAATAACAACTGTTTCCATGGTATTTTACCTTTTTTACGTTGATATTGATAGACGTTAAAGTGACATTTGCAGAATTAATTTAAGTGACGATTAAAGTTACTTAATCGTGATTACTGACGTCAAAAAATTAAGTTAATCAGAGATTAAGGTGCTAATTCGCGATTAAATACTTAATCAGCTTAAACTGGGGGTAAAGATACTTAACCTTAATCCACCAGAAGTGAATTAAATAGCGGCAGTTGCTTAAGTTAGGAAAAATTTTAACTTGCATAACTTTGTACTAAACTTTAATGGTGTCTTACACTTTATAGGTACAGGGAGAACGATGCGCTAGTAGATTGCAAACCGTGGCAAATTCAATAGCGTGGATGGCGAGGAATCTCTCATTTGATGAAACGTTTATATCCCCGTTTGCTGAAAGCGCCTTCGCAAATGGAATTAATACCATAGGTAAGAAGGAACAAATTACTTCTGTATTTTTTACTTCTCCCAGAGTTGCTAGTCTAGTCTTTAAGCAAAGTATCCTCGTGGATGACACTTTCATTTGCCTTTATCTCCACAGCTGATGGTAAATGATTCTTCACGCGTTCTTCTTTCTGAGAGGAATCGCTTTAACACGGCAAATAAAATTAAAATTAGCAAAAATTGTAGAAAGCGAGAATTGAGTAGAGTTTGAGTTAATTGAAGGTTATTTGAGGGGTAAGCTTTCAGTAGTATTTTGGTCATCTCTTCGACTGCCTAGGAAATGTACTGAAATGTTTTTATCTCATGGATTTTGTTAAAAAAAAATGGAATTTTGTGATTTAATTAAATTTTTAACTCTTTTTTTGAATTTTTATGAATTTTTGATGTCAATAAATGGAAATTAACGAATGTTGAAATTGAAAAATGAAACTAACCTTGATTTATCGAAGATATCATCTAAACTTTATGTTCCTTATCACATTCACAAGAAATCTGCCTGTTCTAACCTCCAACATTTTCTTCTACCTTGATTTTATTCTCTATTTTCTATATCGGACACTTTAAATTGGTACCCCGTAGCCAAAATACTAGTAAACTCAAAGAAAGCTTAACCAGGATTGATGAATTTATTGGCGTCCCTTTACTCCTTTATTCTAATCGCGATAGCGATTGTTTCTTTCCACAGCAAATTTTGATGATATCTACGTAAATATAATCCAACAAGGGATTATTGGTAAATAAAGTTATTTTTAGAAGTAGCATGAGAGAATGAATGTAGCGACGCTACTTGATGACTCAAACTAGACGACTCTATGCTCTAAAATACAATTGACAACATAAATATGGCAAATTAACTGGCGATTTACTTAGTAACTTTACGATAGATATTTAATTTACGAGACCCTGCTAGAAATGCCTCTGAATTTACCCTGTTGTTTGTCGTAGGAGAATTTTGCATTAATTTTGAAGATTTGCGAAATTAAGTGATAAAAAGAAGAGTAGTTTTGTCTTCGATCCACTAAGATCATCGTTATCTGGACTTGTATTTTATCTGTAGTACCCCCGCTCCAAGGCCAGTCGGCCTGGGGGGAAATTGTGGCTTTCGAAAAATAGCTTTTATCCGCCAGAGGGAATTTCAGATATATCGGGTGGTTATACTGAATACCCTATACGTTTTAGATTGACAGCTGATATTTCCAATGTAAATATTTAACATAGACACTGAAAATCATCTGCTTTCCTCTTGTAGAATAACGTTCGGTTTAATTTTCCTCATGAAAAATGGCAAAAAAGGGCATTTTCACTGATCGAAATTTTGCAAAAAGTCATAAGAGACTTGATTAAATTTTAACAATTGCATAAGTACCGTGCCACACTTTTTGTACTTTATTTGTTATATGAAAATGAGTAATTAAATATGTCCTCATTTGACAACTAATTTAAATAAGGAAAAATTTAACTAAAACGATCAAAACATAAAATAGCACACGCATCTTTGTATGCGTTTACTATCCCTGAGGAATAATCCTTGCGGAAAGACGTATGAACATTTTTAGTTAAAAAAAAAGGATAGTTATACAGGGTGCGTCGACGGAAACGGATCAAACTTCACGAGTCTATTGCACATGCGAAAATAATGTAAAAAAACTCATATGTTCTTATCCGATTTTCTTTTGCTTTCAAGTTATAGTGAAATCAAAACATTGACTTAACGTTGTTTTTTCTCTTAATTTCAGGTGGTAAACCAGACGATATAACAGTACTGCTGGCAACGGTGGCGATATAGTGACAAACAATGCATATAGATGCCTTAGTCGATTTTTCGTGAATTATGGAAGAAACAAATCAACATGATCGTGTTAATAATTCTGCTTCCTGTCGTTTTTATCGCGGCGATATTATCTTTGTTAGGTCCTTCTATTGTACATTATTATTTTATATTTGTATTATTAGTACTTCGAACGCTGAGAGAAGAAAACAAACCGAATGAATCACTGTTTCATCAACGATCATTTGTCTTAATTTATGTGTTATTCTAGACTAGGTAAAGTTGTAGTGATTTTTGTGAGTATCCGGAGTATCGAGACGTTTTGATTTGAATATTAGTTAATGATGGATGAGTATATGTGAGATCAACTTAAATTATTTATCTGTGAGATGATTGATGTTAGACAGATTTATTGTTTTCTGTCCTTTACTCGTTTATATCTTTTACACTTATTTGTATCATATTAAAGTACAATTCCATGATTACTTTACTTTGTAATTTGTGAATTACATTAGGAATAGTTAATTAATATTTTATTTCTAGCAAATAATTATGACGTCTTCTATATACAGGGTGTTATTAAATCATCAAGAAAATTTTAAGGAATGATAGAGAGAATCAAGATAGATATTTTATGTTAAGATCCACTTTAAAGACAATTTACTTTATCCAGTTTACAATTTATGCATTTTTTATCATGGAATTAAAAGAAACATAAATATTTGTATTATTGAGCTATGAAGCAAATTTCATCAAATTATTTATTTTATTTATTTATATACCGGCTGTCCCATTAGTGTGTCGACGGAGTTAGCGTGAAAACTACCAAAGCTGGAGAAACGAGATTTTGTGTACGTTATATCGTATATCATAGCGTACTTTGTAAAATTATTTTCAAATATACAGGCTGTTCCAAATTTCCGCAACCGCCTTCAACTTTTTTATTTTAAATGGATTGCTATATTTTTATTAATTATTTTGATAGACACTTGAATTACCTTTACAATGATATATGATATACGGTAACTACTTTTAATTGTATTGTAAATTTTGTAAAAATTTTGACGTTTTAAGACCTAGCCTAGAAACGGATGGACTGTCACAAGTTATTCTTTTGCTATCAATGTAGAGGTTAACACTTTATGTTTCAAAGTGGTATAATGGAAAAATACATATACTGGGTGTCAAATATGTCGTGCAACGTTTATCAAAATTTAAACCCTTTTTTTTTCGATTTTTTTAAATAGAACCTATATTTTTTCATATTGCTAGCAATTTCCTTGTGAAATTGCTTTCAAAATGTTTGTTTAATATTTTGATGGCATGAATTGGATGACTATTGGCCGTTTTGTTGGTTGTTTTCGTAGCGGGAAATTTCAATAATTTGCTGTCATTCATTTAATGTTGGAGTTTGTGATGAAGGTTGTCTCCAGACAACTTAAAGGGCGATTGGTTTTTATATTAGTCAATCGGTTAAGCGTAACTAGTAAGGGGGCGATGGAGGCGGCATTTTTTATATTTTAGTCTAAATTATATAAAAATAAATAATGTTTTAATGTTGTAATCAATTTTATGCTTAATCAATGAAAAAAGGAAACATGTGCGCCGAGTCAGCTGCTTAATACTTTCTTTAGCTCCATTGTTGTTATTATAAACAGCGCTATCATCTGAAGAAGAAAATATTAAAACGAGATCAGATGCCGGAATATTACTCAATTCAATGCGATCTTTTATTTCTTTTCATGGAACAATACCTACAAACAATGGGCTTTAATATCAAATCAATCATCAAAGTGATTTAAAACCGAATTCTTTACAAATGTATTCCATTGGGAAAAGGAACACGCCAGTGCAAAACGTAGTTACAACAGCTAAGAAAATTTGTGAAGAGTTGGAGATATTTACCGAGCGTTGAGTTAGAAGGAATGGAAATGCGAGTGGTAAAGTTCGCGATAGGTGGGGCTAACTTTTAAAAAAGAAATACAAAAAGAAATGTTTGTCATTGGATAGAGTTATCCAAGAAATAAAAGTACGTTTTGAGCGATTACATGTTCTTACAGCGAAGTATTCGTGCCTAATGCCATCAAAAACAAACAAAACGTTATTTAAAAATGTAAGTTGGAAAACTCTGTCGCCAACATAATAGTATTAAGAATTTTTAAAAATAATAGCCATCAGTGTCGCTTTTCCAAATTAAAACTAATTAAAAATTATCATTGTTCCACAATGAGTGATTTAAAATTGCGAAATTTAGCGATACTTTCAATAGAACAACAACTAAGGAGTGACATAAATTTTGACAATGTCATTAAAGACTTTTCTAATAAAAAGGCAAGAGAAATAAATCTATAGACACGTTACAATTTATCATTTTGTGTACAATCTGTTTAAACAAAGGAAAAAAACATTTTCTATTTATTTATTTATGTTCAAAATAATTCTTAATAACCACTTTTGATTTTGATTGACTTAGGAAGAGCGGCAAATTGGGGACCGTCCCCAGCTGGCAAAAGCTCTAGGTACGCCACTGATATTAGCTGGTGATAACAACACATTGACAAAGAACCAACCAAAGGATGGCAGATATGGGTTCAAAATCTGAGTTTTGGCGAGAAAGCGTGTCTCAGTTCTCTGACCAAAGGTTATTCCGAAATTAAATATTCCTTTTCTGAAATTAAACTTTAATTTGTTGAAATTGAAGTTGAAAAGATACAGAGTAACCAAAAATTAATGCTAAAATAACTCATGGTATTGGAATTATTCCCGGCAAAAACAAAGCGAGAAAAGGAAAAGCGCTATTCCACGGACATGTTTCTGCCTACTCGACGTCTTCAGTGTGGCTCCAAACAGGATCTATGTCAAACAGCACCAAAATATATTCCTTGGCGCCTCCTAACGCCAACAGATATAGTCATGCCGTCTAGATGGCAGCGATAGGGTGTTGAAAATTGAAAAATTGGTTAAGAATTAAAAAACAAACAACCTTCGTTTGACAAAAATTTTAAAAATCTTGTAATTTTCTGAAAAACAAATGTAAAATTTAACAGTTAAAAAATGATGCGCCCTTTTTATATAACAGCAATTAATATGAAGAGATTTGTGTGTGTGTGTGTGTAGAAAATATAAAGGAATCAACAGTAAAGGACAGAAAAAAAACTTAATTTACAACATCGTTTTAAACAAGCGGAAGATATATTACGTGCCTAGCGGTCTGTATACGATTTTATTCGTATGTTACGGAAAGATATTCTATTGACCATCTCTTTTTTTGTTTCTACGTGTATAAGTTTCCATTTTGATGTTAGATTCCACGCCTCTTTTCCCTTAATCTAATTCGTAGCGTATAGATACATCTAGGGTGTACCTGACCTTGACGATTGTACTCAGGCGTAATTATTATTTTGCATTTTTTTTCGTTGGAATATTATTGCCTCACTTCAAATTCGAAAATTTTATGTTTTAATTGCTAGACGAGTAATATTAAGTAAGTTTACGTATTCTCTTTCGTATTTTACGACTGCGTCGCAATACGTAATTTTCACATAGGAAATTACTTTGCGTTGTATTCAAATTTTCATATGAATATACGCTGCTAAATACTAGGGACATATTCGATTAGAACCTAATATTTAGGTATGTATTAATCGTTTTTGTCTGTGTGATTAGATTCATGATAAGTGTAGAAACATTTATTTTTTTTTGACTTATATAATGCTCTTGAACTCTACTCAAATCAACTGATGTAATCATTAGATACTCTGTTTATTTTATTCCACTTTCGTAATTCTTTTTTGTCATTATTTTTACTATATCTTTATAATAATTTCTATGAAGAAATAATTTTAAAACCATTCGTTTGTGACAATATCCAAACGCGGCATCTTGTAGATAATATACATACCCTAATTGTGCCATCAGCGATTTAATAAAAAAAAGTATTAAATTTGAAGGTGCTATTATTGGGATTATTTAATTTTAAGTAAATAACATTTTCCAATACAGAAACGTTTACGTAAGAAGAATCTATGTTAGTGACTAGCGGCACTTAATAGGTGCGGGACTGCAGCTTTTGGAATATTAATACAATCGAACAAGTGAAGGATTGCTTATTATGAAAGCAGTAAAGAATTATTTTTATTCCAATTTTAACCAATTTTTTTTTTATATTAATTTGTTGGAGTAATTGAGCATGAAATAAAATGTTTAATTTCCTATGTGCAAAATTTTTGTTTAATAAACAATTGTTAAGTATACTGTTTTTTATTTCAATATAAATGAATCATAACTAAGCCGGACACAATTGGTCTTCCCAACAGAATAGTGTATGTGCCAACTGACAGCCGGCAGAAGTGATATTTTGAAATCAATACCCCAGTTGTGTTTTTATAGCCATTTTTTTTTTGTTTGAAAACGGCATTTGTTGTATATGTAATATAATAACTAAAGCGTGGCAAACGGATACACCCGCTGTGTCTACTATGTACATACAAGGAATCGAGTGGACGTTCGGTTATTATTGGTTGATCGGTGTGCGTGTACTATTGTTCGCGCGTAATAGTACACGCACACCGATCAACCGATAATAACCGAACGTCCACTCGATTCCTTGTCTGTACAGCGGGTGCAACCGTTTGTCACGGTTTAATAATAACCGTAAAAAGTAAACAATGTAGTTTCTTCAAAAATCTGCTGTACTTAATACCGTAAACAATAAATAATAATATAATAAATAAACGTAACTTCTTAACAGTGTGGATTGAATTGTTGAAAAACTTGCACCATCGGGTATGTTTCCACATTTGTCTGGGTGAAGGTTGTGATAAAAAAATGTTCTTATATTTCGAGAAAGACCGCTCAACATTTACGGAAGTAACATAGGCATAATTAAAATAATCCTTAGAGTTAGTTAATGAATCTGCAGATGCACCACCACACATTTGTCTTAATCTCGTGTAATCGGAATTTTTTTTTTAAACACTGTCGAACTTTGCTATAACGCGACCGTTTTTTTGCAATGTATTAACTTCGTCCACGATTTGCACTGATTCTACTAACGACAACCCGGTATTTTGTAATTTTTCTATTGCGTCTAGTAATCGTTTATAATTGTCGCTAATACTTTTTAAATCTGCTCAACAGAAGCATCTAGAAATCCTTTCTGGCTCTCTTTAATAGCTTCTTCAGGGTTGAATTGAAAAATCACAAGTTTTACTTCTTGGAAACGTTCTGAATAATAAAAAGTCGCTTGCAACCATGTTTCCCAACGCATAAAGATCGGTTGTGGTGGTTCGCGATTAGCGGGACAAAGCCTGTGAAATGCTCGAATCCGTTTGTTTTGTATTTTTATTAATAGTTTGTGCCACAAGATGTAAAACATGAACTTTACACGTAATACGTAAAAGTCCCTCACACTTTTCTTTAAGAGAACGGCCTACACTACACATTGTCGCTGCTCCATCGCTCATAGACATCAACAGTTGACTAGTTGACACTTGACATTGTTGTAATGTATCGAACACTACGCCCGTAATTGCTTCGCCAGTACACTTTTTTAGTTTTTTGCTAGCTAATAAGATTGCAAAATTATGTTTAACAGGATCTAGTACTCGTACTATAATATTCAAAATAGATTTTTTTTACCTGTGGTCTCATCAAGACATAGCCACAGCTGTTTATCTTTTAATTCTGCTTTGATCCTATTTTCGATATCTTTACGTATACTTGATAGCTGTATCCGTGATGGTAAGTTCCATTCGGGATTGTATGTACGCTAAAACTGTCGAAACGGTTCTTTATTGAGTAAGCGAAGCGGTAGACCACAAACAATAAGCATCAAAGTACATCCAACTTAAATTAGGTTTGAGCTGGCACGCCATTTTTCTAATTTTTGTCCTGTACACTATTTATATGTCTTTTACAGTCGCCTTTGTTCCAGCACATTACAAATTCTACACAATACTTTAGTTTCGTTATAATTTAAATCCGAAAATTCACTGATAAAAATGGCTTTATTAGCCAACGGTCGTTTATTTTCCTTGCGATCGTTAGACATATTAGCTGCTTTCTATTTCACTCAAAGTACTGTACTGAACCGTTTGTACGGTACAAATTTCAAATGTGCGTTCCATTTGAAAAGAACCAATAGTTCCTACCCCTACTTTTTTTGAAATCCCCTAGCGAATATTTGATACGCTCCCTATTGTTCTGTTGATGCATGTGTAAAACAGGTTTATTGACATTCTCCATATTATTACACACTGAGGTTAGGTTTAGAGTTACACCTGTGTTCATAATTCGAAATTTGATTTACATTGCATATTGGACTTATTTCGGCGAATTTCGTTTTGTTTACATTTCTCAATATATAAAGTTAGGTTAGAATGATAATATTTATGTCCAGCGCAAAAAAATGCATGTTCTATTTAGCTCACTGTCAGTACCGTTCAGTACAGTACTTTGAGGAACGGTACGTTACAGTTAATAAAGCAAATCGAAAGCATCTATTGAAATACATACCGTACAAACGAGGGTACTATCACCCGATTTTACACGAACTCAGCACATCTAAACATGTGCCGTGTTGAATGTCATTTGCTTGACAAAATTGCGTAAATGCAAATTCATTTGTGCATCTTACTCACGTTATAAGTGGCGTATTCGTTCACGTACACGTGCAAGCCACGACTTCGCTCTTGTATTTCCGAAAACACCTTGCTCACGTTATAAACAGCATATTCGTTCACGTACACGAGTTTGCCGTCGCATTTCCGAAAAATGCCGATTATGATGGCTGATCATAGTAGGCTCGCTCTTACGGTATATTTACCTCTATAATTATGATTAACGCTGCGAAGGATTGATGAGAAACTGTTGCAATAAATCAATAATTTCAATTGCTGAGGTAGCTCATCTGCATACATACGTCGGGCGCGCCAACCTTATTTCTAACTTGGCGCAAAACTCTCTATGCCCGACTTAATCATAACGCATTTTATTTGATTTAAAATCGAAATAATTAGTTACTGCTAATAAAATATTAGCATATGGAGAATTAAAGCATTCAAGCACGAAAAATGAAAATCTGAGCAATTAGTTGAAAAATGTTCATTTGGCCTAACTGTAACTGATACTACTACTAACCAATCTGCTCTGGCGAGCCGAACCGATTTACTCCCCTCCACTTTACATCCCCATCCAACATATACCAACACGTCACGTTACTAATTTCACCTAGGGAGCGTTAAAAAGAAAAGTCCGGTTAATATTTGATTCGCCCTCGTAGTATGTTCCAATGCGTTATATTCGTATCATTTTTATAATTAAATCTAGCCGTCTTGTAAATAGTTTAAGAGATTGAAGCTAATTAAAAATTAGGCGCTCTTTATATGAATTTATTTCTAGAAAATTCTAGATTGCAGAGTTAGTAACGGCTCCTACAGCCACGGCCTATTAAATCAGTTCCAGTGACTTCGTTTACGATGTCGATTTCTTTCTCTGGACAGAGTACGCGCAATAAAATTTCAAAAAATTAGTTGCAATCTGGGAAATAAGTTTTGAGACAAGAATTAATTCTTTTCGGCTTTATTTGGCTAGATCTTTGATCGTTTTTTTTTTTTTTTTTTAACGGAATAACTACTAGGAGAAAAAGGAAGTGCAATTAATTCTGGACAAATACAGTTTATTTTACCAACACAATTGAAGAGACTACAATACAAAAAGAAAGGGAAAGTTCAAAAACAAAACTTGCATTTACTCAACAATAAAAAACACTTACTTATCCTAGAATTTTATAATTAATTCGGGTCGGATAGAACTTGGAAAATGCACCTCTCTGACTAAACCGTTAAAGCCCATTCATACCCATCGCCGCAACAGGTGTCCTAATAACGAAAAAGGGAAAACAGCAACTCATATGTGGCGTACAATAATGAATGAGCGCAACGCTTTTTTTTCATGCAATATATACATGTACATTACATGTATACAATTAAATATATCTATCTATATACTATATAAACACTAACTAAATAAGAATTTTCCAAATTTTATCCAAAACCTTGCATCTTAATTTTTTTTCTTTTAGTCTTACGAACTAGAAACCTAGTATCTATTTTGCTTTTTCCTTAATTAAAATGTCCTAACTACATATATAAGCTAGACACTACGAACTAAATCATTCTAATCGCTACAATCTAAAAGCTAGACTTACGTACTATTCTTTTTTTTAATTTACAATTGTCCGCCTTTTCACAAAATGCCGGACTTGTGACTAATAGGTAGTAGTCGCATTATGCTCTCGATTACAGATACATATGGTCTAAAAATAGTAGTTTTATACCACCCAAATGTACGGTATACCAAAATAAACTGAATTTATCAGTTAACATTGTGTAAAAATTGCAAGACGTATTTTGCACATCTTCAGCCCTCCGATACCAACAGGTCTATTTTATTTATAAAACACTCTTAACGACTCATTTAGTTTCGTTCAATTCATGTATGCGCAATGTACTCTACCGGTCATTTCTTAAAGACTAGAGGTGTCAAATTACAAAAATAGAAGGAAAAAAAAAAAAAAAAAAAAAAAAAAAAAAAAAAAAATGAATCTAATACGCGCGAAGTCTGTTAAGTGATGAAATTTATTAATCGGTAATAATAGGATAAAAACTGTTAAAACTGCATTTTGAGACATAACAAAAGTCGTTTTTTCTAATGTAATAATTACGAAGAGAAGTGACAGGTAGATACAATACATACATCTAATCCTATTCTTATCACTAAGGTAATGTACAAACCGAAACCCAGTATCGGAACATTAACATTTTTTTTCGTACGTCGCTTTATTATTCATCATAATCATCTCTTAATCTCTTCTTTCATTTTAACACTAAAGATTGAATAGCTTAGCTATACACACACAAATGAATATTATTATGAGTGAGGGGACGACTGATGCGAACACGGTGACTTGGCTGCAATAGCAGGGGTTATATAGGTCACCGAGCCAATAGTTCCCCTAGCCCACTGACAATCTATATAATATTTATTTATATTTATATAAAAAACGGAATAACCAAACCTAACCGTTCACAACTGCCTACAACACAGAAACAACTAGAAGTTAAAAATTTTTTTTTTTTTGGTTATATCAGTAAGAAAACATCGAGTTAAAAAAATATATTAAAATATTTTTCAGTAGATCCCTGTCAATGGACTATTCTGAAAAAGGCACGATATCTATAACGTGAAAATTCCGTACACACCCTATGTCTATCTCTCTCCTGCTCGAAACAAAACCTGGATATTGACATTTAAAAAGAGGATGTGGAAACAAACTTATTAAATTTCTTAAAACTCGTATCCATACATGATAGCACACCTGTTTGATACGATTTGAGAATTCACCTTAAATTACTATAATAAATTTGAATTGAATCTGGGGGTCTACGGAACAATATTTAAATTTAATTGATTTCTTTGAAATAATGCTATCATGTATGTACAACATCAAATACAAACCACCCAGTCTTTTAAAACGAAAAAAAGAATTTATTTGAATAATGTAATTAAATGTGTAAATATTAATTTGATAGATAAAAATTACGAAAATAGTGTGGAATAAATGTGCCACCAGGTCCAGCCCATAATCTGATCTTCAAAAGGCTTTTATGTTATATTTATTTTAGTCGATATCAATGTATAATACAAAGCGCATTCATAACATTGTCACAAGGAACTTGTATCCATCGCATAATGTAGTAAGACCTAAAAATATCTACGAGACATTGACAATATCTAAAAGTTCGTCACAACAATGTTTCGATATAAGATTTTGGCATAATGAGCTATCCTTACGAGAAAATACCAACGATTCAGTAGCATTTTGAAAAAAATTAAAATAAAAAAAAATTAAATATATGGCCATATGCTAAACAATAACGGTGTGTTAAATTTGCATCAAAGGAGGCATTTCCTCGTAAATAGATATTTCTTTTGAAAACAGTCGCAAATGAAATCTCCCCTTTCCTCTTCCTTCCAAGGAAAAGAGACGTTCAGTTTGAAACCGATTCTTTTATATTATATAAATTGAGATGTTGGAATGTCGATTACAACGAAAATTATATTGGTACATTATTAAAAAGGAAAAAAAATGAAATAATAAATAATTTACAAGTATAAATAATAAATAAATTAATTTCTTCTGTGGGATGTCAAAAATAAGGCGGAATACGGATGGCAAATTCAGTTAGACACCTTCGTTAGGTAAATGGTTAGTGGCATTTGATGTGGCAGCGTTTAATTCCATATTTGTTTCAATAATTCAGTGAAAATTTTCCAAACATTCCCCATATGTGTAGATGCGCAGTATAAGATTTTATTTAGTACGCATGCCAAGATCATCAGTCTTTTTTATCATCAATTAGTATATTTCCATCAAGATTTGAGTTTCCGCCCGTTTTCAAAATCCCACGATTTTAAAATTTTATAATAAAATTAACACAGAAAAAATAAATTATAATATAAAAGAGAAAAAAATTAACGATTTGTCTTCGTATGTATATATAATATATATTTATATATAATTGTTTTTTTTGTTTCGAATAGAATGCACAATTGGAAGTCAGTTCGAAGTGTAATAATACGTTATTAATGAAGCTTTTTTTCCATTTTTTTTTTAGTATTTAATTATTTTTCTATTTAGATTTCGTTTATTAGGAAGATATCTTTGATTCTCGTGAGCAGTTAACGTATCCTTTGCTTTCTAATTTTATTTTATATAATCATCAAGTGTAATACCTGCTTGTTTCACTTATTTTTTTTTATTTACTTTGTTGCAAACGTAACTACCTATGTAGATTATCATCAAAAATAAAATTGCAAATCTCCTAATCTACTTCGCCGTTTCTTTTTTTTTTGAATTTCCGGCTGGGAAGATCATTAAATCTATCTTGTTTCTTTTTATTTTAATCGCCACTTCTCTGACGGTCACACATTTCAGTAGACATAGAAAAGTACCACACCAATCACACAAAAATCGACGCGTTTTTATTTTATTCTACATCCTAAATATATATAAAAAGAAAAATGGCGACTTCTACTAAGTCGACAAGCTAAAAATATCTTTTCTTCTTTAATGTTCTTCAATTTTTTTTAACTTATTTCCTATATTTATTATGTATACGCTACTAAATTCAGTCATTGACGGTATACATCTTTATCCCATGTTCTAGTGAAACGTTTGGTCGACAGCTAAGGTGGTACATATCTAAAGTATCTTTTTTTTTTTAATTTATGTATATAAATTAGTTTAAACAAACGGCTGGGACACTACCATTTCTCACCGTGGCGGGGGGGATTAACTGCGTCTCTGGCTTGCCTAAATTTTAAATAAATTACTCTTAAATTCTAACTAAATGTTTTTCGTGCACCGAACAGACAACAACCTTCCGAAGAAATCCTAATTCCACACCAACAACAACAATATTAACAAAAAGGTTTTGGGGAACAAAAAAACAGTCTCTTCGTTCGGGGGACAACAACGTGTTAGTGCTAGGCTAACCCAAAAACAGGAATCGGAGACGTAAAACTCTCGATTCGCTCGCTTATCCTACTGCTTGCTTCTCTCTCTAGCCGTGCAACGCCATTTCTTGGAATGTTCGACACCTGCAGCCATCAGCCTTCTTTTCGGCGCACATTTTTTTGGCTTTTTTTAATTTTTTTTGTTGCTTAAGATTTTTTTTTGTATTTTTTAAAATTTTTTTCCGGTCGGGTAGACAAAATGGTACTGTCTAGAAGGCCGAACATGTTCGTATGTGCCGCCCTCTACTTAGACGCCGCCAATTTACTTGGACTGCTGCGGTTGGTAAGCCTGATACGGATCTTCGGGACTGGCCGCATTCGAAGTGTGATCCGAATCCTGCATGGGCATGTGGACGTACTGCGGGTAGTACTGGTAAGGTTGCGAAATGTAAGATCCAGATCCCAACGAAACGGCGTTCATCTGCGCGGTCAGCTGTGAAATATGCAGATACTATTATTAAATTAACATTTTTTGTCCAATATTTCCTCTATACTGGACAATGACAGATCGTACCTGGGGTATCATCGTGTTGTATGTCTCCGGTGAGTGCATCATCACAGAAATACCTCTGGGCGGCGGCTGACCGTCACTTTTGTAAGGACCCATATGGCCAGCAGCCGCCGCGAGGTTATAACCTTCGTCAACTGATTGTAACGGTGCAGCGGGCATTACATATTGAGGGACCCACTGTGCCCCGGTCGACATAGAATAACTGGGCACCTAAAAATGACGAAACATCAAATATCTGTTATTGGACAAGGCAATAGGGAACCTGCACGCTTTTCGATATCTTGATAATAACAAAGTACACAAAAAAAACGAAGAATTTTGATATATGACAAACTGATATAAAGTTTTTAACGTAGATGAAACACGGACGCCTGTGGTCTATCTTTTTGTGACGTTATCCGGCCCAAAATAATCAACTGCTTCATTTAAAGTTGGAAATCATTTTATTTATACTGTCATTCATGTGGTATTCAAAGGTAGATCAAAATTGATAACAAAATTCAATTTTAATTCAAGATTAACCTAATTCAGAATTCAAAAGTGTCCTGTAAAGCGGAAATAAGAGTGGTTGGCTTGGATGTCAAACAAAAACATTGGGCGATGTCTTAAAAAGAACAAATTGAAACCACTTAAACCAAAATTTCTGCATATTTTAAATCAGGGGTTTCCAACGTAGTCGATACCGATCCCTTTGAGGTCTATGAAATTTTAAACGGGGGTCAATGATGATTTATGGGTCGTGCGTGATCAGCAGTAAGCGGAAGCAGGTTTTAATCAAGTCAACAACTTACCGTGAGAAACAAGGAACAGGTTGAATATTTTTGAACGATGTGGTTTAAGCAATTTTAGGACAAATATTTAAAAAAATGTACCAACACATCACCTTTGTGCAATTATAATTTGTAATTTTGTTTCAGAAAACTTATTTCTATGTATTTGTAGAAGTAAAAATGATGCTACGAAAAACACGAATCTAACAATCCATTTTTTAAACATTTTTGTTCATAATCTTAGTGTAATTGTTATCTTTAAGTTATTTATGTGGAATGCTTATAGAAAAAAATGTAAGGGGGTCGATGCAGAAAACCATCCTTGTAAAAGGTTAGGAACTCCCGCTCTAAAACAAGGTGTTAAGAGAAAAACGCCTGCAATTTTGTTTATGAATTTAAGGCGAATACCTTAATGACATACATTTTTTAAATAATACTTCATTTAGCGATAAAGCTATTTCCACAAAAAAAGATCTCAAAATATTCGCTATTAGGCTATGTATTTTAAAAAAATCGACTCCTTCAAGGCTTACATTAATTGATGCAGTAAATTTTGCAATTTCCTAAATAGACTTAAATCAAATCAAACAATTTTTTAATGCCAAAGAACTTACGGTTTTATTAAATTGAAGAATTATATTCCTATTTACAATTTCCTAACCAACACAGTTGAATTTAAATTATTTTCATTAAATGTTTCTCAAATTTTAAATTAACCCGACACCCTTAGGGGATCAGGGTCTTAAGAAGAAGAAATTTATTTTTTTTTTTAGATTTTTAATTTCTTGTTTTCAAATTAACAAAATCTAAATCATTCTAATTTAAAATATTCACACAGGTCCCTTGATATTTATTGTATTTTTTTAATTCCTCGATGAATTTAGATAGTTGTCGTCAGTCCTTTTCGTAATTAAAATATGAATGCAACGTTCGCACTAAAAGTGTTGTTGACTGGGCTGTTTTTTTTTTTTTTTAACGAAAAACGTAGTGAGAAACTAAAAATGAAGGGAAAAGGCCACCAACACTGTTTCGCCTTGCAAACTTGCAACCATAATGATATGCTCGCCAGAAATACCATAACTTATGTCAAATAAAGACAGTTAGTGCTTCTGCATTTTATAATCCTTAATTTACAAGCTGCTTACGTCATACGTTACTATGCCGCAAATGCAAATGAAAGAAAAGCAGTCTGGCAACCGAATGACGTCACACCAATAGCTGGCGCTTTTAAAATTAAGTAGTTAAATTTAAATTTTAAAGATTTTCAAAAGCTGTATTCTGTATTCTTAAAGAATGCAACTTCCCTATTATCCATGGAATCTTTCACTTACCTGCGAGTAATGAGGCCTAAAATTAAGTGTGGGCATCATATGGGGCGTCGCGACACCATTCTGGGCTAAAGCGTTAGGATCGAATGGCACTGCGGGTAAGCACTCGGCCTGTTCCCTCCACACCTTGTTGTTTTCGTTATTTTTATATATATTCTTCTTTTTATTACCGCCATCGGCGAACTTGACTAGCAGGGCTTCTTTACAACCGCTCAATTTCACACCGTTATACATCTGAATGATTTGTTCGCACTTCTCCTTCGATTCTAATCGCGCGAAGCCGACCCCTTTCGAGATTCCAGACGCGTCCCTTAGAATCCTCGTTGATATCACCGGACCATGCTTCACCAGCAAACTGTCCACGTCGCTCTCTTTGAAATTTATGGGCAAGTTGGCTATGTACAGGTTCGTGGGATCCTGCTCTTGTTGCTGTATTAGAAAGAGTAAGCAGAACACAAAACCCACAGTTAGAATTTTTATTTACAATGCGGGATAAAGAAAAAACTGTTTGTTTGACGGATATGTATCAGATGTGCTTGTACCTTTCTTCCATTTTTTTAGTGATAAACCCATTGCGATGGAAAAAACTGCATTATCTAGATATACACCATTAAATAGAGTTAGAATAATGTGCAACAGTGAAAGATGTTGTTTGAAAGCTCTTTACTTTTTAACTAATTTAATTTGGAGATTTTCTGCAGTGCTGTCGTTGATCATAACTTCAAATAAATTAGAAAATTCGATTCAAGAAATTTGATTGTAAATAAATAAAGGGATGTCCTAAGAAACGCGGAAAATTTAATTTTGCGTCGTTTTTGCAGTTGTCTTCGCGGGAAAACCATGATGACACTTTGATGGTAGACAGTCCCGACAGTTCATCATTATTAAAAATAGCTATTCGGCACAACAGCGCATTCTTATTGTTAAACATTATTTCAAAAATGGTGAAAGTTTGACTGCCACGATTCGCAAATTACGTCAAATTTTTGGTAAACAAAATGTTACAAGTACATCAACTGTGAAGAATATAATCAAAAAATGCAAGGGGATAGGGTCGATTACTGATGTCAGACCATCGACACCAGTTCGTCCAGGTCGTTCAGCAGAAAACAGCCGGGCCGTTCGCCAGAATGTGGCCGAGTCCGGGAACATCAAGAATTGAACGTGTTCTCACGAAGATTTGCGTCTTCATGCACGCAAAGTACAACTGACTCAACAACTCAAGTCTACAGACGATGCATAGCGAAAAAAGTTCCGTAATTGGGTCATTGAATAACAAGAAGTGAACGATGAACTTTCCAACAAAATCACTTCAGCGATGTGGCTCATTTTCACGTTGATGGCTTCGCAAAATTGCCGCAATATGCATTTCCTTTATTGACTATGAAATGAACATAAACTTTAACAAATGTATGAAGTTACCGATTAAATAAGAAAGGAAAAAAATGAAGATATTAAAAAAATAAAAAAATCGAAAATTGGAGGAGCGTAAAATGTTACCGTGACGGGCGTGACTGACTTGAAAATGGGACTTTAGAATAACAAATAATAAAAAAATGGTTTCTTTTTTAGACGTGTGGAATTTCATGAAATTCCCCCATCAAATTTGTACGTTATATTAAAAGTGGAAATTTGTCTTAAGTTGAACAATAACAAAATAACTGAAAAATATTTTACAATGGAATTTTCTGTTGGAGTTAAGATAATTCGTTAACTCTCTAATAAGTCTCTTTAAATAAGTGTTGTATGATTAACAAACAGTTTGAACAAAACCTTATTTTATTATTTCTAAGATAATTTCGTAGCTACTTCTTTTTACCTGTTTTATTTATTTGCTTTATACTAAAAATATGTCAATTTTATTTTTGTATTTCCTCTCATAAAGTAAACACCGAACGATATTTTTCACTCATAAATGCCCAATGGACAAAAGAACAAATCAAATTAACTGTGGAATCTGTGAAGGCAATTACACTAGCACAATACAACTTGAAATATTTGTCCCGTTTAGATTTGTTCCACTGTTTGTTGAAGAATGAAGAGTTGCTATCCAAAAAAAGTTTTGGATCGTAATTCTCTACTAGATCCTTTATTATTGGCAAGTGTCATGGTTTCTTAACATCTAAGTCATCTTCCACGTTAACCACAAGCAGATCGTGTTCTAATTTTCTTTCTTCTTCAAAATTTGTAGGCTTGGGGTAAAATGATAAAAGCACAAAAGGAAGATGATTATGTGAAAGTTATACTAAAAATGTGAGAAAGTGGACCATATGAAAATTACGAGTTAGAGAAAAATATTTTGTATAAGAATGAAAATGGCAAACAGTTACTGGTAATTCCAGCTACAATTGACATCAAAAGGTAATAGCGAACTGTATTTCTTGCATATTGATCAAAAGAAAAGAAGGAAAACAAGAAGGCTTATTAAATCCAATAGATAAAGGTGACGCACCTTTACAAACTTATCACATTGACCATTTAGGCCCGCTAACACGCACTAGAAAAGGATACTATTAATCTAATTGTTATCGTCGATGCATTCAGCAAATTTGTATGGATTTGTCCTACAAAAAGCACTAGCACCAAGGAAGCCCTAGATAAACTTGAGCTTCAGAAGGGAAACTTTGGAGATCCGAAAACGATCATATCGGATAGGGGATTAGCCTTTACATCAAAGAAATTCGATAGATATTGCGAAGAGAAGATCAACCACATCAAAATTCAAACAGGTGTTCCCAGAGGAAACGGCCAAAAGATGTTAAGATCTGAAAATATTTATGGAAGAAAGAGAGGAAAAGGGCAAAAGAACAGTTCAAGATTTTAACAAGAGGAAGGAGGGAAGGTTGTATCGTATCGGGGATAGAGAGAACACATCAAAGCTGTTACCTGCATTCTTTGGTGTTGTTGATGAAGATCTTATGATCTTCGGAGAACGACCCAGAGGACGAGGACCCATTCGAAACATTCGTATTACATCCGTAGATGTCACACGATCTTTTTTAAAATATAAACACATTTTTTTTTCACCACGGCGAACATCGTTCAACAAGACAAGTGTGGAAACACATCTAATGTCGTCAACTGTTAACGACTCTTATCCAGTGGGTGATAACACCGATAATGGTGCTTCTACTTTTAATGTTCGGTAATTCCGATGCAGCCCGCCAACTTACTTGATAACGCTGCTTAAGAGGGCGAGTGTTTCACAATTTTTGATTGATTCTGTTATTTTTTTTCGATTTATTACTTATTTTTTGAAGGAAGCGCACGCCTATGTTGCGCAGACATTACCTCGCTTTATTCATTATGTTAGTTTATTTTACATAAACTAGTTTGTATTTGTGAAAACTCTATCTACTTGTACCTCTAGAACAACAGAGACAAACTGCATGGGAATAGTATAGTGATCGGTTGGCTTATGTTTACGTACGTCACTTACAATAAGAGTAACAATATCTTTCACTGGCATTAAATTGCAATGAATATATATCTAGATATACAGTTTTCCTCAAAGATAAATCTACTTAAGAACTTAATAAATATTCACCATGTTTATTAGTTAAAAATGTTAAACAATAGTGGATTACCATTGAGGAATATCCATCGCATTTCACTACAACAAAGATTCACTCATGTTTTGGGCCCTAACATATAAATACTCCTCCGTAAGTACCATAATTTGTAAGTATTACACGCGTATACGTACTTAAAACGTATAAATATATCTATCAAAAATGCAAAGCAATTATACTGTGGTTAATATTCGTTCTATCGATTCTCATCTACAGTTATTATTAGTATCTTGTTATCGTGACATATGGCTATACAACATGCAATAATATAATGGTATACTCGGTATATTTCGGATAGAAATTTGCAAAATTCCAACTTATCTTGTTTCTCAATTACATTGTACAAATAAAACAAAAAAAAAGATTCCCAAAATGCTGCAACCGCTATAGAACGTTATATGGGAACATATTTTATATAAATGATGTTTGACGAGATCGTAGAATTGTTTTGGGTTATGCACGTTATGCAAGTACTAATATATTTAAATTATTTTTGAATTCAGTAGGTATAACTATTTGGATTGATTCCTGAAAAGTAAAAATGTAAACAAACTTTCAAAAATTGAATATCCTTGATTAACGTATTATTCTCGAATTTAGAAATTTATTTGCATTGTAACTTGATTCTAACAACAATTTGGCTCTAAAGAATCTTTTACAACAAATTACAAATCTTTCAATTGTTGTGACAATAATTACTAATTAATAAATATTTATTTTAATTTTTAGATAATAAAAAATCATGTCCGATGGGTAAGAGGAAGCGCGAGTCTGGATTTGTTAAATTATTTTTTATGGGACCATTTACAAAATGAACTTTGCCGCAAGAATCTGAACGGATTAGAGTGGAAATTGTAGAAATTGGATTCGTAAATTCAGCGACGGCCTAAATTCAGTCACCGTCTGGCTGTTAATGGTGTGAATTTTCAATATTTGCTTTAGATTTTTTAAATTTCTCCAAATTTAAACATAGAGTGAAGTTTTTAAATTTTACATTTTATTGCTTCTTTTATTTTTTATAACATTTCTTTTTAAGAAACATTATTTTAACAGTTGTAATTAGAAAAAAAAATAGCTTAATAAAACAGCTAAATAAAATTATTCCATTCTTTTTAAAAAATGAAGTCATTACGTCTTACGTGGAAACTGACAAATATTTTTCTTGCATAACCCAAAAAAATTGTCACTAAACGACGATCATATAAAACATTTTTATAGAACGTACTTTGGTGGTTGTAGAAGCATTATTCCATAAAAAAAAAAAAACAAAAAAAAACTGTGTATATTCCTAAGTGTGTAAATTATATTCTAAAATGATGATTTGCCTTAAACTAGTTCATTGTACAGGAGAAGTAAAATTAGGACTGTTAACCTTGAGTAGAATAGCTGCTGTAGGTGCAGTTAATAAAAAAAATATATACTTCAAATTATGAGTCTAGAATAAACGGAATAATATTGATTGAATTTTATTGTAAATACACAGGGTTATCTATCATAAAGTAAGGGATATACTTCAACTCATACAATTTCAACAAATTAAACCAATAGTGTGCAGTAACGGCCCTGAAGATGTCCCATGAGAGTGTGGACGAAACGTCCGCCAAAGCTAAAACAACGACGCGGTACCAACCCGGAAACCAAGAGTATAGCAGTAGAAACCGAATTTCTCTATTCACAGCAACTGTTCAATGTGACTTTCATTTTGGTGAGATAAAAGCACCAACATTTCCAGTGTTTTTGGTCGTATTCAAAATTTTTTAAATAACCCCAAAACCAAAAATCCGCTGGCTTCAGATCAGGCGATTTTGGCAGTGAATTTTTAAAATATCTATGCTTATAACGTCTTGAAAAACAGCAATTAGTCTTACTTTTACTGGTTGGTAAATATTCCAGGGTGCTTCATCCTGCATAAGAATTGTATTTTCAATTGCGTCCTCGTTTTGCAACTGTGGAATTGTATAATCTTTTAACGTTTGCAGGTATCGTTCATCAATAACAGTTACAGTTACAAAGTGAATTATATAAGCCCTGAACCGGGTCTAGGTATCACCAAGAGTGAAGTGCGTGGTGCAATTAATGAGTGGATCATAACACAACACCAATTAAATTGGAAACATGCAGCTGGACAAAAGCACAGCAAACGGATGATGGGAAGACCGTCGCAACATCTGACTGCTGACCTGCTTGAATTAAGCAAGATACAGCTTAGGGCAGCAATATGTCTATTAACAGGACATGGTTGTTTAGGAGCCACTTGCATAAGATGGGGATCTACAAAGATGAACCCTTATGTAGACTTTGCAATGAAGAGGAGGAAACAGCCCCTCATATTATTTTCGAATGTGCTGCGTTAGCTCAACGCAGATTCGCAACGCGAAGCACAATTGAACTACCAATGGAGAAAGATTTACTACATAGGCTCTTAAACCTGATTGCGGGAAGTAACCTGTTCAAGTAAAACAAAACCGAAACAGGAATAAACTAAGCTTCAGTGTTAGGGATGTAAAGACCAGTCCTGCTTTGCTAGGAAAATCAAAAAAAAAAGAAATGCTGACCAATGGTGAAATTAGCTGTAAAACCGCACTAAGCAGTGACATTCTTGTCATGAAGACCTTCCCGACTGATTGCCTGCTTATTTTCCGTTGATTAATTAAGAGAGAAATGGGCATCATCTGTTCATAAAATACGGGATAACTATTCGGGTTCAATGTCAATCTGAGAAATTATTCGCAAAGAAAAAGCGTACATGATTGCCAAATCTCCCTTCTTTAAATCAAATGCATAAAATTCTCCAAATACCATGATTTGGAAAATTGGCATTTTGTAGTCGTTTTAATATTGCATTAACACTACTGACTTTTAGCGGATGAATATTGGCTATATTTTGATTTTCCTGAACAACTTCTGCAACTTGAACAACACTAACCCTTGGTCTTCCACCTTCTTGGGAGGTCAATTACAGACCCTGGTCTTTTTTCAAATTTTTCTATTTGTTTTGAGAATAAATCAATAAATCGTGACCGTAGCTGCCATAAGGAAGCTTTTCTTTTACACAGCTACATTAAAATCCCAGTACTGTAGTAACTAGGATCCAATGACTACTTATTATTTAAATTTCTTAAAACTGTATAAGAACTTAAATCATATCCCTTAGTTTGTGACAATCCCATACTTTAATGTAGAAAGAGTCCTTAAAGTTATCGGATTGATGAAATTGAGAAACAAGTACGTAATATAATTTTCCCCGGCCGCCAAGATTTGTCCAAAGATTGTCCTCTTTTATCTCAATCTAATTCTACAAAAAAAGCTAAATATATTCTACTGGATCACTCGTAATGAAATTTAACTATCACCATTTTATATCTATGTTGTATATATGTTTTATTCTCCTGATTTGAGGTGAATACAAAATTATCTTTAGTGATTTTATACACACCAAAGCCATTAGATATTTTTTTCAACGTATAAGTAACTAAGAGTTTAGGCGATCTAGAAGAAAAACTTACATTGTGCTTTTTGAGTATCAATAATATGTTCTGAAAACCAGATAAATAAGTACAAAATTAGTATTAATAATTTGTTTCTTGGTTTTTGTTGTTGGGAAAAGCATTGGGTTACCTAAACGTGATTATAAAAAATCAATTGCCAGAAGACAGTAACATCCCCATTCAAATAAATCTAGAAGTTTTTGTAACCGATAAAGTGCACATTAGTAACAAATAAGGGAACTTGAAAGGAGATGTATTTGTAGGCCTATGCGAAGGCGGTGCTTCGATATGGAAAATTAAATAATTAAATTGTTTCGCTGACCAGACAGGAAAATGTACCAATAAGTCCAAAAAAGAAACGCATATGAAACAAAGCTGTTGTCAACATCGATAATTTTGGTCAATGTGACGTTAGAAATTTTGCATGTATCAAAACCGTAAATACATAAAAACATTATTTTGAAAACCACTTATTAAAATGTACCGAATAACTGTTGAAGTTTGGAATGAAAGTATTTTACATACCGAAGAAATACTTAAAAAATTGCGGGAGAGAGAGATTCGTTTTGAAAGGGACGATATTACAACACATCATTAACTGGTTCTAAAGATGATCATAATGATTTTAATTAATCAATAGTAACACATGGGCTGAAAAGTCCCGGGCCTAACACATAGATGGCGCTAGTTTTATTGCATTCACCTGTTTTGCAGTTAGTACTAACCTTAAAAAGACAGCTGTTAAAATTTCATGATATTCTATTCGTTAGTTTGTGAGTTATTGTGCTAAGAGTGACGCTACTTTTGTTATTTCCAAAACAATGGATCAAAAACAATTTGTGTTTTAATTTTACACTGCTTCTTGATGGGAAAAAATACCGTTCAAGCGAAGGAATGGCTTGAAAAGTGTTATGGGGACTCCGCTCCATCAGAAACAACAATAAAACGTTGGTTTGCTGACTTCAAACGTGGTCGTAGAGACCGATGATGCAGAACGCAGTGGACGTCCAAATGAGGCGGTAACACCAGAAAACATCAAAAAATCCACAAAATCGTTTTGAATGATCGAAAAGTGAAGTTGCGTGAGTTAGCTGACATCGTAAAGATATCAAAAGAACGTGTTGGCTTTATATTGCATGAGCATTTGACTATGAGAAAGCTCTGTTCAAAATGGGGCCGCGTTTGCTCACTGTTGACCAAAAACAAGAACGTGTTGATGCTTCTGAGCAGTGTTTGGCCATGTTTAAACGTAACAAACCGGAATTTTTGCGTCAATATGTGACAACGGATGAAACATGGATCCATCACTTCACTCCGGAATTAAAACGATCATCATCTGAGTGGACAGCAACTGGTGAACCTCGTCCAAAGCGCCCGAAAGCACAACAATCGGCTGGAAAGGTTATGGCCTCGGTATTTTGGGATGTGCGTGGTGTAATATCATCGACTATCTTGAAAGGGAAATACCATCAACAGTGAATATTATATAGCGTTACTGGAGCGTCTGAAGGCCGAAATTGCAAAGCAACGTCCGCATATGGCGAAGAAAAAAATTTTGTTTCATCAAGACAACGTACCGTGTCACAAGTCAATCAAAACAATGGGAAAACTACATGAATTGAACGTCGAATTACTCCCACATCCACCGTATTCGCCAGATTTGGCTCCCAGCGACTACTGGCTGTTCGCAGACCTAAAAAAAATGCTCGTCGGTAAAAAATTTCGCTCGAATGAAGAGGTTATCGCTGAAACTGAGGCATATTTTGAGGCAAAAGATAAATCGTTTTACAAAAGTGGTATTGAAATGTTAGAGCGGCGCTGGAATGATTGCGTTGTTCTTGATGGAAATTACATTGATGAATAAAGCTAATTTTGAACAAAAAAAAACGTGTTTTCTTTGTCAGGCCCGGGACTTTTCAGCCCATGTGTTATATCTTATATTGTGTGCAATAATACTGTAAGGTATTAAAAAAAAAAGGATATACATTTAGAAGTACTACGAGAATAACCAAGAGTACAATATCGAAAAATAAGATGCTTTGATCAAAATTAGAAGCTCACTAAAGTAATTCTTATAGTACATTGAAAAATTTGTAATTCAATGTTTATCCTAATATATTTCAAGGAGATTGCGTTTTCCAAAATAGCAAATGGCAATAGAAACAAGATTCAACAAGAGTTTAGAAGATTTATAAGATTGACAAGTAGAAAATTCTATAAGAAAACAGTCGATGAAACAGAACCTCGGTACATCAGTTACTATTATATACAGGCTGGGGCAGAATGGAGTCCCTAGTTTTAAAAATTCACTCAAGGGGCGCTAGGCAGCAGGTAGAGGGGTGGGTGCAGTTGTCGGGTGAGCAACGGGGCTTTGTCGTGGAGACTTTCTTTAAAAACGGGGAAAGTGTGGTGGCGACGCAGAGGGCCTTTCGCAGGCGGTTCGCTTTAACTCGTCACGACAGTGTTCCTAACTCTAAAACCATTCGGAAATGGATCAGTTATATAAGGACGACGGGATCTGCATTTCCTCAAAAACCAGCCGGGCGACCTAAAAGTGTAAGAACTCCCGAAAACATCACGGCAGTTAGAGCGTCTATCGAATAGTCTCCAAGGCGTTCTGCGCGAAAACATGCCGCTGCCCTTGGAATATCGTCGAGAACAGTGAGGCGAATTTTACACACAGACCTTACGTTGCATCCCTACAAAATAATGATTGCTCAGAAATTGAACCCGCAAGACTACGTGAAACGTAGAGATGCGTGCAATGCAATCCTAACAGCTATACCTCCTGGCGCTATTGTGTGGACTAGCGACGAAGCGCATTTTCACCTTTGCGGCACTGTAAACAAGCAAAATTTTCGTTACTGGTCAAGTGAAAACCCTTATCATTTGCACCAAAAACCACTCAACAGCCCTAAAGTGACAGTTTGGTGCGCAGTGTCCTTTATAGGCATCATTGGGCCTTATTTTTTTGAAGAAAGAGGTTCAACTGTTACTGCGACTTCAGCGCGTTATTGTGAGACGCTGGAGACGTTTTTACGCCCCAAAATGGAAGAGTATGACGGAGAAGCCTTCTGGTTTCAACAGGATGGAGCAACGGCCCATACTGCCCGTCATTCACGTGAAGTTTTACAGGAGATGTTTCCCGGTCGCCTGATCTCCTTACGAGGGGATATCTCATGGTCACCCCGCTCCCCGGATTTGAGTCCCTGCGACTTTTTTCTGTGGGGTTACCTCAACGCTGTGGTTTACAAATTTCGACCTCGGACCTTGGAAGCCCTGAAGGTGGTAACTGAGGACGTAATCACCAGAATTCCCCAAGATATGCTGGCAAGAGTGACCGAAAACTTTGTCGAACGACTTAATATGTGTATCGCTCGCCAAGGAAGCCACATGAATGATATCATAAAAAAAAAACAAAAAAAATGCATATGTGCTTTCCGAAAATAAAAACCTTTTTTTTTTATCTTGAAGCGTTTTGTCACAATTCACCCGTCAAATGGGAGACTCCATTCTGCCCCACCCTGTGTAATAACTTAATATTTCAAGGCGATTGCGTTTTCCCAAATAACAAATGACAATAGAAATAAGATTCAGCAAAAGTTTAAAAGGTTTGTAAGATTGACAAGTAGAAAATTTTAGAAGAAAACAGTCAATAAAACAGAACCTCGATACATCAGTTATTATTATATATAAAATTAATTTCTTAGAGTGTGTACGACCCAATTGGATCTAATATACCACAATGGACGGACGAAAGATCGATCTTTCCTCCGGTACCGGTCCCGTAATCGTAGAATCTACCGCGTATTAGGACATAGCTGCGCTAGCTTTCCCGTATCTATTCTTAATATACCTAACAGGGAGAGATGATAGAGATGGAGAGTACAGTCATTATTATAATTCGCCGGTCTCGCGTCGTTCACCCGCCGCCAGCCCAACATCCCACTAACCGAGAACGTCGCTAGCCGACGTGTAGTTGTTGATCAGCATTTATTAATATATCTAATACCAGGAATTGTGGTATTTAATCGAACAATACTCATTAACAAAAATTAAGAATGTAAGTTTTTCATCTTCAATCGTCTTGCGCGTTATGCTCCAACTCAAAAGTACATAAAGCAAGCTTTGTAATATACAGTATGTCGACAAAATAAAAACGGCTGTTATTTCTTTGGGAGGGCTTGTTAATTGAAACGTTTTTTTATATATATAGATAGCACTCCGAAGTAGAAACTTCTTTAATTTTTACTCTGTCATACATTTACTGTTGATCCGAGTATTAAGACGACGATTTTACTGAAATAAAAACGAAACTGAAAAGAATACGGACGCGCCTCTTGGCTTCAAGTATTTCATACATTCTCCTCTACCCATATTGTATAATATATATGTATAATATATTCTGGTGTGTCGCATGCAGAGCGCTACAGAAGAAACAATATAAAACAAATCTAACAAACTACTTTCTGTACTTGGCTAAATTCAAATCTAGTTGTCGGGCTTAGCGTTTGAGAATATGATTTGAGTAGGCTGCCATTAGTATAAGTACAAAGCTCAATGCTGTGAGAGTATTTACTGGTGTGTTTTTAATATGTATATATACGATAGAAAGAGAGAAGTTATGTGCACTTTGGTTGGTTATTCGGCTTGCTAGACTTGAATTTAGACCAGCCACTGCTCAAAGGTATTCTGTTGATAATATTTTAGTGAAAATTTAATACCTTTTGACAACATTTCAATTGAGTTTAAAAAAAATCTGTCTGAATTATTTGAATAAAAGAAATAGGGAAATTCAGATATTGAACAGTGGCGTAGTGGTAAAGCTAGGTATTACTTGCATGCAAACGTACAGTGGGCAGTCTATTACGGGGGCTGTTACCCACTTTCGCCATTTGAGCCTGGATATTTAGAGCAGTCAGCGCCTTAACTGCTCCTTCTGCCGCTCCTGGATGTTCGAAGTCTACGAATCCATATCCTATTCGTATTCCAATTTCAATTGTAGAACGAAGGCGTACCGAAAAGCAAACAAGAACACAAACAACGTAAGCTTTTCTATAATCAAAGGTAGAATTGGTAAATTAAACTTGTACGAAATCAATTCGTTTACGTCATACGTACCTTTACATTTATTAGTATTTTTATCTAAAATGGCTTTGGTTGAAATTATTGTACCATATCTGTAAGATAAAACAGAGGAAAAAAATTATATTAGTCAGATTATAATAATAATACATCTTTATTGTCCAACAGTCAAAAACCAATTACAGGACAAATATAATAGAAACATTGAATTTTCAAAAGTACAGAGCTACTATTGGAATATACATACACATGAGTAACAAGAAAGTGTGAATAGGTAAAAGGAAAAGGAAAGAGTGAGTGAAAGAAAAACTGGAAGAAAGTATTAGTGGAAAGGATCAGGATAGTATTTATGAAGGTTACGTGTCATGTGCGTTAGAGGAGCCTTAAGTAATGGGTTCGTTCCACAACTAGGAATACGTAGAAGATCAGTTAAGCGGGTGTTATGCTCAGGTACTCTTATTGCTATAAGCGCCAATAGATGCGATGAATCCATTTGGTTATAAAGATGATTTGATTATAAAGATGATTATAAAGAAATCGTGCACTATAACGTTCTCTACGACTAGAAAGTGATGTGAAGTGATGCCTTTGTAATAGCTGGTTGTAATCTGAATTTCGTGCAGGGTAAGTGCCATCTAATTTATACGACAGATATTTCAGAAAACGTTTCGGTATCTTTTCTAATGTTAGGTTTAAGTATGTGAAAATCGGATACCACACAACCGATGCATATTCCAGTTTACTTCTTATTAATGCATTGAACAATGTTTTTAGTGGAGCTGTGGTAGTAAACGAACGACAAGATCTCAACAAACACCCTAGGATTTTAGACGCTGCGCTGCATACTGCGAAAATGTGTTCCGAAAAGAGAAGTTGATCATCGAATATTACTCCTAGGTCCTTCATTGTTAATTTGCGTAAGACCAGATTGTTGCCTATGTAGTAATTTTTGTGTATAGAATTCCGTACCTTAGAGTATGATACAACAGCACATTTGTTTACGTTTAGTAATACACCATTGTTCATACACTTTACATTTTTTTTATGTTAATGATGTTTCTTAATTAAATTGATTTGCTTTGCCGATGGAAACGAATGAAACTTGAAATGCTAGCGAGAAAGATATAGTTATAGAATTTTGACGATTTACAATAAACCAAATTATGTGTTATTTACAAGGGGCTACTAAAGGGCAATTCCACTGAATAAAATGACTCAAAATATGAGGGTCTGAAAAGTTTCAAGCCTGATTAGTTAGTATTTTCGTAAAAATCGAACATATTGAATATCGAGTCGTCATTAAATTTTTACATTTGAAAAGCAATACGACTACGTAATTTAAAGCCAAGATAGACGCCGTTTACAGGGACTCTGCACCATCATTTGTCAGCGAAATTTTTGCTAATTGAATTTAAATGTGGTCGTACCAGCTTGGTTGACGATGAACGTTCGGGACGGTCAAAAACTACAACCACTACCAATAACATCGGAAAAGTTTAAATTTGTCACATTTTAAAAACATTGTTAATTTTTTGAAGTTTAACCAGTGCTTTTCTTATTATTAATTTATCATTTTGAGCAATTTTAGGTATTAACGAAAATAAAAAAAAACCGCATCAAAAAAATTCTTAAGTTTGTCACATCTTTTAAAAAATTATACTTGAGCTAACATAATATTTGGCCAATTTGGAATATTATCAACTAATTAATGAAACGGCATTTACATAATGTCATTTATTTATCGTTTTAAACAAATTTTGTTTTTTGATATTTGAAAAAATAAGTAAAGAAATAAGATTTAACTTAGATGGCTATGACTTTCAATTTAGGAATAATTTTTTCAAATAGCGTTGGGCGATATTTTCTAAAATAAGGGTACTTTACCCTTTGGACAAAATCAAGTTTTCAAACGTACCCCGTATAATATTAGAAATTTTCCATATTTTATTGGTACATGTTTAATTTTAGGGAATGTACCAACTTTTATCAAGAATAACTTTTTTTCGAAAAACCCATAATAAAGAAGTTTCCTATATGGTGCGTACTTTATGGATGACACTGTATGTGTCGATATCCGAATAAAATAGCAAATTTGTAGAAGGCACTGATCAAGTTGTCGATAATAAAATTTGTAGTTTATTTTTAATTTAATACCTTAAATTATTGCTTTTATACACTTCCTTAGTTTTGTTGTTGTTTAAATTATGAATTAACCCTCATTTACATGCAATAAAAACAATTTCTCAGGATATCTCACGATTTCTAATAACCAAGCTTATAAATTTCTCATTTCCTAGTCTGGCAACACTGCTTCAAACAAAATAATCGTACTTTGAAGAAATAGTGAACATAATGTTTTTTTTTGTTTTTTGTTATTTGTTATTCATTTACAAAAAAGTAATCATTCCAAAATCAAAATTAAGTAAATTATTGATTATAAAACCAGCTGTAAAGCAGTTTGCTATATTATCTGTATACGATGTAAGGTGTGGATGTTTTATTCACTTAACGACCACCAGATGTCGCCACGTGACAGTTTCAACATTGATTTATATTTTTTGTATGTACTACGGGAACCATTTCTTTCCGTATTAGATGCAATAATTGTAATATTAATATTTTTCCTATATGTATATTATGATTTTGTTTTTTGTTCTGAGATGTGCTTTTGGAGTAATCTACAAGATTTTTTTTATTTACGTAAAAGTATTTTAAGTAACTAAAGTTTGTTGATTTCCCATGCTCTTGCTTCCAATTATATTTTCCACGATTTGAATGCTGTAAACGCAGCGTATATTACACGCCCAACACATTTACCGTTCATCCAAACTTCACATAACTTGTAAAACTAGTTTCGCCAGTAGCATTTACATATTATCGAAAAAAAAACGCGCTATTTCTGAATCCCAACCGCACTTATGTAACTCCTGAAGTTTCTTCAAGTGTCAAATCGAAGGAAATAAAATCGATATTGGAATGCGGTATACAAATTTTCCGTTATCCGTCTCTTTTTTAAAACAAGGAAGTTAATACTATTGCAATAAAGTATCTACCAATATAAAATGGGTTAATGGAAGCGTACAGGAGGGTGAGATATCTTACTTCGAACACATGTTCTCCAAGTCTTTGTCGGTGGTGGATGCCGACAGTCCCCTGATGTAGAGATTCGTCTTAGATAATGTTTCCGATCCGCTACTACTGTTGACCGGCATGTTGCCGCTGACTGAAGTGGATACGGTCCCGCTTTGACTTCCTGTGTGGCTGCTAGAGCTGCTCGTGTTGCTTGGCGAATTCGCCGTTGGCACTCTCTGGTTGTTACCGTACTGGAAAATAGATTCTAGAATGAATGACGTTATTGAAAGTTTCTTCCATGGCTTATTGAATAAATTACATTTTACATTTAACCTTCTACAAATGACGTGCAAATACTGTTACGCAATTTATAATTAGTGTCGCTTTAACCCCACTTATTTTGTTGTTTAAATTTTCCTGTTTGCCGGCTATACTTTTACCGCAATAAGGGACTATTAATAGTCTAGTTCAGGAGTTTAACTAACTTTATCAGTCCGCGGCACACTTACAGGTTTAGTATTTTGTGCCGGTGCCCTTTTCAAAATATGTCTACAATGACATAAATCAGGAACAGAAATGAAAACCACTCTTAAGATAAACCTCAGAATGTGAAGCTCACATTTATTAAAATTGAACACAAGAACCATCAAACTAAAATATGAAAATACAAAAAAAATATGAAATAAATGGTAAAAACCTTCAACGACAAGTAAGTAAATGCGACGGGTGAACTTGCTGATCGCCCCACATTTTTTTTTTAAAACACGGAATAAGGTTTGACACTACCACTCTCATTTCTCGCTCCACATCGATTTTTGAGCCATATTTGCTTTTTATTACAGCTACAGCTTCGCATAAATAGGTTGTCGTAAAGGGAACGAAGATCCTTACAGCTTTTGAACTCAGAATTGGATATTCATTTTTGATTGATATCCAAAATTCCACTAAATCGGAAGAGGCAAATTTTGTTTTCAAGCTGTTGTCGCAAGAGAGTTTAATTAGACTTTCATCTTCTTGCGAAGTGAATTCTGGTGGAACTTGAGCACAGAAAGGATCTTTCATCCACGCAAATTTCTCAACATTGTCTTCCTTAAAGTATTTTGCAAACCAGTTGGTGAGCTTTGAGAGGTGTTCCTTGAAAAAGGAGAGCAAGTCTTGTGAAACAACGACTTCATTGCAGGCCATGTATTAGTGCAATTCAGGGAAACAATGTTGAATGCCATCATCATTGATTTTTGTTATCCACAACTGCAGCTTTTTCCTAAACGCCGCAACCTTCTCCAAAAGTTTCAAAATGTGCATGTTATTGCCTTGCAGAGACAGATTGAAAGCATTCAGCTTGTCACGTATATCGCACAAATACGTTAGTTTCAGCAAAAAGTCGGAGTCGGCAAAATATGAATGATGATTAGAGCGGGCCAAGAGCGCCACGCGCCAGGTTCGCAATCAGGCTGCCGGGCGCATATATGTATGTAAACATAGGTAATTTAAATATGTAATTATTAGGACGAGGACCAAAACCACTGTCTATTACGTCGTGAAGACGCGCAAATATACACCTGCAGTTTGGGTGTTCGTTGATAAATAGGGCGTTGTCCACAGTGGGCCACTACAAAAAAAAAGTTCATTCATCGACGGCTACGAACTAACAGCGCGCTTATTCATTTACGGATGACGCGCTCTATTCATCAACAAATGACGAGTCTGCAGATGTTACGTTTGCACTACTTCGTGGCATACTAGAAACAAGCGTCGGTGTGCTCGCTTTAGTGATTATGTCTAACGTAACTATTAAAAATAAACGGCCATTACCTACGAAAGTTAATAAATTTCTTAGTGAATTTGTGGATTTACACTACAATGGGAGTACAATTTTCTGTAAAGTTTGTAAAAAGAAACTACTGTGCTGGAGCAAACGTGATTGTGAAAGACATATAAATAGCGCACACCACAGAAATAAAAGAAATGGTGTGTCACAACAACGTCAATTTCAATTAGAATTGCTTTTAACGTTTATGGTATGTGGTCTACCACTTCGTATACTTGATAAAAAAGCATTTCGAAAATTCTGGGGTACATACAATACCGAGTGGATACTATCATCTCGGACAGCGTTACGGAGAGATATTCCACGAATACGTGGGGACATTGAAAATCGAATTAAAGCCGAATTAAAAGATAAACAGCTGTGGCTATGTCTTGATGAGACGACAGATTGCAAAAAAAATCTATTTTGAATATAATAGTGCGCGTATTAGATCCTATTAAACCAAATTTTGCAATTCTATTAGCCAGCAGAAGATTAAAACAGTGTACTAGTAAAGCAATTACGGCCGTAGTTCTCGAAACGTTACAAAAATTTCAAGTGTCAACCAGTCAACTGTTGTTGTTCATGAGCGATGGTGCAGCAACAATGTGTAGTGTAGGACGTTCCCTTAAAGAAAAGTGTGAAGGACTTTTACATGTTACGTGTGAAGTCCATGCTTTACATCTTGTGGCACAAACTATTCGAGAGTGTTACCCGGAGGTGGATGCATTAATAGCAAACACAAAAAAAGTGTTTCTCAAAAGTTCTAAGAGGACTAGGGCATTCCACAGGTTATGCCCTGGTATTCGAGAACCACCACAGCCCATTCTTACGCGTTGGGGAACGTGGTTAAAAGCCGCTTTTTATTATAATGAACATTTTCAAGAAGTCAAATCCGTTATTTTGCAATTCGTCCCTGCCGAAGCTAGAGCTATTAGGATGAGTCAGAAGGGATTTCTCGATATTTCTGTTGAAACACATCTAAAGAATATTAGCAACAATTACAATGGGTTAGTAGACGCGATAGAAAATTTGCAAAATTCTGGATTGTCGTTGGTAGAATCAGTGCAAGTCGTGGACGAAGTTAGTACATTGTTACACAGTATAAACGATGCAACAAGTGGACGAGTTTTAGCTAAGTTCGATAGTGTTTAAAAAAGAATCCGACTACACGAGATTAAGACAAATGTGCGATGGGGCATCTGCAGATTCCTTGACTAAGTCTAAAGATTATTTTAATTACGCCTGTCTTACTTCGGTAGACGTGGAACGGTCGTTTTCGAAATATAAGAACATTTTTTCGTCTCGCCGAACATCCTTCACCGAGGCAAATGTGGAAACTTATCTGATGGTGCAACTTTTTAAACAAGCCTATCCGCATTATTAAGAAGGATAGAATTTATTTATTATATCTTTATTTACAGTTACATTATTAAGTACAACAGAATAAAAAAAGCATTCAGTTTCTCAGTTATTTCCTTATTACATCCCATTTACAACGCATACCGTTTTCAATCAAATAAAAAATCATAATGAAAATAAAAACACCAGCCCTCCCCGCCCACCTAAAGATAGCCACACCGCCGCTGCAATTACTTTCCAGTTACCAGGCTCTACTCATCAAGTTGCAGACCAAGTTCAGTGCCTTTCATTTTCTCCGTTAATTTAAATTTACAGATTCCTTGTGTACAAAAGCAAAATGCATTAAAATAAAATAAATAATATTTGTAAAAACCATCCATTCATTCATAAAATCCTTATATAAACCTCCAAACATAGACAACTATTGAATACTACTTCCATTTACTCATATAATAGTCATACGGTTTATTAGACGGACATTAATGTAATGAGTAATTCAACGATAAAACCAGAATGTGATTTATTACTGGAAATAAGGAAATATGTTGTATTTTCTTTACAAAATGCGATATCAAAGATAATTTATCGCCTATCGCAAATCTATATTTGGTTGCCTTTATCTAGTTGTAGCACGTTACGTCCGTACAATAAAGAAATTATATTCAATATTAAATGCTCTATTGTTAGCGGTTTAATAATTTACAGAGTTTAAAATGAATTATAATCCAAAACATTCACATTTAATCATTTCTAGGTAAAAATTACACTATAATACTTTCTTAGATCAGGTAGAGATAATCTTATTATTGGTTGGAAAGATATCGGCTATTGGGGACGTAATCTTCGAAATTACAAAGGTGTGTTTACTAATCCTAAGAAAGAATACATCAAAAGGGTTATTGGTAGCAAGAATGACATTGAAAAATATCATTATTTTAACAACTTCTACCATTTTAGGAAGTACGTAATTGTTAGGTGCAAGTATAAAATCACTATAGTCTTCAGTAATGTGTTAGGTTGTTGCCTTGAAGGTAAAAGCACTTTGACATGATTTTTACATAATATCGTTAATGATTAATTGAATCGTTTATTTCACAAAGGGACCGTTTTGAGTTAAGCAATGTTTTAAAAGTGTATAGAAAGCCCTATCGTTTGGTGCAAATATGGTCTGTCTGCAAAAAATGCAAATGCAAGTAATTGGTAAACATTTGCTTTCGTTTATTGCGGAAAGGTACCAAGTACACCAGTTAGACCGTCTCTGCATTAAACAATAACAAATAGCTTCTTTGTCACCCTTGAGCGCTTTGCTACTAATAAAAAATTGATAAATTGATCAAAGATTGACAAAACAACTTCCTTCTTTTGTCTGTCACTTGTTTTGTGAAATGGCAAATGCTATTTTTAAATGTATTTCGTATATTGTAGTATTTTGCATTCGTTTCAAGGTGTTTTGTAAAAATATGATGGATCAAACTGATCACAGTGAACATTCAAATTACTATAGTAATAATTACTGTTATCTCCATCCCGCACTCTCCATCCCCGTCGGATAAATAGGAATAGATGGGGAGAAACTTCCAAAGGTATCTTCGATTACGGGGTACATTTGACGATTACGGGAGCGCTGGGGGACTATTCTTTGGCCTTCGGGCCGTTCCTTCTGGCATATTTCGTTCCGTTAGACCCTACGTAGGCCAAGAAATTAATTTTCGACGATTCGACCCGCCAAAAAATTCGAACGTGAACGTATGCGCGATACAGCGATCGATATTCAAGATGGTCTCGAGGAATTCCTCCAAGATGGCCTACGGCAAAGGTACGCGCGTTTTCTACAGAAACTAGAACCGGAATATAGAGGAGCATGCGAGCGGCGGATTTTACGTAATATTAACTGTGCCCTCCATCTCTGTCATCATCTCTTTCTGTCGGATATTAAGAATAGATATTTTCCGAAAACTTTCCGAGCTATCTTCTATTACGGGGTACATCTTACGATTTCGCGGTTGGTACCGGGAGATAGATCGATCTTTCGTGAATCCATTGTGGCGTCTCTTGAAGATAGAATAATTCCTGCTTCGTAACTTCAAAGTTTATTAAAAGTTTTGCTAATCATACATTCTCACTTAAAATGCCCAGAACCTTCGGAGCAATGATTGTACAAATGCCCAATCAAAAAGAATACGCTGGTAAAATACCAATCTACGAACTAAAATTGAGCATTTGGGCCGAATGATGTCCTACATTGAAGATCATCTTTGATTTTTATAATAAAATTCTTGAGTGGCATACCAAAGCAAAAAACGCAAAAACAGTGAAAACTAAATAGAATATCTCTTTATTAATTTCTTTATAATAATCATTTCTTTATGTTTCTGTAAAATGTGTTTATTATTAAACGTTACTAGAACAATTGAAATAGCATTAGTTGCTTGAATTGAACATATTAGAGAAGTTAAACGGAATATTCACTTCATGTACTTCTGTAGTACGAATGAAAAGCATACCGGAGTACTAAATAGATGAAAATAATTTACTTACAATTTACTTCAACGAAATATTTGAGTCTAGTAAACTATCGCTTAATATGAAGCCATTTTTCTACCTTAAACAAATAATCACACACTCAACTTCAACGTTACACACAATTAATTAAATGGACATTCTCACAATCAAATTATAGCGATTAACATAATAGATAAGCTATAAAGATTCATAAACACAACGAGGAAATGAACCTAGATAATAATTGGTACACGTACTTCTTCAATGAATACCAATAAGCCATCTAAGAGTCGAAGATCTTCAAAATTATCCATGAATTTAAAATTATCCATTTATAACGGAAGCACAACAATAAAATAACCACGCTTATACGTATGCATATAGAGAATATACTGGTACTCAAACAACTGAATGATGATTCGACAGAATAAATAAATAAAGTGTTCATTTAGTGCGTTATCTCTGGAATGGCGATTGTACTTTACGTACTACTTAAATTCGCACTAGAGGCGAAAACTTTTAGAGCTGAATCAAAGGTGAGATACAAGAACCGGGTATGAAGCGTGTTATTACACACCTGAACGCACAGTAAACTTCAACATCACAGAGGACGACGTAAACAATTGGTGCAAAGTTTAGAGTTTAGCATATCACCGAACTGATAATCGATATCGCTATTCAGCTCAATTCCTATGAATCATTCCTTGGATAACACAAAGGAGTATTACTGGCGGGCAAACAAAAGAATGGGAATTTCGAATAACAATAAAATAAATTTAGATATACCAGAGTGAAACGCCATTTTAAAAGGTGGATATTTTGTCTGTGGATTATTGGAATACCCCCAAAGAGAAAAATTAAAATTGTTCACAGAAAATTATCTTACGACAACCTCAAATAATTTCGAAAATTTGGTTTAACCCATCCATGTCAAGTAATGCCTTGCATGATCATAGATTAAGATTAAGTTATTGCCAATAAAAGGAGCAAATGGGACAACATGGTCTTCCAAAATGTCTGTAATGTATCGGTGTGCTGTTTAGGGCCCTCCTTCCCCACAGACAAGCTCCGTACGAGCTTCTAATCAAATCCTTGCCCATACCATAATAAAATTGAACCTGCATTACGATTTACTGCAATGAATGTACAGTGTGCATATCGTTCACTGGCTCTTCATACCCGTTGTCGACCGCTTAAGGAATAAAAACAGAACCTACAATACTCCACTGCTCTGTTTTTCACGCCAAGTGGTTACGACCAAATTGCAACCTCGCTGTTCAATAACGTGGTAACAACTTTGGTCCATGAGTTGGTATGCAGGACTTCAATCCCGCTTCTGTTAATCTTCAGGCAACTGTCCACACACTTACAACAACACCACGCACCGATCCAAATTGATTTATCGCTTGAAACATCCTTGTTGTCCTTAGTTGATGCATGTTCTTGCAAAATGTTCCATCGATTTTAAATAATAAATATGCTAACTGCAAAACAAGTCCAAGCTATAGTATTACCATCCTATCTCCACGTTGATGATGCACCCGACATTTGTACAGCTCAAATTTTGATTCATCGGACTACAGCGGCATCTTCCGTTGGCCCTTTATAATATTTAGCCCATTTGTTGAACCTTTTGCTTTTATGGATAGTCGTCAAGCAAGGTTTCCGAACGGCTACGTATCTCTCCAAACCTGCTTCCACCAGGAGACGTTTCATTGTAGATTCACCTATTGCTCTACATAAAGTGTTGCTGCTTCACGAGAATTTTTATGAGAATTAATCTCAAAGGTTCGCTGGGCCCTCATTTTCAACCAAGTTACCGAATAAATCTATCCAGATTTATCCAGATTGAAACAGCTGTTCCGAACTAATTAATATTTTGTGTGGTGAGGAGTGTGCCAATACTCTGTGTTGTTTGCTGAAGGATGCAATTTAAAAGAAAATTGGTTTGGGGTTAGAGGGTGGTTTACTAGGGGTAGGTTTAAAAAGCATATTTTTTAGAATCCTGCAAACCATTTTCGACACCTTGCTAGATCTTATATCTCTGCAAATAAGGAAAATATCGCTCGTAACATTGAATCTGGGACACCCGGTATTTAGTCCAAATGTTTGTATATATCACTGTAATGCAATGCGTAATTACGTGTGTAAGAGGTTGCCTAGCTTAAGGTATACACTATCGCTCATAAGTATTTGGGCAACCTTGGATTTGAGATTTTTGTATTCATAGGATGTATTTAGGAAATACATTCCAGCATTATAGAATAGTATGCAAATAATCAGTAAGATTCACTCAAATTCATTAAATAATATCGGTAATTTAATTCTTTTATCTGTACCGTCATAAAAGCGCAGCTAGTAGCGACGACAAAGAGCGTATTTCCTGAAATTCCAGGGAAAATGTATCAGTTGGTAATTTTACTATGAATCATGAAGTTATAATAAAGACATTTGAAGTAAAATTTTTAAATTATTAGTAGCGACAACATCTCTTAATGAATAGTGTTATAATTTCGTTTAACATTTTAAAACATGCCGAAAAGGAAAGAAATTAGTATTGAAACGCGTGCTCTGATAGTAGCACAACATAACTTAGGCATAAGCAATCGTCAAATTGCTAGAAAATTGCATTTAAACCCATCTACTGATTATAACATAAAAAAATACAGTGAAAGTGGGACATCAGCTTAAGATATTGCAATCGTGGTGTCCAGTAAGTGAAATAGAAACCAATTAGCGTGTCCACGGTTAAACATCGTCTGCAAAAAGCTGGCTTTCACGGACGAATTGGTATGCGAAAGCCCTTGCTTCGCCAAATTAATAAGAAAAGGAGGTTATAATGGGCACGTGAACATCGAAATTGGACGGTACAAAATAGCAACAAGGTATTTTGAACCGACGAATCCACATTCGAGTGTTTGTAAGAAGATCTGTGGGTAAACGTGGACTAGAGCAATGCACAGTCTCAACCGTCAAACACGGCGGTGGTTCGGTAATAATTTGGGTTTGTTTTGGTGATACATCCGCAGGTGATCTCGTAAAAATTCACGGCACAATGAGAAAAGAGCAACACAAACGCATCTTAGAGGAAAGTGTAATACCCTGTGGTGTAAGAATTTTGGGTTAGAATTTTGTATTCCAAGACAATTGCCCAAAACACGCTTCAAAATTATGCAAGCAATACTTAGAACAGTTGGAAGAGGAAGGGTCACTAACAATCATGAAATGGTCACCCCAAAGCCCGGACTTGAATCCTATCGAGTTATTTTGGGAAGAACTCGATCGGGAAGTAAGAAAAACTGCTCCAACTTCAGCAGATGGTATGTAGAACAAACTACAGGCAGCATGGGCTCGAATAACTCCGGAAACATTGTTAAAATTAATTGCAAAGATGCCTCGATTATGCGAAGCAATCATTAAAAGTAGAGGTGGTTACATAGACGAATCTAAAATTTAAGTCAAATAAATAATTTTACTGGTTAAAGTTGTATATTTGTGTATACTGAAATATCAAATACATATTTTAATATTTCCATTCGAATATTTAACGATTTACCCCGAAATTTGAGGTGCCCAAATACTTATGAGCGGTAGTGTATGTAACATGTTTACTTATATTTCTTCGTTTGTCAAGGATATTTGTTAGTCTTTTCATATTTAATCAGTATCCAATAGAGTAAACATAACATAAAGATAGTCAACAGTTCTTTCAAGTAACCACAAAAACAAATACAGTAAAATAATTCTATAGAATAAATGAAATAAATTCATAATGGTAGAGCAAGTAACAACATCTTTGGTATAAACAATTAAATCAAAAAATTATCAAAAGCACAAAGTAGCTATAAAACGACCTGCTACTAAGATATTAAGAAGTTAGAATTATTATCCAAACAATCAACTTGTAATTTTTTTTTTGTATAACTTTAGAAACCAATAGCAAATCGGCTTTTTGCATAACCAGTGCTTTCAAATTCAATGGAATAATACTTCTACAGTCGTTATAGTACGTTATATGAAGAAAATGTTCTATGTAAAAGTTTTTCGGTACCAGTTTGGACGTATAACGTCATGAATTATTTTTTTTTTTAATGGAATGGTACAGTTTTTTTAGCTGTTTGATAAAGATATCTTTCCTAATTATAACTGTTAAAATAATGTTTATTAAAAACGTTACAAGATAAACAAAAGAAACAATAATATATAGAAAGCCAAAATTGAAATCCATGTTTCTCTTTGAAAAAAAAAATTAAAAAATTTAAAGCAAATGTTCAAAATGATTTATTCATTAGTCATAGCTGCTAACTTGTAGCTCGTTAAATCTTTAAGTTCACAAGTTTGGTTCTCTACTTGAACTCATTTATGACTCTGATCGTTACCTCCGATACATAAGGCCCGAGCACTTTGACGTCAGCAAGCTGTGATGTATTTTGAAGTAGGTCACACGTTCAGATCGTTTCTTGCGTTTTGAATTGGTTTATCCAAATTATATTGGTTTTATTTAAAAAAAATACTGTGTAGTGATATTTCCGTACTTTGTTGGCGATACCTGTAGTGTTGTATAAGCGATAAAACCTTTTTTGAAACGATAAAAACGAGATAACCTAAAAACTGTGGCGTGGGTTGTTATGTATGTTTTGTTTGTGAGTTACACTTTGTAAAAATTATTTATTTTTCAACAGCTACAGATTGAAGGACCGGTGAAACTATAACTGTAAGTTTAGAAAATCCTAGACTTAAAAATGCTATTCCAATTCAATTCCCTAACTGTCCGTTGTATTTGACAAAAAACGTGAAGATGTTATTGTTCAAATAGTTTGATATTTTTCCGTTATATTTAACAGAATTATTGTCGAACACGAAGAGATGTTTTTAAATGTGTGTAATAAACGTTCTGTTTTAATACAACGTATTTTAAATTATATCACCGAACGTAGCCATTTTGGATACTGATATATGTAAATGTCATATTCACTGCAGTGAACGTATTGCAACAATTATAATATTTGTTCTACAAATACCCTACTTAAAAATTAAATTAAAGACTCTGGTTAAATAGCATGTCTGTAAATTTTCTCGTGAAATAGAACAAAATTTCAAACCAAATTGCAATTACTGTATCATTTTAACCTTAGTTTCGTCCAAATACATGTATAATTACAAATAATAATTAGTCGGTTAAATATCAACCACAAATACATCTTTCACGAAAACGGTGCTTGGTTACATGTTTGGTTTTTGCTTTGAATCTTCGTTTTTCCAAAATAAAACCGAATGAGATGCGAAGAAGGGCTCAGTTGACGACTGGTATCCTCTTTAAACCGGAAGCCTTTCAAAAATTAAAAAAGAAATGCAAAAAACGATTCCTTTAGCGCTTAGGTTAATATCAAGCATGGCAATACATCACCAACCCAGCGTGACGTCATCGAAGAGCGCACAAGCCTTATTGTATCGTAGGTAACGCCCTGGCCCACGTGTTAGTTCCTAACGGTCGCCATACTTCTTGGTGTTGCTAATCTTGTCCATCATCAATTCGTAAAATTCAACGTGGGTCAAAATTATTTTCGGATAATTCTTGAAGTAGAATAGATTTGTAAAAAGCTAAAACTTGCTTTCCTACAATATATAATGTACCGAACCCACACTTACATTATAAACTGAGGACAATTGACCTGTAGAGGAACGTGGATTTTCGGTAACTTCTAACAACACCTCTAATCTTATGTCCTCAGTAGTTTCAGTCTTCAGGTGCTACAGATTTAGGAAGAGTCTTCACATAACCCTTTTCTCTAAAACGCTTCAAAATTTTACTCATAACTGATTAAGTAATTGGTTTCCTATTTGGATATTCTTCAATGAAAAGAATACACACTTTTGTTGCGTTGTATTACGGTCCAGAAACCTAACCATTACTACGATTGTTATTCTCTCAGTTTCAATTAAAATGACCATCTTATGTTACTGTAGAGCAATTTCGGAATGATGTTTTGATACAATAAATAAATGATTAACGTATAAATGAATAAAGTGTTGCTAGGCAACATTTAGAAAGTTTTATTTTTTATGTTAAAGTTTTATTTTTTGCTTTTTTTTTAATTTTGAAATAAGAACTAGGAGGCTCTATAAGTTATAACGAAAGAAATAGCTTTACCAAACAATTTTTTTTTAAATGAAATCGTTGATCAAAACTGACAAACAATTTTTTTCCTCCAAAGCAATGCTCGCCAAATAACTTTTACATAAAATATTTTTTCACATAACGTACTATTTATAGCGATTGTGGAAGCATTAGTCCATACAATTTGAACGCGCTGTATATAATTTTTCAAAAATTTTGAACATAATTCCTTCTTAAAATTTAAATAAAAAAAAATATTTAAATAATTGGATAGAATTTGTTGAATGTCCTTTAAGCACGAGTATAAATTTAAACCCAATACAATTTAAAGATTCTGCGAAAACGTTGAAATATCTAAGAGAACAGAATTAAGACGTAGTCTCGCTCTGTAAAGGAAAATCAATACAACGTTTGGTGTGGACTGGATTCTTACCGAATTAGATGTTGACGTGTAGGTGGCGTTGGCCGACGAAGCGGGTGCAAAGGAGTTGACTTGCGAAGGATATCGCGGCTGATAGTAAGGTGGAGGACCCCACTGGCGGAAGCCGCCGGTCTGGTGCTGCGTGGCCATGGGAGGCTTTACGCCGCCGCCCGGAAACGGCGACCTGGCGACGTCTCCGTTACTACTCTGCAATAGAAATACGATCGTAAAACACAAGGCCATGGACTATACAAGTTTCACATTTTTGCCACTTCATAGAGTACAAATCCCATACGTATTTAAACGTTTGTTAAAAGGTAAATCATTTAGCGAGCTCCTGGTGAGAGACTCTTAAGTTCGAGCCTCCCAACCGCCGCCAAATAAAAAAAAAGAGACATCACATATCATTAAATAGGTCAACATCTTAACATTTACTAGAATCTGAAAAAAATGTTTTGTATATTTTTTGACATTAAAGCCCTTTCCTATTTCTACATATGCATGAGGTTATGGTTAGGCCGGGCACCGAGAGCTTCGTGCCAGATTAGATTATATTATTATTTATTGTTACGGTTTAAGTACAACAGATTTTTGAAGAAATTATTTTGTTTACTTTATAGGGTTATTACATTACATATAAATGCCGTTTAAAAAAAAATAATAGTGGCAATAAGAACACTTCAACGTGTGCATATACATATTCGCTTTATTTACCAAACATTTTTATTGCGTCAGCTGTTATTTTTTACACTGGGTTACTGATTTCAAAATATCACTTCTGTCGGCTGTGAGCCACATATACACTACACTATACCGCGGCTCATGAGACTGATCCGATTCTGTTGCGAAGACCGATTGTGTCCGGCTTACTTATGGTGAATGCAAAGTAATACTAGGGTGTTTCAGCCAAAAATTGAAGGGGCGAGTTATGTTACAAAAAAACCTTTTCTGAATAAATTAGCTTTTAATGGGGCTAGTTGCTGTCTTTTATTTACATTATTTACAAATGGTCAAACATCTGAGTTTAACATGAAACTTATTAATTACACATGCCGTCCCAAAAGGTAGCAAGAGAAACCGGAGTGCAGATATTTGTCTTGGTACCTTCTGGGACGACATGACTGTGTCTCTTGGCGCTAGGTGTCGCCGGGAGACATATTCAGCGCTGTTTTTGGAGATTAGCAACATAAACTGAGAGGCAAACGCAATTGTATGCAGCAGAAAATTGTGCTCGAAACCACGCCGATGACGTCGTGTAGGCAGAAACATGTCCTAGTGTTAGTGCTACTTTCTCTGCTATATTGTTTTTGCCGGGAATGATTCCACCAACACCGTGAGCTACATTAGCATTAATTTTTGGTTATTGTTACTAGGCATTTTTTTCATGTGTAAGTAAATTAGTAAATTTTATTCTATAAACTTGTACAAGTAAAGAAAAAACGTCAACAAAAAGAAAAAAAAGTATTCAAAACAAAACGTAGTTAAAAATTAATTAATTTGATCTTTTACAAATGTAAGTAAATTTGATTTTACAGGAAAAGTTAATCTAAAATTATGTAAACACTTTACATATAAAATATTCCTGCAAGGAATAAGTGTTTTCGATCAAATGTTCCTCTTAATTTGTTTTTAAATTGATTATAAGAGTCATTTTTATAGCTGACAGGCAGGTGATTGTAGATTTTCATGGACTGAATTACCACTCCTTTGTGGATACTAGCTAACGTAGACTGCGGAATCTTCAGAAGAAGCATCTCGTTGCCACGTGTACCATACTCATGAGTCTTTGAAAAGAAGAGGTTGAAATTCTTCCTCACAAAACAAGCACACTCAAATATGAAAATACATGGAGTGGTAAGTATACCACTAGCCCAAAAGACATTTACACATGTATCCGTTCTGTGAAGACCGTATATACGAAGATATGGCAATTAAATAACGAAAAATTGTTTCAAAAGCTCGAACTGACAACACTGGCGGGTATTCAACGGCGTAGGCATAAACTTCCACAGTTTTACTAAATGCATAATAAGTTTCAACTCGGTTGAGTGCTTTGTGTGTGAAGTAGTAGGTTTGAAAGGTTGGTATTGAAGCGTTGTATGTCGAAAAAATTGCCAGGAGTTTCTCGAGCGCATTGAAAACGACGGACGAGATTGGTTGAAAAGTTTGATTACAGGGGATGAAAGCTGGGTCTTCCAGTATGACCCTGAGACTCGTCGGCAAGAATGTCGCGGTCACAAATGAAGACAATGCTCATTTGTTTCGTCGACATCAATGGCATTGTCCACAAAGAATTCGTTCCGCAAGGCCAAACTGTTAATTCGACCTTCTATGTTGAAGTTTTGAAGCGGCTGTATGCCAGAGTTCAGAAATCTGGATGGATCCTTCATCATGACAGCGCGCCCGCCCATTCGTCGCTTCTTGTTAGACAGTTTTTAGCGAAAAAAATAATTCCAATGCTGCCTCGCCCCCCGTACAGCCCAGATCTGGCACCGATCTGGCTGTTCCCAAAAATGAAAAGCCCCATGAAAGGACAACGGTTCAACTCCATAGAAAATACCCAGAAAGAGACGACGACGGTTTTGCAAGGTTTAACTTTGGGCGACTTTCAGAGGTGTTTCCAGAAATGGGAAGAGAGATGGAATAAGTGCGTGGCACTCCAGGGGGGTTACTGTGAAGGAATGAATGCGTGATTATGTTCAGTTTTTTATAATAAAGCTTTAATAAACAAATTCTCGTTATTTAATTGCCACACCTCGTACTTCTTATGCGAGCGGAAGATCTTGAGACTATAGGATGAGTTTCCCCAGAATATGACGCCGTATCGTACTCTAGCGTCAATGTAAGCATAATAGCTAGTTAGCCCTGTCTCTATACCAATCACCGTTCTTATTCTACGAAGCGCGTATATAAAGCGGGACAATTTAGAAGCAAGAGCCTTTAAATGACTTTTCCAGTTTAAATGCAGATCGACGATCATACCTACGAACTTTTCTTCATTTGTTGATGTCAGTACACTATTGTTGTATGTGACATCTACCTCATCACCTCTTTTAAGGGAAAAGGTTATTAATTTCGTTTTTGCAACATTTACATGAAGATTATTTTGATTGAACCAATCCTCAATATGGTAAAGGCTCTCTTCAATTTCCTGTTTCAATAACTCCAGGGATGTTCTTTCTACAATTATAGAAGTATCATCCGCAAACATTGCTACACTATGACGTTCCAGAGAGTAGGGTAGATCATTGGTGTACAGTATGTACAAAATTGACCCTTGGGATAATCCTTGATGAGCTGTAATCTATTCCGACGCTAGATGTCGGCGGGTAATAACCCGCTGACATCTGCCGCTGAGGTGAGAGTTAATAATATTGTAGATAGGTCCTCTAAACTCCATTTTCTCAAATTTACTCAACAGAGTTCGATGATTTACACTATCAAATGCCTTTGAGGTATCTAAAAATATACCGGCTAACCTGTTTTTGTTTAAACCCTCAAGTATTTTATTTATGCTGATGTAAATAGACCTTATGGTGTATTTGTCCTTTATGTATGCATTTTGTGAAGGCGTCACCAAATCACATCTGCTAATGAAATCCAATATTCTATTTAGCGCTTTTTCGAAAAATTTTGCGAGATCAGAGAAATGGGCCTGTAATTAACGATGTTTGATTTCTTCCCTTTTAACTTATATACAGGTATAATATGTATCCTCTTCAACTGCTCTGGAAATATTTCTACATCAACACAGTAATTGATAACCTTGGAAATAGGAGTTTTGAGTACTTCAGCACAAAATTTAACAACTTTATTTATTCTGCATTTGCTTCTCAAGTAAGCTGCAAATGAGATGTCGTTAAAAAAGTTAGCTGTTAAAGAAAGTACGATCAAGTAAATGGTACCAAAGCAGAAAATAGAAAATAAATTACAAATCATTTTTGGCTATTGTACTACTTCATGCAAACTTTGCCTTGCCGCAGATAATCAAATATTTTATCTCAGTATTAATTCGTATGCTATTTCCTTAACAAAATTCTCTTCCGAAAGTCTTTAACTTCGAGGGAGCCTTGTAGAATAAAATATAATAAGATTTGTTTATTTTTGGCTACTACGACCTTGAAATTCTACCTGGATGTCGGGGACCCACGATATTCTAATACTTTGTCACACATCTCACACTCTCGCTTGCATAGATTTAAATAACATGTTCAAGGAAAAAGTTAAGTTGATTGTTTGGCGAGTCCTTCGACCTCCAAACGCATGAAAGAAATACGTTGTTTTAATGTCGTGAATGTTTGGCAAATACCTTTTGACAGTATTCAAAAAGTAAGTTCATAAATTCTTAGAAAAATAAATAATATTGGCAAGAAAACAATTTTTGGGAAACTCCTTATTATTTTGACAATGTTTTTCATATATTTTAATAAAGTTCGTAGGGAAATGTTCTTAATCAAATAATCAAATAATATTGGACTGTTATTAGTGAAAATAACTCTAAAGCACAGCTACTTTCCGCTAACCATATGTTCCAATAATCTAGAGAAAGATGTTTGTTCCATCTGGTGTATGAGTACAGTTCTCCGCTTGGTTAAAACTAAAGATTTTGCATATTGATTCAAATCTACATAAAGAAGACATTCTATTGGAAAATATGACTTCATTGTATATAATTTTGCAACACACACATTGTACAGTAGAAGTAAGTTATTCTAAAATTACGTAATGACTAAATACCTCATATATTTTAAGTAAAAACGTTCATAATTGCTAAATAATGAATTCACCAAAAACCATTGAAGGAAAATTATATTTTATTCAAAAAAAAATACATTACCAAATCACCGCTAATCGCAAAATCGTCACACACAATAAATCGCTATGGGTTGTTACCGAATCGTTGAAAAAAGCAAACAGCAATTCCCTTATCATAATTATCAGCATTCATTTGAAATTTTTATTATGTATTGGCTTCCGCGAAAATGACTAATGTTTTACAGATAAACATGGTATTCGCATTCAGCCATTGATGTCACACGTGATACAAGGACGTTAGATATTATTAAAAAGTGTATTAGATGGAAGAACTTCACATATAACATAGTGCGAAACGTTCAGGCATGTTAAACATTCCGTTAAGATTAAAGACTTTGTAAAATCAGGTCAGTAATAAATTCTAGGAATGGGTTCTCATATCAAGTTGGAATCAGGGATATTGGGGATAAGGAGAATCTTTAGATATAATGAAAAGAAGAGAAGTGATAAGTGCTGTTGGAGATTACAATTTTTTAGCTCAACTAACTCTTGAAAAGTGTTTTCCTCACATTGCAGTAACACCTTAAAATGTATTTCTTTGCATTGAAAGTTATTTCTTGTTTGACGCGGGTTCATATTTGGCCGGGACAAATGCTTATCGGAAGTTGGAACACCGCTGAATTCGGCAAAATGCTAGTAGAGTTGGCTAAAAGGTGTATTCCGTAACCTGATGCTTTGCCTAGGAATACAACAACGTCAAAGCAAAGTTATCGTGGATATTAGGCACATGTTTGCCGCAATTATAGAAAAATAAAGAGTTAAAAGGACTTGGAGTATGAAAATAAACTTTTTGTATTTTGGTAGAGGGCAAGTTCTTTAAAGCACAAATTTCTATACAAATTGCTGCGTCTTGAAGAAAAAAAATCAGGAATTGTTAAAGTAGTATAAGGGTATACTGCGTCTGACACAATTTTCGCGATTTTGGACTTGTTGCATTTTTTCCTACAAAATTAAATCGTCGGTCAATAGTGTTGTCACCTCCACCGATTTTTTGGTAGATCTACCGATATTCTCTTCAATTTACCGATCTTCCGAAATATTCCTGAATTATACCGAATTTTCAGGTTAAAATATTTTTTTGTTTTTTTCATTTTCAGGGAATAACAAATTAGATTGAACATTTTTGCTTATATAAACTCTCTCTATCTCTGCTATCGACTAACAAATTAAAGAAACATTAATTTCAACTTTTGCCGATTCCCGAAACTCTTTTTTATGAAACCCCTTGGTGAATCCCCAAAAACATTCGATACGGGCGAAACCCCTCTACTTTAACCAAGTGTCCTATGGATGCGGCGCCAAAACAACCCAACAGTTACGACTAGCCCCATTCTTGACGTAGGTATTACCATGATTATGCTCGCCGTTTATCTCTTTCGACTTCGAAAGAACGTTTTCTCTTAAACCGATAGATTAAATTTTGGGTGTTATCGGTTACAAAAACATTTCCACTCTATTTCAACTAGTCCGAATGGTTGCACTCTTAGCACTAACCGTTTTATTTATTTGGTTGGTAAGAGGTTACGCAGCGTACTTTATGCCCTCTCTTAACCTCCTTTTCACGGTGATTAAACTATCTCGTTTTTCACGCTTAATATTTATTTTAGGTGCAGTATTTCGTCTATTTCGTTAACTCGTGATAATTGTTCGACGATCTTCCGCTGGTGTTGTCACTTTCCGTCGTCCTGTTCGTTTTCTAGTTAATAATAATATGCTAGCCTATTTTTTTTACATTATAGTCAACAGTTTGGTAACATAATTTCAATTTTCTTGCGATATCTCTGTTACTTCGGCCAAGATTATATAAAGCATCATTGTGCGGAGGCAATTCTTTTGTTTTCGGCATTCCAATACTAATAGATAATTTTATTAAGGATAGTCATTGTTTAAAAACAATAACCACTAAACCTAAATTCATAATTCTAGTTCGGGCAAATAGGGAATTGTCATCTTTACCTGCACTACATTCAATATTTATTAAAGTAGGATAATTGTATTACATTTCGGGTCTTTTTATGGCCCTACCTGGACTCCTAATTATCGGAGCGAGGAAATGCAATCGATAACTAAGTATGAGAGGAGTCTTTTGCGGAATTATTTAATGTGATATCTTTCTTTTACTTGTAGGTAAATAATTATATCTCCTAAACAAGAATAAATAAATCATTTTCTAAAATCCAAGCAAAAATGTAGGTGGGTATATAATTATGACCGGCAGTGTATCTCAGCACCGGGCGACAATCGAATCTCTGCAAAAACAATAAATTACAACGCATCAAAACAATTTCTTTATTATAAGAACAGGGTTGTGTATCTGCTATATATGTATAGAGTGACGCAGGCGATTGTTTTATTTCCCAACAAATAATGTAAATATTTTATTTTTGTCAACACTGTTCGGATTACCCACATTTTGTTTGGATTAATGAAATGAGAATTTTGTAGAGGTTACAATTTCTAAATAAGCAAGACTTGATTGAGCATCTTAATTTATTCTACTATCAGATTAATTTCATCTCAAGTATTCCAATTATGCATCCTTTCACTTTACCAATGCTTTTTATTGTTACATTGGAAACTTTCTTCTTTATAAATTCGAGAAGTAGAATATTTGTTAATGAAAGAAATCAATCTAAATCCTCTAAATTATTTTTTATTATTCACAGAATCAAAATTAAACTAACAAAGTATGTAATGATCCGTTCTAATTCCTTAGATTTTGCCATGCAATAAAACCTATTTTAGAAAGGATGATAATTCCTTAAATCGCAAACAAGGTTGACTACGGATTATGCTGAGAAACATGTCTCGCATGTACAGTAAGGTGTTGCAAATTATCTCTGGATTAGCGAATTTTGTAAAGTTTCCAATGTTATCTTGATTTGCCCATTTCAAGTTTTCAATTCATCTTCTTTCTCAAACTATTACATTTTAAAGGTTATGACTAATCATTAAAACGATATCCAAAGGAGTAGCTTCATGGACCAATTTTACACATATCGATTACTTTAAATCCTAGGTTATACAAGATGCTTCGATAGAAAAGATAGATATTTTTGGTTAATTTTTGGCAAAAAATCTTATATGAACAGCTGGTACCAGATTCAAGAGTATTTATTCAATATTCATGTTGTTTTATACCATCATTTTCATCCCAAACAACAATTTCAATAATATATGAATAAAGTTGAAAAACGGTCCAACAAGTGGAAACAGCTGTAGTTGGAGTGGCTCACAGTAAAGTATGGAAGACTATACGACAAGGACAATTTTATCCATATCATTATCAAGGGGTTCAAGCGCTACAGTCACAAAATCATCCCATAAAAGTTGAATCATGTCAGTGGATTTTACCTCAATGCCACAAAAATGAAAACCTTAATAAATTTATTTTTGTTGCCGACAAAGCCACATTTACAAGAAACGGAGCGAACAATTTCCTCAACAACCAATTTGGGCACTAGAAAATTCGCACGCCCGAGAAGAACCGACTTTCATCCCAAATTTTGAATTTATGTCTGGGTTGGTGTACTAAATAGCATGCTTATTGGGCCATGCCTTCTTCCACGTCGAATGACAAGCGAAAATTATTTAGATTTTATTCAAAATACGTTGACTCTATGTTCCTATAGATGACATATTTTAGGCGAGAATAATACGTTTCCCAATAGATAGATAAGGCGTAATGAACCATTGCGTGTATTTATGATGGAAAATGGTGGATTGGAAATGTCTCCGAAATTTCAAATGAAGAAAATGATGTCTTGGTCAATTTCATGTATCCCAGTGGACCTGAACGTTCATTCTACTGGCCTGGTAGACAGGATGTTTGTTGAATTCCAGAGCAACACACAATTTCTGTTATTCCAGTTCCATTAGCAACAAAAATGTGGTTATTATAAGCACCACATTGCAACAACTGAAGCCATGAGAAGTGAAACATTATGGCTTGAGAACCATAAAGAGCCGTAACTTAGGCTTGGGAAAATGTTAGACACTTAGATTTAGACTTGGGAACAGGTTAGGTGCCCACAATCGGGCTTAGGAACCTGTGGAAAAGAAACCCACCCGTGGCTGGACTTACCTGGCTATCGCGCGTGCCCCGTGTTATGAAATAATAGAATTTAAGCTAAAACCACTCTGAAAATCATTTATTACTTCCCCCACGAAGGTAAATCCTCTTCGATCTGAAGTTAGTGTCTTTCAATTTTTTTTTGATTTAAACATTTTAATTTGAGAGCTCAATTCATTAAATATCGCAATGTGGCATATTTCTTTTCAATTGCGGATCGAAAAGCTCTAGAAAAACGCGTTTCATACAGAAATTTATTAATTTATCTTCTTGTTTGGTTTTCCAGAACTCATCATCCTTTTCTATATTTTCTATTTTCATTGGAGTATGGTCACCGGTCCATACCTCAAAAATGCACGTTTTTCTATTGGTGATATGTAGTTGTTCTTAAATCTGATACCACCAAGCATTCTTTTTATTATTAACAAAATTACTACCAACAAAAATGCTTGCAATTAATAAATAATGATTTGTCCATGCAAAAAAAGTACCATTTATACTGACCAAGCAAAATATAAATCTATAAAAAAGATCTTCTGATATAATCTAATTATTGCTTATACTTAAATTGGTCTATATTGTTACTTACTGAATTGAGACCAATCTTTTCTTTTAAAATACCACAATAAGCCCCTAGATAAAATTGTAACTCTACCCCCCTTACACCTTTACCCTTCACCCCCAATATAAAAATCTTAAATGAGGTGATACCATTTGTGACACATAGTTGGAAAGGTATTTTCATTACGAATTCAGTAGTATATCTTACTTTGACATTTGGTCAAGTTCTGGGGATTATAACAGAAAAAATATCATGCTAAGCAAAAATTGTAAAAATTGTTAAATTAATAATATTATATATAATAATAATTAATAATATAGCCTATTTTCAAATTCTAAATTCACCAACGTTCTGCGGTTGTTTGGTACACAACTGTTTTCAGGTGACCTCACAAGAAAAAATCAAGTATGGAGGGCGCGCAGGTCATTCAATTGATCCTGTCCAATGACAGAAAATTATTATCCAACCAATCTCTAACCGGCGCGACATAATGCGGGGCGCATCATCTTCTTGGAAGAAAAGCTCATTTTCTTAATTAATTAATAAGTTTCCCATTTGATCTTGCTGGTTTTCCAAACTTTGTATTATTAAGAGAGTAATTGTATGTTGTAATAGTTCGGGGTATAGTTCGCCGGTAAGATTTTGATCAATGAAAACAGGACCGATTACCTCATTTCCAAGTATACAGCCCTAACGTTAATTTTTTCGGGTTTGTTGCGTGTGAACTTCGTTGAAGAAATGAGGATTTTCATTAGTTCATTCAGTATCTACAATTATGGTGGTTCACAAAACAGCTATCGAATAATCGAATAATAATAAAGAATGAACCTTATTATAATATTATCAGTAGGGTCCGGTAACCGGAGAGCAATCACAGCGACGGTGTGACTCTGTTTAGGTGGGTGGGGAGGGCTGGTCGATTATAATACGACACGACAAATCATCATCACTCAGTTCAGTTTAGTATTGGATAGCGGATAGGGCGTGTTGATTTTATTGATACAGACGTAGTTATTAATTGTAGTTTTTAGTGAACATGTCGAAGGCTAAAAAACGACTCTTTCAAGACATAGTAAATAAGTTTATCTCTGACTTTCCCGATTTGTTTTACAACGGGAGTAAGATAGTTTGTAAAATGTGAAAAATACATTTGATGTCAAATAAGAATTGGAACTGTACAAGACACGTAAATTCCGCACAGCATAGAAAACGAAAATTGGGCATGCCACCGAGAAGTGCATTTTTTTAAATATAATTCTTATGTTGATAAACTGTAATTTGCCACTAGGCTTACTCGATAAACAACCGTTTAAGGACTTTTGGTACAAATTCAATCGCGAGTTGCGGTTGCCAACGGAGAAAACAGCACGTAAGCATGTTGCATTTGTACGCGATGACGTGGAAAAGAAAATGAAAAAACAGTTTCTTTGGTTGTGTTAACGAGACAACAGACTGTAAAAAAAATTCAATTGTAAATATTATGGTACGCATACTAGACCCTAGTAAACCTACATTACCACTGTTACTAGCTAGCCGAAGACTACAACAGTGTACTGCTGCAGCAATTACGATGGTTGTACTTAGTACGTTGGAAAAATTTCAAATTTCAAAAGATAAAGTGTTCATGTTTATGAGCGATGGCGCAGCGATAATGCGTTCGGTAGGCCGTTCTCTTCTTGAACATGGTTGCAAATGTCTACACGTTACGTGTAAAGTGCATATTTTAGATCTTGTGGCAGAAACCATTCGACAATGCTCTCCCGAGGTAGATGCATTAATAGCAAGTACAACAAAAGTATTTTTGAAATCTCCCAAACTCCTACGATCATTTCACACAGAGTGTCCTGGTATTCGTCAATCACCGGAGCCAATTCTTACACGTTGGGGAACACGGTTGCAGGCAGCTTTTTATTATGCTGAACATTTCAAAATAGTAAAAGCTGTTGTTGCACAATTCAATCCTGCCGAAGCTGCAGCTATTAAGGAGAGCCAGTCGAAATTTCAAGATATTTCCGTTGAAACAGATTTAAAAAATATTCGTAGCTACTATAAATAAAGGATTAGCTGACGCAATAGACCAATTACAAAATAGATCGTTATCATTATTGGAGTTTCTGCAAATTATGGATGGAGTGCATGCACAGTTACTGACTATACATGACGCAAAATATAATCGCGTTTTAGAAAAGTTCGAGGGTGTGCTTCAGAAAGATCCTGTTTTTAGCACGCTAAAACAAATTTGTGATGGTGTATCGAATAATCCTCTGACTAAGTGCAAAGAGTATTTTAATCATGCATGTATAACATCGGCAGATGTTAAACGCTCTTTTTCAAAATATAAACTCATTTTCTCACCACCAACGTTTTGCCACTCTTATCCATATGATGTTAATACTGATAATGGTGCTTCTAGTTTTACTGTTCCGTAGCCAAGGCTGCTTAAAGGGGTGAGTGTTTCACTACTTTTTTTTCTATTTTTTTTACTATTGTTTTTGTATACTAGGCAGGTACGGCTATGGCACGGCTCCTTGTTACCGGGCTCTAATTATAAGATATGTTACTCCACTTAAAACTCCTTAAAACTTGTTCCTAGTATTTCCTTATAAATTTCGCCGATCCATTTTATTACCATTAATACATTCCTTTTAACCAATTTCACAATTTATTTATTAAATAATTCTTACAATCAGCTTGTTGTAATCGAAGCAAGTAAAGTCCACATTGTAAAACGAGTGAATCCCCTAACAATAGGCAATTTGTATTAATCCTTTTTATAGGGTAAGTGAACGAGTATACAACTAATCTTTGCTGCTTTTTAAAGAGGTACATGCAAGATAGAATGATCTAGAAATTATATAATTTCCTCCAATTTATTTCGAGATTTTTCAAATCAATTTTAAAGGGGCAACGCGTACAAATCATAAAATAAATTACAAGATTATCACCACAAAATAAAACAACACAATTAGTTAAAAAAACACGTTATCTTATCAAGGATTCTTATCGACAATGCGCATTGTTCATCGACTTCAACTACCAAAATTTAAAGATGCCGGTTAGAAACAATAAAAAAAAAGATTTAACGAAAGAGTTCATAGAAAAATATAACAACACCGATGCAATCTTTAATACCAGGAGCATAGCGCATTCTTCAGAAATTAGTAACGTTGACTATTGCGTCCAATATCAAAAACATTCATTACAAAGAGTTTAACCAACTCTGAGATATCCGATATGTATTGTTTGTATAATGAAATGATTCATCCGATTATGAGTCAACGTGTGTCCGAATTTTTTCATTTTACATCTTTACCAACGCGAGCAGAAAGAAAGTTTAGCCATAACCTCAGTCAATTTGTTACATCGTCGTAAAATTTTAAGAATCCCACACCTACCTCGCTTTATTGCCGAAATCAAAGGATCACAAAGCTCGCACAAACCAGGAACACTTTTATAATAAAGCGCAGGAAAAGAACTGTATAGTTTTACGCACAATAAACCCGCAAAGGTCGTTAATGAAGTGAGAACAAGCACGTCAAAGATGACAACAGAAAAACGTTTGTGGAATCAAACAAAGGAAACGCGCACGGTGTGTCGACACTGCTTAACGATACAAGTGCACCGAATGACACTGCCATTGATAATGAGCTGGATAGCTCATTCGGGCTCACTCGTCTCGTCTTCAACATTAGGTCCCTGATAAGGAAAAGTGGTAATTTTAAGATGCGCGGAGTACTTAATTTTTGAAATCGATTGCGTCGTTAGTACGTAATAGGTTACGTCATCGATGATTGTTGGGAAAACTCATGCGGTAATCATGATATTTACCTACGAATACTGTTTTTTATGGAGTTAGGTAAATATGTATATCGTTGCCTTAGTAAGAAAAGCACATAACTAATTTTCAAACATATTTATCGCCTTAGAACCAAAAACAAAATACATTCGTTATATTTATTCCCAGCACGTTCTTAGACATGACAATTTTAATATCACCACATGCACAGAAATGGTTTCTTGCATCAAGAAGAGAAAATATTTTTATTTTAAGACTATAAAAATGTATAATATAAGAAAATAATTTTCATTAACCCTAGGATGCATGGGTGTTAGGATATACAGATTAACATTTCTCGGGTCTCTCAGAGCCGGTTGTTTTTTTACTGTTTTACTGTTAAAAATATATAAGAACATGAACTATATTTAAATCATTTATTTGTGCGTTTAAAAATCTTAAATAATTAAACAAAACTTCTAACTAAAGATTACCAATTACTCAGCTAATTCCTTCAAAAATAGTCGTCTCGCGTGTGTTACATTCCTGTGATAATCAGGTTTCAACGTGGAAAATATAATAAGTGCATTTAGTGCTGCAATATTGATCATATTAGAAAAAAGCCCCATAGGCCAACGCTTCATTTGCCTTTTACATGTTTAGTTGGACTGTTTTTGATCCATTACGTCTACTCCCCCTTTGGTCTTGTTATAATAAAGTATTAATTCCGGTTTCTGCTTAACATTTTCACTTACAGACATCTCATTGTGCATGGTGCTGAGCAAAACGACTGACTTGTTTTTCTTAGGAATGTAGCCAGCCAACCATGGTCATTTTGTCATAAAAGCCAAATGTAGAAGAGTAGACCGGTTTGTTCTTTGCATCCCTTATTTCGTATGGTATTTCTCTCTTATTTTTTCTTAGTGCTCCAACCACTGTAAGGTTCTTTTCTAATAAACATTTAGCCAATGGAATGCTTGTAAAGAAGTTATCCATTGTAACATTTAGTCCAGAGAAATGGATGTTGCGTTCCAAATTTTGCACTACTTCTGAAGCAAGATTTGTATGGATAGGTTGATTGGGTCGTCGTCCGCTATATACCACTCCATCAATTGCAAATCCTGATTCTGACTCATACATCCAGAAAATCTTGATACCGTATTCTTATTCGCAACTGTCTCTATATAGAATGGCTACATTTTGAGCCAAGTTGCCCTTTGCTATTGTAGGGGGTGTCGTGTAACAACAATAATAACAAAATTCTGATTGACATTATTTGTATTAGCGCCCCTCAGGAAAAAATCTAGTGGTGATATATTCAGTTACATCTGACGAGTTGTGTGAAATACCATTCCGCGTCTGGTAATGGCATATCCAGGGCCATGTTACATGGATGCGCGAAGTGTGCGTTGCACATAGGCGGCCAATGTAAAGGGCGGCATCGGTGACAAGTAATCAATAAGGAAAACGACACAAGAGAGCCGTAAAAATTTCTACCCAAAGTGATGAAATTTTTGAATGGCCAAAATGTGAAAATTGGAATTCAATCTGACGGGAGCGATTTGTAGCCCTATGGTCGCACATTTGCGGAATGAAATTTCAGCCCGATATCTCTAACCGTTTTGAAGATATGGACGTTTGAAGTTTTCGGAATTCCAAAAATGACGCGAAAATGAGGCTTTAAATCGACATCGCTCTAGTTTTCGCCCCATTTCTCCGTAGGGATGCATCTCTGGTCGACGAAGTTGACGGTTTCAGATAGAAAATTAACCGCTGAATCGATTGCGGCCAAGCAGAACCTTCTAGCTTGTTTGGTTAGGCAGCTACAGCGCTTCAAACTTAAAAAAAGGAATCTTCTTTTCTTGAATTTGAGACGCTCTAGCGTCGGAACGGTTATAGCTAGAGGTTGACCTTTTTTTAGTTTTAAAGCTCTCGCCGAGAGCTTTCGAACGGACCCAAACCTAACCTCCTAACTCGTTCGGATGTCGAGATACAAGAGAGCCGTAAAATTTCTACCCAAAGTGATGAAATTTTTGAATGGCCAAAATGTGAAAATTGGAATTCAATCTGACGGTACCGATTTGTAGCCCTATGGTCGCACATTTGCGGAATGAAGTTTCAGCCTGATATCTCTAACCGTTTTGGAGATATGGGCGTTTGAAGTTTTCGGAATTCCAAAAATGACGCGAAAATGAGGCTTTAAATCGACATCGCTCTAGTTTTCGTCCCATTTCTCCGTAGGGATGCATCTCTGGTCGACGAGGTTGACGGTTTCAGATAGAAAATTAACCGCTGAATCGATTGCGACCAAGCAGAACCTTCTAGCTTGTTTGGTTAGGCAGCTACAGCGCTTCAAACTTAAAAAAAGGAATCTTCTTTTCTTGAATTTGAGACGCTCTAGCGTCGGAACGGTTATAGCTAGAGGGTTGACCTTTTTTTAGTTTTAAAGCTCTCGCCGAGGGCTTTCGAACGGACCCAAACCTAACCTCCTAACTCGTTCGGATGTCGAGATACAAGAGAGCCGTAAAAATTTCTACCCAAAGTGATGAAATTTTTGAATGGCCAAATGTGAAAATTGGAATTCAATCTGACGGTACCGATTTGTAGCCCTATGGTCGCACATTTGCGGAATGAAATTTCAGCCCGATATCTCTAACCGTTTTGGAGATATGGGCGTTTGAAGTTTTCGGAATTCCAAAACTGACGCGAAAATGAGGCTTTAAATCGACATCGCTCTAGTTTTCGTCCCATTTCTCCGTAGGATGCATCTCTGGTCGACGAGGTTGACGGTTTCAGATAGAAAATTAACCGCTGAATCGATTGCGACCAAGCAGAACCTTCTAGCTTGTTTGGTTAGGCAGCTACAGCGCTTCAAACTTAAAAAAGGAATCTTCTTTTCTTGAATTTGAGACGCTCTAGCGTCGGAACGGTTATAGCTAGAGGGTTGACCTTTTTTTAGTTTTAAAGCTCACGCCGAGAGCTTTCGAACGGACCCAAACCTAACCTCCTAACTCGTTCGGATGTCGAGATACAAGAGAGCCGTAAAAATTTCTACCCAAAGTGATGAAATTTTTGAATGGCCAAAATGTGAAAATTGGAATTCAATCTGACGGTACCGATTTGTAGCCCTATGGTCGCACATTTGCGGAATGAAGTTTCAGCCCGATATCTCTAACCGTTTTGGAGATATGGGCGTTTGAAGTTTTCGGAATTCCAAAAATGACGCGAAAATGAGGCTTTAAATCGACATCGCTCTAGTTTTCGTCCCCTTTCTCCGTATCGATGCATCTCTGGTCGACGAGGTTGACGGTTTCAGATAGAAAATTAACCGCTGAATCGATTGCGACCAAGCAGAACCTTCTAGCTTGTTTGGTTAGGCAGCTACAGCGCTTCAAACTTAAAAAAAGGAATCTTCTTTTCTTGAATTTGAGACGCTCTAGCGTCGGAAGGGTTATAGCTAGAGGGTTGACCTTTTTTTAGTTTTAAAGCTTTCGCCCAGAGCTTTCGAACGGACCCAAACCTAACCTCCTAACTCGTTCGGATGTCGAGATACAAGAGAGCCGTAAAAATTTCTACCCAAAGTGATGAAATTTTTGAATGGCCAAAATGTGAAAATTGGAATTCAATCTGACGGTACCGATTTGTAGCCCTATGGTCGCACATTTGCGGAATGAAATTTCAGCCTGATATCTCTAACCGTTTTGGAGATATGGGCGTTTGAAGTTTTCGGAATTCCAAAATGACGCGAAAATGAGGCTTTAAATCGACATCGCTCTAGTTTTCGTCCCATTTCTCCGTAGGGATGCATCTCTGGTCGACGAAGTTGACGGTTTCAGATAGAAAATTAACCGCTGAATCGATTGCGACCAAGCAGAACCTTCTAGCTTGTTTGGTTAGGCAGCTACAGCGCTTCAAACTTAAAAAAAGGAATCTTCTTTTCTTGAATTTGAGACGCTCTAGCGTCGGAACGGTTATAGCTAGAGGGTTGACCTTTTTTTAGTTTTAAAGCTCTCGCCGAGGGCTTTCGAACGGACCCAAACCTAACCTCCTAACTCGTTCGGATGTCGAGATACAAGAGAGCCGTAAAAATTTCTACCCAAAGTGATGAAATTTTTGAATGGCCAAAATGTGAAAATTGGAATTCAATCTGACGGTAAACCGATTTGTAGCCCTATGGTCGCACATTTGCGGAATGAAATTTCAGCCCGATATCTCTAACCGTTTTGGAGATATGGGCGTTTGAAGTTTTCGGAATTCCAAAAATGACGTGAAAATGAGGCTTTAAATCGACATCGCTCTAGTTTTCGTCCCATTTCTCCGTAGGGATGCATCTCTGGTCGACGAAGTTGACGGTTTCAGATAGAAAATTAACCGCTGAATCGATTGCGACCAAGCAGAACCTTCTAGCTTGTTTGGTTAGGCGGCTACAGCGCTTCAAACTTAAAAAAAGGAATCTTCTTTTCTTGAATTTGAGACGCTCTAGCGTCGGAAGGGTTATAGCTAGAGGTTGACCTTTTTTTAGTTTTAAAGCTCTCGCCGAGAGCTTTCGAACGGACCCAAACCTAACCTCCTAACTCGTTCGGATGTCGAGATACAAGAGAGCCGTAAAAATTTCTACCCAAAGTGATGAAATTTTTGAATGGCCAAAATGTGAAAATTGGAATTCAATCTGACGGTACCGATTTGTAGCCCTATGGTCGCACATTTGCGGAATGAAATTTCAGCCTGATATCTCTAACCGTTTTGGAGATATGGGCGTTTGAAGTTTCGGAATTCCGAAAATGACGCGAAAATGAGGCTTTAAATCGACATCGCTCTAGTTTTCGTCCCATTTCTCCGTAGGGATGCATCTCTGGTCGACGAAGTTGACGGTTTCGGATAGAAAATTAACCGCTGAATCGATTGCGGCCAAGCAGAACCTTCTAGCTTGTTTGGTTAGGCAGCTACAGCGCTTCAAACTTAAAAAAAGGAATCTTCTTTTCTTGAATTTGAGACGCTCTAGCGTCGGAACGGTTATAGCTAGAGGGTTGACCTTTTTTAGTTTTAAAGCTCTCGCCGAGAGCTTTCGAACGGACACAAACCTAACCTCCTAACTCGTTCGGATGTCGAGATACAAGAGAGCCGTAAAAATTTCTACCCAAAGTGATGAAATTTTTGAATGGCCAAAATGTGAAAATTGGAATTCAATCTGACGGTACCGATTTGTAGCCCTATGGTCGCACATTTGCGGAATGAAATTTCAGCCCGATATCTCTAACCGTTTTGGAGATATGGGCGTTTGAAGTTTCCGGAATTCCAAAAATGACGTGAAAATGAGGCTTTAAATCGACATCGCTCTAGTTTTCGTCCCATTTCTCCGTAGGGATGCATCTCTGGTCGACGAAGTTGACGGTTTCAGATAGAAAAATACCGCTGAATCGATTGCGACCAAGCAGAACCTTCTAGCTTGTTTGGTTAGGCAGCTACAGCGCTTCAAACTTAAAAAAAGGAATCTTCTTTCTTGAATTTGAGACGCTCTAGCGTCGGAACGGTTATAGCTAGAGGGTTGACCTTTTTTTAGTTTTAAAGCTCTCGCCGAGAGCTTTCGAACGGACCCAAACCTAACCTCCTAACTCGTTTGGATGTCGAGATACAAGAGAGCCGTAAAAATTTCTACCCAAAGTGATGAAATTTTTGAATGGCCAAAATGTGAAAATTGGAATTCAATCTGACGGTACCGATTTGTAGCCCTATGGTTGCACATTTGCGGAATGAAATTTCAGCCCGATATCTCTAACCGTTTTGGAGATATGGGCGTTTGAAGTTTTCGGAATTCCAAAACTGACGCGAAAATGAGGCTTTAAATCGACATCGCTCTAGTTTTCGTCCCATTTCTCCGTAGGGATGCATCTCTGGTCGACGATGTTGACGGTTTCCGATAGAAAATTAACCGCTGAATCGATTGCGACCAAGCAGAACCTTCTAGCTTGTTTGGTTAGGCGGCTACAGCGCTTCAAACTTAAAAAAAGGAATCTTCTTTTCTTGAATTTGAGACGCTCTAGCGTCGGAAGGGTTATAGCTAGAGGGTTGACCTTTTTTTAGTTTTAAAGCTCTCGCCGAGAGCTTTCGAACGGACCCAAACCTAACCTCCTAACTCGTTCGGATGTCGAGATACAAGAGAGCCGTAAAAATTTCTACCCAAAGTGATGAAATTTTTGAATGGCCAAAATGTGAAAATTGGAATTCAATCTGACGGTACCGATTTGTAGCCCTATGGTCGCACATTTGCGGAATGAAATTTCAGCCCGATATCTCTAACCGTTTTGGAGATATGGGCGTTTGAAGTTTTTCGGAATTCCAAAAAATGACGTGAAAATGAGGCTTTAAATCGACATCGCTCTAGTTTTCGTCCCATTTCTCCGTAGGATGCATCTCTAGTCGACGAAGTTGACGGTTTTCAGATAGAAAATTAACCGCTGAATCGATTGCGACCAAGCAGAACCTTCTAGCTTGTTTGGTTAGGCAGCTACAGCGCTTCAAACATAAAAAAAGGAATCTTCTTTTCTTGAATTTGAGACGCTCTAGCGTCGGAAGGGTTATAGCTAGAGGGTTGACCTTTTTTAGTTTTAAAGCTCTCGCCGAGAGCTTTCGAACGGACCCAAACCTAACCTCCTAACTCGTTCGGATGTCGAGATACAATAAAGCCGTAAAAATTTCTACCCAAAGTGATGAAATTTTTGACTGGCCAAAATGTGAAAATTGGAATTCAATCTGATGGTACCGATTTGTAGCCCTATGGTCGCACATTTGCGGAATGAAATTTCAGCCTGATATCTCTAACCGTTTTGGAGATATGGGCGTTTGAAGTTTTCAGAATTCCAAAAATGACGCGAAAATGAGGCTTTAAATCGACATCGCTCTAGTTTTCGTCCCATTTCTCCGTAGGGATGCATCTCTGGTCGACGAAGTTGACGGTTTCAGATAGAAAATTAACCGCTGAATCGATTGCGGCCAAGCAGAACCTTCTAGCTTGTTTGGTTAGGCAGCTACAGCGCTTCAAACTTAAAAAAGGAATCTTCTTTTCTTGAATTTGAGACGCTCTAGCGTCGGAACGGTTATAGCTAGAGGGTTGACCTTTTTTTAGTTTTAAAACTCTCGCCGAGAGCTTTCGAACGGACCCAAACCTAACCTCCTAACTCGTTCGGATGTCGAGATACAAGAGAGCCGTAAAAATTTCTACCCAAAGTGATGAAATTTTTGAATGGCCAAATGTGAAAATTGGAATTCAATCTGACGGTACCGATTTGTAGCCCTATGGTCGCACATTTGCGGAATGAAATTTCAGCCCGATATCTCTAACCGTTTTGGAGATATGGGCGTTTGAAGTTTTCGGAATTCCAAAAATGACGTGAAAATGAGGCTTTAAATCGACATCGCTCTAGTTTTCGTCCCATTTCTCCGTAGGGATGCATCTCTGGTCGACGAAGTTGACGGTTTCAGATAGAAAATTAACCGCTGAATCGATTGCGACCAAGCAGAACCCTGTAGCTTGTTTGGTTAGGCAGCTACAGCGCTTCAAACTTAAAAAAAGGAATCTTCTTTTCTTGAATTTGAGACGCTCTAGCGTCGGAAGGGTTATAGCTAGAGGGTTGACCTTTTTTAGTTTTAAAACTCTCGCCGAGAGCTTTCGAACGGACCCAAACCTAACCTCCTAACTCGTTCGGATGTCGAGATACAAGAGAGCCGTAAAAATTTCTACCCAAAGTGATGAAATTTTTGAATGGCCAAAATGTGAAAATTGGAATTCAATCTGACGGTACCGATTTGTAGCCCCATGGTCGCACATTTGCGGAATGAAATTTCAGCCCGATATCTCTAACCGTTTTGGAGATATGGGCGTTTGAAGTTTTCGGAATTCCAAAAATGACGCGAAAATGAGGCTTTAAATCGACATCGCTCTAGTTTTCGTCCCATTTCTCGTAGGGATGCATCTCTGGTCGACGAGGTTGACGGTTTCAGATAGAAAATTAACCGCTGAATCGATTGCGACCAAGCAGAACCTTCTAGCTTGTTTGGTTAGGCAGCTACAGCGCTTCAAACTTAAAAAAAGGAATCTTCTTTTCTTGAATTTGAGACGCTCTAGCGTCGGAACGGTTATAGCTAGAGAGTTGACCTTTTTTTAGTTTTAAAGCTCTCGCCGAGGGCTTTCGAACGGACCCAACCTACCCTCCTAGCTCGTTCGGATGTCGAGATACAAGAGAGCCGTAAAAATTTCTACCCAAAGTGATGAAATTTTGAATGCCAAAATGTGGAAATTGGAATTCAATCTGACGGTACCGATTTGTAGCCCTATGGTCGCACATTTGCGGAATGAAATTTCAGCCCGATATCTCTAACCGTTTTGGAGATATGGGCGTTTGAAGTTTTCGGAATTCCAAAAATGACGTGAAAATGAGGCTTTAAATCGACATCGCTCTAGTTTTCGTCCCATTTCTCCGTAGGGATGCATCTCTGGTCGACGAAGTTGACGGTTTCAGATAGAAAATTAACCGCTGAATCGATTGCGATCAAGCAGAACCTTCTAGCTTGTTTGGTTAGGCAGCTACTGCGCTTCAAACATAAAAAAAGGAATCTTCTTTTCTTGAATTTGAGACGCTCTAGCGTCGGAAGGGTTATAGCTAGAGGGTTGACCTTTTTTTAGTTTTAAAGCTCTCGCCGAGAGCTTTCGAACGGACCCAAACCTAACATCCTAACTCGTTCGGATGTCGAGATACAAGAGAGCCGTAAAAATTTCTACCCAAAGTGATGAAATTTTGAATGGCCAAAATGTGAAAATTGGAATTCAATCTGACGGTACCGATTGTAGCTCTATGGTCGCACATTTGCGGAATGAAATTTCAGCCTGATATCTCTAACCGTTTTGGAGATATGGCGTTTGAAGTTTTCAGAATTACAAAATGACGCGAAAATGAGGCTTTAAATCGACATCGCTCTAGTTTTCGTCCCATTTCTCCGTAGGGATGCATCTCTGGTCGACGAAGTTGACGGTTTCAGATAGAAAATTAACCGCTGAATCGATTGCGACCAAGCAGAACCTTCTAGCTTGTTTGGTTAGGCAGCTACAGCGCTTCAAACTTAAAAAAAGGAATCTTCTTTTCTTGAATTTGAGACGCTCTAGCGTCGGAACGGTTATAGCTACATAAGGAAACGTTAAGCGTCACGAACCGAGTAAGCAGAAATCAAAACTTTTACTTCTTTTCGGTGTATATTATTTTATATTAGCGTATTCTTAGATAGTATGAACACAGAAAATATAATATCAGAATTTGCAGAATTAAAAAGTAGGAAAGTGAACTTCTTGTAGCAACATATAGGACCAATAAATTTAAAAAAATTAAATGTGTTGTTAATATTGTCAGTTGTATGTATAAATGTATACTACATTTCCTTATTACACGGTATTCGTAGGAAATTTGCATCTATTTTTTGTTGTAAGCCTACGACCGGTAGGGAATAGGCGATGCACAATGAATTCGTTTTATCCGGGTTCCTTCAGAAAATGGTGTATATCGTTTATTACAAATTCCGTAATGTTGTTTTAAGCACCTTTTTGTTGTATGTACTTAGTACATGTCATGTAATATAAAATGAAATTGCTTTTTCAAATTAAATTCTAAAATGAATCGCCAGTCAGTGGTTTTTATAACATAATACTTACGCTTATAATAACTATTCCCCAAACATAAAAAATAAGGAGGGGAGGGGCGGCGGCAAAATATTTTTGCACACAGGCGGCCAAGTTGTTTGGAACGGCACTGGGCATATCGTCCAAATAATCTTGAAATTCGTTTTGCAAGAAATTTAAATTTAAGTATTTGATGTGTTAAGATGTCTTGATAAAAATATGGACCCAACATGGTACCACTTATGATTCCACACCATACATTGATCGAGAAACGTATTTGGAAATTCGTATTAAATGTTTCAGATGGATTTGTATGTTTTATTTGCCAATAATGTGTATTATGTTTATTTAATACACCATTATTAGAAAAATTGGACTTATCTGACCATAAAATGTTATTTAAAAAATTTGGATTTGCAATATTTTGCAGTATTAAATAATTGCAAAATTGTAGTCTTCTCATAGCATCGTCAGGATGATGATTATGAATTTTGTGTATTTTACAGGCCTTGTAATTATATTTTTTCCAAAAGTCATACGTATCTTCGTATGTGTTGTATTTAATTCCAGTGCAGCTTCTCTAATTGAATCTTTAGGGTAAATATTGAAATATGCTAACACATATTTTAACATACTTGAGTTCAATTGTACATGAGATTTTAGTATATTACCAAGTCCCCCAATTTATTCTGTTTTCTTTTTTTTTTTTTTTTTGAGGGTATCACAAGAAAAAAAGGTTGGGTACCGCTGCTCAAGATGCATAAAAATACAAAGAAAGAACAGCGCCGAAAGGAACAGTTGCTTTCAATATTTCCAGAGAATATTTAAACTAAAAAATCTCTAAATAAGCCTCAATTCCATCGTCGATTCCAACATATGTATACACGACAAGCCAAACTTTTGGAATAACTTCCAAAATGATGGGTATAATTCCAAACTGTTAGCCTATTAATAGAAACGACAAAAAAAGCTGAACACCTATTCTACCAGGATTTATTTGTTTAAGTATTAAATAACTACGTAATTTAAAAGTAGATTTTAGGTCAAAAAAGATTGTCTGACATTTTCGATAATAAAAATACAAATTTAAATTATTCCTTTGCATCGATTCCTTCTAAACAAAGAATAATTAACTGTAAAACAATTTACGATTGCATAGAAAGAGCTACCTTTTCAAAAATTCGCCCATTATACATGAATGAATAACGTAACACGTTTAGATTTTCTACAACGAATTGATGTATTACCATAACGTAGTAGAAGGAAAAAAAAGCGCTACAAAATCAATGGAAACCATCCCACACAATTCGTTAATTAAATTAATAAGTAGGCCAAACTCTACTTCATAAATCTATACTTCTAGATAACTAAAAGCCTTGTAGATTGTAATAAGTTAATAGGTGCTGTTATGTACTTACACGCATATGCTAACATGCGTACGTAAGTAATTGTAATTTAGCGGAACAATGAACTTGACTACGTGTAAAGAAAAAAGTCAAGTAAATAATGCGTAACGCCGTATAATAGATAATTGTAGAAACAATATTACCTTTAAAATGTTAAAAGATACGGAAATGTTAAAAAACCTTTGTTATCAACGTTTATGGGTTGTAACAACCACCGACGTTTATGGGTTGTGTTTCTCTGCTAATACCACACCACAAAGCTAGTGAACTATTGCTTTATGAATGCTTCATTCCCAAATGAATTAGAGCTGGCGAAAATAGTGCCGATATACAAAACCGGCGATCAGGGCACACCAGACAACTACAAACCTGTATCTCTGTGTTGCCAGTTATATCTTATACACGTTGGCTCAGGCCTGACCGGGCTGCGAGATATATTGTACGTAGCGCGATCTGGCGTCCTTGCATTTATCCCCGTCGGCCAGCCTCGCCGCGTGCAACTCCCGCCGTAGCTCTGAGAGGAATATCTGACGCGTTCTTTGTCTTTCCGTGCGCTCGTAAGGTTCTAACAAGAGGTCGTGGATTTCGAATATATAATGTTAGTTTATACAACCGCAGAGATGATACAGATCATTAAATGGTATTTTGGGAATTGTCGTAAATGCCTACAAATAAACAAACAGCCTCAAATTCCTCTAATGCATCCCGAGCGGGAGGAGAGAGAAGTGAGGGTTTGTTCGTTAGTTGAAATGGGCGAATTTTGCTCTAGCAACAAATACAAAAGTTACAAAGTTCAAAATTGCCAGAAGATTTTTACCCAATAAAGTAACATTGTTAGAATTTCAATTTATTTTTCTTTATAAGAATCGTTGTTTATTTTCCTATTTAGAATTACTTTTTCGTTCTCTTACATCGCATAGCAGCAACAAAATCAATATAAGAAACTGTACTTTCTAACATAATCTAAAAACACAGAAAAATTACGCAGTAATTCTGTATTAGTACATTTTGTCAGAAGGCGTTGAATTACATATAATATTACGTGATTGAGCGGACAAGCGTGCGTACCGCTGCTCGCTTTATGATATACTGCGACTAGATAGGATCTATCAGTGAGACTCGAATGCGCTGTTGCCATTCAGAAAGGCTATCCCCCGTTCGTATCTGGACCAACGTATATATCTAAAATTTATGAGACAGCAATAAAAACAAGGCTAATTTTCTTTGAAAGGAACAAGGTATTGAACGAAACCGACAATCATAGCGCTTGTGAACACCGTTGATACAATCGTAAGGTGATCCAAATGTCATTCTGTGATCTATGTAAGACATTTGGCGCTATCAGCTACGATATATTACTACAAAAGATGTGCCTGTATGGAGTTCGCAGCCAACCGCTAAAGCTAATTTCGTCACACCTCACTAACAGAGGCAAGGAATATCCGAAAGCCAAAACCTATGCAGAAGGATCACTCATAAAACTGTTAGGTCTGGTGAAACAGGCAAAGCTAACGTAATTGATTTCATGATGGAGGAATCACAATAGATCTGGAAAGATCGCAGTGGGATAGGTCAAGAACTACCTCCAGTACTAATCTAATCTAACAGAAGGCGGCTTGTAGAATGGAATGGATTAAGATCTAGAGCTACCACAAGGTTTAATGATGGATGCACTTTTATTTATAATGTACCCTAATGATTTATCTGCAAACATAACATCCGCCAAAATCAGTCAATACGCTGATGACACATTCATTTTAACACTCTTAAAATGCCGCAGTGACCTATAAGAAAAGAACGATACAGCTGTTAAAGGGGCTGGAAGAGCGGTTCACAGCAAATAAGCTAAAAAATAACAGACACAAGACTAAACACCTTGTAATTATAATCAAGGAGGATACAGTTGGGAACACAGTCAAGTTTCCCGGCGACAACTTGCTGAAAGAATTCAAGCAATCTTTAACTACGAGGCCTACTTTACATTGTTTCATTCCAAAACGAGTTACGGTATGCTGATCTGGGGCTCGTGAAGAGAAGCGGAAGCGATTTTTGTGAAGCAGAAAGCTGAATTAAGAGCCATGACAAAGTCAGCCTACAGAGGAAGATGTAGAAATATATTTAAAGAACACTGCAACTCACCATTTTTTGTGATATTTGTGGCAAAACAAATTTTTGCCACAAATCGTTTTATGGTTTTTCAATATATTCAGCATTAAGATTTATTCACCTTTGCATGCGTTCGAACCAATTCTCGAAACATTTTCTCCACTCTGAAGGTGATATCTCCTAAACATGGTATTTTTGAAGGCTTCAACAGCTTCTTGAGGTGATCAAAATCGTTGCCCACGCATTTTTATTTGACATTTGGTAACGAAGTCGATAGGCGATAAATCAGGTGGATGCGGGGCAATGATATATTGATTTGATGTTTTCTCGTTCAAATAATCAATTGTTTGACATGCTATGTGATGATAAAAGATGATGCGTCGCTGTCAATTGTTATTCCTGATTTCATCGATGATTTCTGACAAGTTGCACACCACTCAGCATTGTTGTTCTTCGAACAAGGCTAAACAGCTTTGACGTCAGCAGGCTGCGACGTGTTTTGAAGTAGGCCATAAACGCGTTTACACGTTCAGGCCGTCTCTACGTTTTGAATTGGTTTATCCAAATTACATTGGTTTTATTAAAAAAAATACTGTGTAGTGATATTTCCGTACTTTGTTGGTGATACCTGCAATGTTTTTCTAGTGTTGTATAAGCGATAAAACCTTTTCTAAAACCTTTTCTACAAAAAACCGTATTTAAAAATGATTGCGGGAAAAGTAATGACAGATTAGGTAAAACACCGCATATTAAGAAATTAAAGACCTTGGTTAAATAGCATGTCTGTAAATTTTCTGGTGAAATTGAACAAAATATCCAATGAAATTGCAATTACTGTATCATTTCAACCTTAGTTTCGTCCAAATACATGACAATTACAAATAACAATAATTAGTCGATTAAATATCATCCACAAATACATCTTTCACGAAAACGGTGCTCGGTTGCGTGTTTAGTTTTTGCTTTGGAACTTTGTTTTTCCAAAATAAAATCGAATGGGACGCGTAGAAGGATTCAGTTGACGACTGGCATCCTCTTTAAACCAGAAGCACTTCAAAACTTAAAAAAGAAATGCAAAAAAACGATTCCTTTATCGCTTTGGCTAATATCGTGTATAACGAAACATCTCCTAAACAGTGTGACGTCATCGAAAAGCGCTCAGCTTCGGTTCGTCTGGGAATACCTAAACAATTGATTGTTGCTTAGTTTCGGACTCGTACGAATATATTCAAGTTTCATCATCTGTTACGATGCAGAGAGAATCCCCACTAGAAAGCCCAGACAGTTGATAAACGGGAGACCCTACAAATGGTTTTAAAACAGAATTGGCCTTATGCGTTTTAGGTAGACAATAACATTTAGGGCAGGTACCATTATAACAGGTTAACCTTTTCACCACCATCTCCTCAATATAAGTATTATCTTTCAGAGATTTAACAAGTTTATTAGTTCTATTTTGAATAGAGGTAGTTGGGTCACTATCCAGTATTTTGTAACTACTTATACCATTTAAAAGTTAATAAGATTTGTCCAAATAATCTGACGTTCAATGCAAAACACACCATACTGAATTCAAGCATAACTTTCACTTCGACAAAGTTACAATATTAAGTCACCAAGAGAACTATTACAAACGTCTTTTCCTTGAAATGTTCTACATAAAAACAACTAATCATACGCTCAATTTCAGAACTGACATTCATAATTTGAGTGACAATTATAGCTATCTATTTGTACGAAAATAGGTGGTCATTAAGAAAATAATTGGTGAGTGCATTAGTAGTTCTAGCTCTAAAACTATTTTGAATATTCCTAGATAGAGAGGCAAGAATAGATTCTGCTGCTATGACATTACGGATGTTAATATTAAATTGTGACTTGCATATTGGGATACCAAACTTGGAGAAAAGTGAAAGAAATCTCTTTACATCAACTGGCAATGCAGTGGAGGACAGATTAACGAACCATTTGTGTTATGAAATAATGTATCCATATCGGAAGAACATTCATTTTTAAGTTTTTGAAATTTAACGAAATTGCAATGTTTGACTTTGTTGAAAATTTTATTATCTATGTTGTACATTTGATTGAAATTCAATAAAGACGTGTACTTAAAGTTTGGCACTATTGATAGAATGTAGTAAGCAGGAGATGTCAGTGAAGGTGTTAGATTTCTTGATCTCAGATTTATTATCCTAACTTATTATTAAAGTTATCCACTCTTAGAACTATTCGTCCTCTTGACTCTGACAGTAATTTCCTCAAATTTCCTGGCCCACTTCTAATAATATGTTTCGGAATGATACCAAATCTTCGACGTCGTAATACAAAATACATTCTGCATTTTCTTCCATGTTCTAACCGTTGTCCTAACGTGTACAGCCAGTACTTCTGCTCTACCTAATCTTTGATTTATTCAAAATTTCTAATCCTGTTATCAGAAATTAATTTTTCTCTGACTTTATACCACCAGGTACGGAAAAACGTTTTTGGTAAATGATCAAAATCTAATGATCACTAAAGTTAAATTTAAATCCGAATTCTGGGGTTAGCTGTGGCTACACACTGAGATCTGGACCATTTTTTCATTCCTACCTTCAATATGAATATTTTCTTAACTTAAAGTTAAATGATTTATTTGGAAATTTTTTTTTTTTTTTTTTTTTTTTTTTGATTTTCTAACCCCAAGAAAATATTCGTTTAATACAAACAGAATTTCAAGAAAATTATTTTTTTATATTAAATCTTCTTGAATAGAGACTGATTTTTGCAAGAAAATCTCATTTCTTCATGCAAGAAACCATTTTTCTGCGTGTATAACAATAGCAATGTTCACCCTTGAAACTGGGTAATGTCCAACAATTTATCTCAATAATCAAATAGACGCTATTTTCAAAGTTCTTTCTATAAACAAACATCATTTCGATCCAAATGAAGCGATTTGAAAGCACATATAAGAAAGCTTGTTTCCAACAATATCGATGCGAGTCCAAATACCACGAATAATGGTTTCTTTGATTGCTAAAGTTATATCTCCGTTAGAGAACTATTTGAAATGACTCGTTTCCATCAGCGCCATTCTGTGGTGCTAATATCTGCGAAATTCTTACCGGATTCTGTATTTGGAAAGTTATATGCTAGGAGACGTAGTGTAGACGGTCAAATAGGTGTGTAGGAGATTCGTCTAGCCTTAGACATGTTATTTTCTAGGACGCACAGAATAAATAAATTATAAAAATATGTGAAAGTATAAAAAATATGAAGAATTGTAAATTTTTACTTTTTTAATACTTATAGGTTACATAATTTTAATTATTTTCAAGAAATTTCAGATATAGAGACAAAAAACGGAATAAAATAAGAGAAATAACTAGAACGCAGATAGAATAAATTCGAATTATTAAAACAAATGAATAGGAAAGAAGAAATCTATAGTAGAGCGATAGGGTTCCGGTATTTACGGTGAAAGTATGTTGCTGTAAGCCAAAGTCGAACAAATCAGGTTTACTACAAGCCAAAACATTGCCCGAAGAAGAGCAGTATTTCGCGTACAGTAGGAGTAGTTGTGAAGCAGCAGGTAGAGCAGATATAGTAGGTATTTGCAATAATAACGAGGGAGATTGGGAAGGGGCACAGGAGGAAAGAGACGGCGAACAAGGTAAAGTGCACCATGTTAATGTGTCAATGGTGACGAGCGGCGATCACGTGAATGGCCCCCATAGTATAGTAGAAAGCATATTCCGTTCACAAACGCGTATTATATGGCAAATGAAGATCCGGGAGCAGCGGACTGTAGTAGAAATTTTCACAGCACTAATACGAATATTTTTTCCTGTTGAGACATAGAAGTATCTTATCGGCAATTTCTTCGGAAGGAAATGAATAATGATTTGCTAGTTATACACAGTGCGACAAATAAGTTTCGAGACTGGCCGCGGAAAACATCATTGAAACAAGATATCTGAATATTTTTCGATTTTTTTTATTCAAAATATTCTCCTCTAGTTTCAATAACGTGAAAATTTAATAAATCACGGAAATTTCGTTTAAGTCGAAAAGGAATAAACACGCAGACGAAAATAAAGAAAATATGGGAAATTGAGAATTCCATAGGCGTTGCCCGTTCAACAGCCAGTAGCATTTTAAAACGTTACAAATACCATTCCTATCGTGAGCGACCCTACCAAGGGCTTAAAAACTGTGACGAAATGAGAAGAATTGAATTTTGTCAATGGTTCATCAGAAAACATAATGAAATTCCAAATTCCACTATGAAAATTCTATGGTGGGACGAGAGTCGCTTCGCCAATTGCGGATTATTTAATCGCAAAAAAATACCGTTTTTTGGTCCAATGAAAATCCATATCTAATTCCTGGAGTCAGATTGCAAGTAAAGTGGGGGTTTAATGTATGGATAGGTGTTATTGGCACCCACATTGTTGGCCTTATCTTTTATAATGAAAACTTAATCTCGGCTAGATATTTAAGCCTCTTGCAAACAAATGTAGCAGACCGGATTATGGAACTCCCGCTTGCTACTTTGCAAAATATGCTTTTTCAGCAAGACCTGCACCCGCACACAATGTTTAAATAGTGACAAACTTTTGAAATAACGAATACCTTGATAAGTGGATTGGAAATCGAGGACCGGTAAGGTGGCCTGCTAGATAGCTGGATCTCACACCTCTCGATTTTTTTATGGGGTTATTTAAAAAATTTGGTGTACTCGAGATCCTATGAAACCGTAGAACTACGTCGAGCAGTTGAAGCAGATGTAAATTGAACTGGTCCAGACACAATCAGGCAATCATGTGGGGCAGTCGTTAAACGTAGTATATTGTGCATACGAGAGAATGGTGGCTTGTTTGAATACCTAATTCTAGGATTTTGTTAATTTTTTTTATTGTTGTCTCAGTCACTGATTTTGGTCATTTTGATAGTATTAGTACGTTGCATATTACTTTTATTTTTGTTTTAGTGATGCTAGGTCGTCAAATTTATATCAGTGTTCTTATGAACCACTTTTAAGTAGTACGACCGCAAGCACATACGTTAAATCACAGCCTACTACGGTCAAATTGTAATTATGCTATTTTTCATAGTTTTTCTTCATTGAACACAGGGATGTTAAACATGGCTGAAAAACATTTCTATGACCATTTCAAAAATGTAAAAATCCAATATGACGCCCATAAAAAAAACAAAAGTTGGGTACAAGCGCAAGGAACCCAGCGAGCTTAGAATTTTTCTAAGACAATTTTTAAAGACCTCATTACTAACTACCCATATGCCGAAAATTTGATGACTGTATTTTTTATAATAAAGGAAATATTAAGGTTTTTAGAAAACGCACACTTTTGGTTTTCACCCTGTATCTCAGTAACGGAATGGATTTTTTAAAATGTAATCCCGGATTGTACTTAGCCGTATAAATGCGCAACTTTTTCCCCAGTTAACCGACATTGTATCTCTAACGGTTTCCAATATGGTGCCCAATGTACTTCACGTTATCCTGGACACCCGCTATAGTAAAATATCTGACAGGAACACTTTATCTTAAATCCAACTGTAAATTTTGCTAGGGCTTCTGCAAATTTTGCTAGATTAAACAAACGCGTTGTAATTCTGGTTATAAATTGTTCTTATTTTAAAAATGAAAGGGTCGCTGTCCCCTGTGTGGTCCTCTTCAACATAACTACTCTCTAAAACAATATCCTTTCTTAATCTCTCTGATAGTTTTAGGTTTGGAAGCATCAAATCAGTTTTTAATTACCTATTTAACTACTGTTGTGATTACCATGAATAATTAAAGATATCAAACAACAAGTCTTTTAACAAGCTTTCCGCAAACTTGTGACTGCCGCGTGCAAATTATATAAATACGATTTGTTACTAATTATATTAATGATGCATAGTATGCAGATATTACTCAATAAACCGCTAAGTACTTGAAATTCCAACGGGTAATTAATTCTAATTACAAATCCTTGCGCAATTTGCATAAGTTACAAGTCAATAGGAAAACAATTGTCGCGTTAAGGTATTCGATCATTTATAGCGATTAATTGCTGGAGAAGAAAAAATGTTTAAGGATAAAAATGAAGCATGCCCGGACTGAAGGACGCTTATATAATAACAAAAACAGCCTTGCATCGGCTTTTTTTCTTAGAAAGAATACGTATACGCATGTTTCAAATGCAAAATAAGTTTGATTAAAAAAATACTAATCGGTAATTGAGAATTCTAGGATTAAAATTACTAATACTAAAGTAGTTTTACAAGTTTCCCAGGACACTTCAAACAAGGTTATTTAACGAAACTTATCCCATCCTGACCGTGCCCCAATTAACCAATCTACTGTAAGTAAGATTGAAAGAAAATTCAGACACGTTGGTGGCGTTAGGGATCTACTAAAGCGCGACTATCCAAGGTACCCGAAGATCCTAAATCAAACATCCTTTTCTCAACTGAAATGAATCTTCACGTCATTCTTAGACAAACATCAAAGGACTATAGAGTTGGATAAGGAATTGATTGAAATACGTTTGGCCTAATCATCCATTAGGCCAACCCAAATGTTAATATAAATATTGACGTTGAAATCTAGATATGCCTATTGCCTTCGGATTTTCGAACTCCCACCTATGAAGGTTTGTCGTATTTGTGACGCCAGTTCTTGTGAACGTAGCCCAGAGAACTATTTTGCAGAAATTAAAATTGAAACGTGACTGTCTTAAGATCCAATTAGGATAGACTAGACGAGGATAGCGATCTGACTCAAGCAAATCTTGCAACTTACGATAATGATATGGATGCAGATCCTTACGTTTTAAAATTTGCCAAATACTTGTTCGTGGCACTCCAAGTTGCCTAGAAATTCGACGTACACTAATAGTTGAATCCCTTCTAACAGTACACAGAAAAAAGTTCTTGAATCAAACAAATATATAACTTTTGTTTAATTCAACAAAGATTTATTTGAGTGAAAGCAATTATTTAAAGAACAACAGAGTGAATTTGTTTGTATGTAAATACAAACGTTATTATTTGACATAATTTGTTGAGTCAAACAAATATATACTAGAATCATTGTTGGCAATTTCCGTTGCGTCAACGCAGACAATTGCGATCGTAGTCCTAGTTTAAGTTATGTAAAATGGTGGTTTGTAAGCGGTGAGATGTAAATGAAGAAAATGATAGGTAAGTAGGATAATGGATTTATATATTTTTACCATTGGGTAACTAACGTTAAAATTTCTGTATAAAAAAGAATAATAAAATAATTGCCACAGATTGGTGAATATCAGAATTCCTGCTTGTATTAGAGATTAGCAAAAATTACAAAAATCTCATCGATATCGTTTTCAAGGCCAGTAATACCAATGTTAGCAGTCTAAATAAATTGCGATTCAATTCGCCACACATTTAACAATGCTTTGATCTTTCCGTTTTCATATTTTGTAACTAATTATTAGTATATTACCTCCCTTTTTTGATATAACAGGTATTTCAGCAAAGGCAAGTAATAAGACATGCTTTCATACATAAATCCGTTGAGATTTCTGCTGTTCTATCTCCTATACTTTTTGTCATAATACCTAGCACCCTTCTAGCACCTAACCATATAGTTATCTCTGTCACTCGTTCGCGATTGTCAGGATTTCTACGAGATTACGGAGGTAGTATGTAAGTTTTGTAATAGAGCATGCTCGGTAACTCCTGGCACACTTTGTTTTAAGTATTTTAATTACGAACTGTCAAAGTAAATGTAAAATAACTGTTTAGTTGTCATTAGTTATTCATGGTGTATAACTGACATATGTTTTATAAACCTACGATTCGTGGTTTTGAAATGAGAACTGTTAAGAACCAAGAAATCGCAAAAAGAATTTACTACTACTTTGAAAATTCTGCGAATCGAGTGAAGACGGATATGATTAGGCATTTTACGAAAGAAAAAAGGTGGTCAGAAGGGCTATATATAATGTTTTGTCACGCTATGAAGTACGTAGATCTGCAATTTATAAATCGGGAGGAGGAAGGCCAATATTTGTAAGAAATAAAACGTTATTGTCTTGTGTTAAAGCCCTTTACAAAAGAGATCCAAACATGTCTGAAAGAAAGGCGGTTGCCCTGTTAAATACATCGCCTTCATATTTACATAAAGTTAAAGTTAAAAAAGCTGGAATTAAATCTCACGTATGTAAAAGTATCCCACATTAATGTTAACGATCAAGAATCGAGAACGAAAACTGCTTGCAGAAACATTCTCGAAAAATTGGCACCACCAGGAAGCGGAAAAGTTATTATCATGGATGATGTGCTGTTGATCCAAAAGATGTTCCTGGGAGAAAATACTATTACTGTGCCACAAATACAGACGTACCAATTGAAAAAAAATTTAAACTTAAGAAAAAAATGTTCAAAAAATATCTGATATGGCAGGCGATGGATGAACATGGGAATGTTTCAAAACCGTATATTTTCACAGGCACCATGAATTGAAAAATTTTCCTAAATGAGTCTTTACGCAAGAGGCTTATTCCCTTTATCAAAAATAGAAATGTTCTGTTTTGGCTTGATATGGCAACATATCATTACGCTGTCAAATTCATAGAATTTCTTCAAGAAAATAACATAGATTTTGTATCAAAAGTAAATAACGCTCCCAATACACCCCAGGTCCGACCCATTGAAAAGTATTGGGCATTATTGAAGAGAGAGTATTCTAAAAGGAAAACCCCTGCGAAAAGTTTGAATTCCTTCAGACGTATAATGACGGCTATTGCCCAAAAAGTTTCAAAAACTAGTAGTACATCTTTAATGAGCAATGTAAGAAAGTTACGTCAAGTAGGTAGACTAGGAGTGCACGAACCTTACCATAAGTAGAAGTTTAAATAAGTATGTTGCTTATCATTTCAAATAAAGTTCATTGTTGCTGAAATATTGCGTTTAGTTTATAGGTTTTTTTTAATTTTGTGCCAAGAGTTACCGAGCATACGTAATTTTGTACGTATACAATTACAAAATTACGTATATATAAATAATTATTGTTTTTATAGATACCTATATAAAAGTGCATACCTTTTAACAATTTTTTATCGACGTATTTTTGCGGCTGTATATTATAACGATTTGGACATACTACAGTCTGTTTAAAGTTATCGGCGCACTATACCTAACTTTCGTATTATTAATATTGTTAATATCAGGTTTCAACTTCGACGTCGGGACCTAACCCAATCAGGTAGGTTCCTGAGAAATGTGAGTCATCTCGAAGAAACTCGAAGGAAATCTGTAAGACTTAAGGTTCATCGTTTGCGATCACGTAGATCTTTAGGAAGGCCTTGATATCATCTTAACGTAATGGAGGGAATTGCAAGAATAAAAGTACCACGTTGCTACAAAATGGAGATTAATTTTCAGCATTATGCTTGTTCTTTATGTACTTGTGTTAATTTATCCACGAATGAAATTATTGATTTATTGCAACAGTTTCTCATCAACCGTTCGCGGAGTGTACATACAGTACCATTCATGGAAGTTCGGGCAAGCTGACAAATTATATTAACTGTTTAGGAAAGAAATTTAAAATTATATAATATACATTATTTCTGTGAGGAATTATTAAAACTAACCTTTTCCGGAAGCCTTTTACAAATTTTCAGGTAGTATTTGTCTGTTATAAGACCGTTATCATAAAATATATAATTATGTTGGAAATCCCCAATAATTACAGTGACAACAAAGCTTTATAATAATCACTAAAAGAGTTAGCTGATTCACTCGTGTTATCTGGAAATATTCATATACCCTTTATAAAGTATTATAACATTTGTAAACACAGTAGTTCTGAAGAGATTGTTATTGTGAAAGTATCTGTGGTTGTGCAAGTGAAAAATAAAATAATTTCGGTTTGACTGCTTAAAATGCCCCGTGGAAAGCCTCTAGCTGTTTCAAAACGATCTGCTATTATTACCTTGCATCAGGAAGGGTACGCAGAAAGACAGATTGCGGATAAATTAAAAATAAAAAAATCAACAGTACATGATACTATAGTTCGATTTAAGACAATCGGTGACGTGCAAGATCGTAATCGGCCAGGACCGTCAAGAAAAACGACTCCTGCGGAAGATTTACGAATAAAAATAATTAGTAAACGCAATAGAAGACTAACAGCATCAGAAATTGCTGCAGAATTCAGTAATGAGCGAGATTTCAAAGTTTCTGTGAGTGCTGTGAAACGTCGGCTGAAAGGGGCTGGGTTGCATGGGCGAGTGGCTTGTCGAAAACCGTTACTCCGAAGAGGAAATAGGCTGAAACGACTGAAATGGGCACAAGCTCATAGAGATCGGACAGTAGACGACTTTAAAAACGTTTTGTGGACTGCCGAATCCAAGTTTGAGGTTTTTGGAAATAGACGGAGAGTTTTCGTACGCAGAGCAAGAAGGGAAAGAATGTTACGGGAGTGTATAGTTCCTACGGTGAAGCATGGAGGCGGATCTGTAATGGTTTGGGGTTGTTTTTCCTCAATTGGAACAGGGACTTGCTCAAAATTGAGGGCATAATGAAAAAAGAAGAGTATTGGAAAATCCTGGAGGAAAATGCCATACTGTCAGGAGTCCGATTAATTGGTCGTGGATTTGAATTTATGCAGGACAATGACCCCAAATATAAATCTAAATTGTGCACAGATTACTTGCAGCAAGAAGAAAACGGAAGAACCCTAAAAAATATGGAATGGCCGCCACAGTCCCCCGATCTGAACCCGATAGAGTTGTTATGGGAAGAATTAGACCGATGTGTTAGGAAAAAGTGTCCAAAATCGAAGGAACATTTGTGGACCATTGTCCAGGAGGTATGGACAAGCTTGCTCAATGAAACATTAGCAAAATTAGTGAATCGGATGCCGAGAATAGTGGCAGCAGTCCTAAAGGCAAAAGGTGGATTTTTCGATGAAAATCGGGTTTAAATTAATTGTATTACATTAACTTTTTCTTTTTAATAAATTTATGTTTGCAAATATGTAAAATCATGTAAGTAAGTATTGAATGCATGGCCATTTAATATTTCTCTTATTTTCTTTGACTTCCGTACATTGTTTTGCTTGTCCGAACTTCCATGAACGTTAGTGTATGTTTGAATCAAATAACGAAATAATTTTATTGATTTTATTATAATTAATAATCAGGTTATTAATAGAAAATAAATACACGTATTTTTACATCTTAGAAAAACAATTACAAAAGCGTTTCACCAACATAAAATTAACAAAAAACTCAGATAACAACTCACGAGCATACGCTCTACTTATAAAGAAAGTCGTTATTATATTATATAACAGTTAATTTATACCAACAAAATTAACACTCACGAACGTGGAAAAATGTTAAGAGAATTAAATTTTCACCATCAACATGATAATATGAAAACCTAGAGGCGTGAACCATGTGAATATGGCCGCGCCACTTCTTATACGGTCCATTACGGATTTTCTACGGAAACTGATTCCCAACAAAAGTGTGAATACAGCACAGAAGACGTTCACATTTACAACACATACAAACCATCAGCATCCGGTACTGAAACTACGAAATGACCTACTCTCTTATAGATACATGTACGTGTTGCTGCCCGTATTAATTAGTTTAATTCTGAGACTTGAAGTATGTGGCTAATGATCGATTTTGATTTAGCTGTTACCAACTTTCGGTTTTTAAATACCCTTATCTGGCCGGCTTAAATTTGCCGTATCGATCATGTGGCGTGTTCCTCGAAGATGATTAGAAGCTTATCGTTTATCAGGGACCACATATTCTGTTTGCGTATTGAATGACTAATAAACGCTGGAAATACAATTGGAAATAAATAAAAATCCGTATGGAGTAAGAATTAATTTCAAAGTAAACTGTTCTGACGTAGATGAAAATGTAGTAATGAAGTAAGCGATAAGACATGAAACATACCATAAAAATTCGATTTTTTATTTTGTAAACCATGACCTTTGGAGCCATGGATACAATTGACGATATCGCACGAGATCAGTCAACTTCGTCAAAGTAGATTCTTATTCGGATTATTGCTAGTGGCTAGTTCTAAGGTGATGTCCTATAAACTTTATGTTTATAACTAAAGCTGGCCACGAGCGGTACCGCGCAGTAGCGTAGAGTCGACCAGGCTTCGCGTTCCACTTATTCTGCTAATAGAGATGTTTGCTGCCGCAAATAATTTCGCTCATCTTTTAAATAAAAATTAAATAACACGTGCTCAAACACTTACCATTTTAAGAGTCCTCCGTGAAATCACAAAGTGAATAATGTCTGTTAAATATCTGCAACATTAGATATGTTTCAACTGTTGTTTCGGCAAAACTAGTACGGCATGAGGAAAAAATGCGTTTATATGCAGAGAACGAACGTTCTACATCTAGTGACGTAATATTTGCGTAAGTAAAATAATCTTTCAAATAACTTAACGATTCTGTTGACGCACCTTCACAAATGTGTCTTAATGTGCCAAAATCAGAATTTTTTCTCAAAAACACTTTCAAATTTTTCTAGAACAGAAACACTTTGTGCGTCTTCAATCGCGCATAGCTGTGCGTGAACATGTTGCACTATTTGTAGAGATTCTTCTAACGGCACCGCAGGATTTTGTAATTTTTCTATTGCATCTGCTAGCCGAAGTAATTGTCGTGAATGATTTTTAAATCCATTTTAACCTGACTATCTTGAAATTTCGACTGGCTTTTCTGGATAGCGGCAACTTCCTTTGTATCGAATTGTAAAACCACGTTCTTAATATTGTCAAAATATTTATGATAATAAAACGCGGCCTGTAACCATGTTCACCAACGAGTTAGAATAGGTTCTGGTGGCTCTCGTATACGGGGGCACAGTCTGTGAAATTCGCGAATACGTTTCGGTGATTTGACAAATACTGCTTTGGTATGCGCTATTAAAGCGTCTACCTCAGGATAAGGATAAGGATTTTCTGATACTATCCGCCACAAGATTGAGAGCATGAATTTTACACGTAATGTGTAACAAATTAGCAGAATGCTTTTTAAGAGACCGGCCTACAGAAAGCATGTTTGCAGCACCATCACTCACTAACATCAAGGGTTCGTTTGTTGAAAGTTCAAACTTGTCCAATGTATTTAACACTAACTTTGAAATTACTTCGGCAGTACACTGTTGTATTCGTTTGGAGACTAATAGAATTGAAGGTGCCGATTGATGAGGTTCCAATTTGCGTGCCATTACATTAAGAACAGAATGTTTCTTCCGATCTGTTGTTTCGTCGACACATAACCACAATTTTTGATCTTTCAACTCCGATTTTATTTTTTGTTCAATATGTTCGCACGCAGATGGCACAATTCTTCATAACGATGTTCGACTTGGTAATTTGCACTCCGAATAGTTATTCCAAAAGCAGATAAATGGTTCCTTGTCTAGTAAATCAAACGGTATATTACATGCGATAAACGTAAATTTTTCATTGTCTCGTGCGCAATTTCTTTTTGAGACATGCTTTTCACTATTTACGTGTCGTAGACAATGTTGTCTGGACCAACACATTAACGGGATTTTACAGATTACACATTTACTTTTAGCACCTTCATATATTAAGTCTGGAATTTCTGCAATAAATTTTCGAAGTTTGTCCGACCGCGGTCGTTTTGCTGACGAAATCAGAATTTTTCCAGGACAGATAAACAATTGCGCAAATGACCGGCAGCGAAAATGTCCGTACTGCTCCGCAGACGAAGTAATACTACCGTTCCTCTCGATCCGAACTGATTCTACGCCGATGCGCGGTACCGCTCGTGGCCAGCGTTATTTATAACTCCAACCTTCCCTTCTACCTTGAATTTTTACTATGATTTGAATATTTCACACTTTGAACATTAAAGAGCGCATTGTACCTCATCCAAGCGGTACCTACACACCCCCGTCACAAAAAGTATCGCATAATTTTCAAAATAGGAAAAGGAGAAGAATTAAATATAAATTTTTAGCAAAAACATTTTTATACACATATATTAGGTTTCTAAATCCCCTAATTCCATACTTAAACCTTTTTTTGTTGAAAGAAAAAAATGCACAAAAGGGAATAACGTGATAAATTTATTATATTAAAAAATGAGTAATTTAATGCTATAACAAGCAGCCTAAATCGTGGCCATGATTGAAGATAAAAGATCGCAGCAATATGTGACTGAAGTTATAGGAATCAACCAGTCCAGCGTTTCTAGAGGTTTTAGGTTTAGAGAAACTGGAAACTACAACGCTCTGCTATTCTGTGATACAGAATAGCATCGACAACCAAACAATACTAAAACTCGATACTAAAACTAGATATTCAATTTACGAAGTTATACTCGAAATATCTTTGAACTTACACTCTTGTTTGTTGTAAGAACGTCTTGTGTTAATTTTGAAGATTTACGAAATGGAGAAATTGTACAGAAGACGAGTTTCGTCCCCATTACCCCACATTTAACATTGTTTGGACTTAAATTATTTAGTACGGCCACTCCGAAAATCTCGGGGAGGAATAGAGGCTTTCGAAAAAGGGCTAATATCCGCCATAGGGAATTTCATATTAACCGAGTGGCCATACTGAATACGCTATACGTGTTCGAATGACAGCTGCGTTTGACGATGTAAATATACACCGCTTCAGTATACAGGATGTCTCACAAGGAACTGCATCAATCGATATATAAAAAAGTATGCATTGGCAAATTCTGAAAAGTTGAACTATTGAACCAAAACATTTTCAATAACATACGACTTCCGGTTATACCGGAAGTAGCTGTCAACTTTATGTTAAATGAAACACCTGATATATTACATTTTTGAATTCCTAGTTTAATTTTAAGGTTTCTTTGATAGAACAACTATGTTGCCCTTTCTAACCATTTGAAATATTTGCATTTTTTGAAAATTTTTTACAGATAGACGAGTGCATGTGAACTTGCTTAATAACTGTGAAAGTGTTTAACTTGGAAAATTTAAATTTTGCAGAACTGCGGACCGTGGAAGGAAGTTTTTCAAGTAATTTTAGCATTCAATTTGTTTTATTTAAAAAGAAAAAAATCACTATATACTTGAGAATTATAAATTTAAATCTTTAGCTTTTTCTTTTGCCTTATCGATCCCTATCCTCTTCACGTCTTCCCTTACTTCACTCATCCAGCTAGATCTAGGTCTTCCCCTATTTCTTTTTTCCGATGGCTCCCAATTTGTTATTATATTTAATATCTTGTCCTCTTCCGCTCTCCACATATGCCCCAACCACTTTGCTCTTTGCTGTTTTATCTTCTTAACTATATCTTCTCCACATTCTTTCGCTACTTCCTCATTTGTTCTTATCCTATATTCCAAATTTTTCATTCCAACTGGTCCAAGTATTGATCTCAGTATTCTTCTCTCCGAGACTCTTAAATTTTCTTCATCCCTTTTTGTCATTATCAATGTTTCCGCTGCGTACATTATTACTGGTCTTATGGTTGTTCTATAAATTTTTATCTTTGTATTCTTTGAAAGATTTTTGCTTCTTAGTAGGTGTTTATTTATATGTAGAGCTTTGTTAGCTGCCATTGTTTTCTCCTTTATTTTCATTTCTCTATTACCATCATTTGTAATGGTGACTCCCAAATATTTGAACTTGTCTACTTCCTCAAAAGTATGATTCCCCACTCTAATTTTTCTATTGCTCAGCTCTTTTCCTATTCTCATTATTTTTGCCTTGTTCTCATTTATTTTCAATCCCATCCTCTTACCTTCATCTACTATTTCTTTTAAGATGTTTTTCATTATCTCCCTTTTTTGCCACGATTACTATGTCATCAGCGTACGCTACTAATTGTCCCCCTCTTGTTCTTATTGTACTTTTGTTGACTCTTCTGGTGATGTACTCCAGTACTATATTAAATATAGTTGCCGACATCGCATCCCCTTGCCTAACTCCTTTATTTATAGCAAATTCTTCAGTTTCACCTTTACTTGTTATTACACTAGCTTTTGTTCCATGCATTGTCATTGCTACAAGTCTTCTTAGTTTTGTTGGTACTTCTAACTCCTTCATCGCTAACATAATCATATTTCTATTTAGAGAATCAAACGCTTGCTGAAAATCTACGAAAAGCAGTTCGAGGTTTATATTATGTTGATGAGTTTTTTCTACAATTTGTTTAACTATGTGTATTGTGCCAACTGTTGATTTCCCCTTTGTAAACCCGCATTGATATTCTCCTATTTTATTATCCGTTACCTCTCTTATTCTTCTCTGTATTAACGTAGACAAAACCTTGTAGGCGGTTGGTAGTAATGTAATCCCCCTATAGTTATTACATTCAAGCTGACTTCCTTTCTTATGTACCTTTATTATTTGGCCTGTTTTCCAGTCCTTCGCCTAAAATGCCAATTTAAAGATAAATAAGAAGGCATGGACATTTACAAAAACAGAAATCACTTAATGAATTCAGATTTAGGACCACTAAATTCCAGCCTTTATACTTTGTTACATCATGTTTAGTTAATTACAGCTGTAATTATAACCATGTGCAATGAACCGCTTCATAGAAAAACAAGGATTTTAATAACTCACGTCATCCTTACCATTTACATTTTAATTTAGGGATTATTTATTATTTATAATAAATTTATAATAAATAATATCTATTATTGGTGACGACCTTGTTTATTACTTCTGAGCACATAACGTAATGAAAAATAATATTAATCACCGCCAAAGCAAATTTATTCCAGTCAAATATTTTTAATTAAGGCATTCGTTGCGGCAGAACGCAGTAAAATGAAATTGTTAAAATTTCAGGATCTTACTGAACTATTTATATTCTACTCTTTCATAGGTTCTCTTTTTACCTTGTAAGCGACTTTTTAACGCTGCAATATAAAATTTAGCAATGAAAAATTTACATACATATGGATACTACAGATATCTTCATCTTTCGTGTCCACCATTGTGCAAGGACAAATTCTATTCCTCGAGTTGTTGCTAAAAATAAACCGTGTGGGAGAATTTGACAGCGTAGTTAAATTTCTTATACATTTCCAGTAATAAGTTCAAGGTTTGTTTTGTGTGGCTAGGCACCATATAGATTGTAACGCGCAGTGAATGAACGTTTCAAATTTTATATTGCCTGCAAGCTTATACAGCCGTTGGTCTCCAAACTAGAACCGCTTTAAGAAGATTGATTATAAAAAAAAACAACAAAATTAATGGAACGCTTGAAGAAAACTTGCTACGTTTAAAAGTTGATAATATTATAAACTGTCCAAATGTTATGTTAACTCAAGTCAATTTTTTAAAATACGTGACCAACTTAAGGTTTTTTTTGGTACAAAGTCCTTTTCATTTTTGTTAACACCAAAAACTGCTCAAAATAATAAACTCGTAATACAGTATTTTCTTAAGGGTAATAAATTGTTTTCTTAATTCCAGAAAGCGTTTAGCTTTTGTTCAAAATCAATAACTTCATTTTCTTAAAATAAAGCATATTTTATTTAGAATTCTTATATACAAATTTTATGCAAATAATATGATTAATTCAATAAAAATGTTCGCTGAAGTCAAATAAATGGCAAAGAAAAATATATTTGTTTCAAACTGACAAAGTTCTTTAAAAGAAAGAAATGTATTATTCAATCATACATATTACGTATATTAAATCAAACAGATATATTTTCAAATCAAGCTAGAGGTTATTTGTTTCAAGAGGTTATACGTTTGAATCAAATAACGATGTCAAAAAAATTATCTGTTTAAATTAAAAAAATATATATCTTTGTCGCCATTTAAAATTACGATTTAGTTGACTGAATGCATATTTCTTTGGGTCAAGAACTTTTTTTTCTCTGTGTAACTGTTATGTATAAATTGAATTTTGCTTGACGCCCTATTTCGGTTCTATCAATAATTTACTTCAAGTACAATTGCATTCTAATTTAATTTTGGTTAATAACATCATTGTAACGTTGGTTCCATTTCCACACATTTGTCCATGACTGTATGTTTACCCGAATAAATGTTGCGAATATATGTTAAACCAATGCACTATTTCAACTGTTATATTTAGACACTTACACAATACTGGCACTTCAAGTGTGATTTCATCATGTTTCCTGATAAACGATACTATTATATTCTGTAATTATCCAACGTTTTTTTTTCTGTTTCCTTTCGATTAGGAGCATATTTTATTTACGCCGATTAAATAGAATTTGATTAACAGAATAGAGTATTTTATTCACCATATCAACTAAAACGAACTTGTCACTAACATCCGCACCGGCTATTGCGAAATAAAAAAAAAAGTCTTAAGCAGGGCGATAGAAAAGAATCTATTCGAAAGTGTAATCTCGTTCCTGTATACCCGGCACTGGCAGTTACAAATATACAAGATAGTAATTATACCAAGGATCCGCTTTTGCCTACGTTATATTTAGAAGTTTTTAGATAAGAGGTCGAGGTTATCTGTATTTATTTTAAAAGATTGTGCACTCTTCAGAGCTTCATATAACAATTATGATACATGTTTGTACATGTACTGTACAAATATTTGTCGATGTAATAAGATTTGTGGAATTCCTTATGTATAAGAGGAATAACTCTCTCGTCTCCTTCAAAATATAAACAGTACATAGTTTATCGAAAACATCGAGAACTCAACTAACTATTCATGTAAATGTAGACACTCCAAAAATAAACATAACGTTTGCTATAGTAAACCCGGGAATGTTAGATGTTATAACAGATAGAAATCGATAAGATAACATGCTAATTTATCGCCGCTAATCTTTGAAATAATTGAAATAGGATACGATATTGTTCTAAGAAATTAAGTTGGGAAAAAACAGCAAGCAGAAAGTTATTAAATCAAATTCAAGGTTGCAAGATAAAGGGGAATTGGATTGAACTAATAAGATTCCTCAGTTACTGTACGTGTGTGCAAGTTCTGAAAATAAGGGACTATCCATAGATTATAGAAAACCTTTACGTGACGTCAGCTGAGTTCTGTGTGTTACGTTGAATTTTGATGGCTTAATTTCTTTTCTTTCTAACATCACATTAAATTTAGCTTTTGCATTATTTCTTGTTGCATTTATAAGTGACTAGTGAAAGAATGCTTTAATCCAGGGGTATATCGCAGCCCTCTGAGAGTTGCGTCAAAGAAGAAAGGACCAATGATTCTACTGTCAACTATCCCCTTCAGTAATCCAGTGGATTTTCTCTACTCCAGTACCTGCAATTTTGTCGATTTACTGTTACATTTAAGCAAAATGAGGCTTCATCCGGAAAGATATATCACAAAACTGCATTCGGCGATCGGGGTCATCTTCATAGAGTTCTTGTAGTAGTTGTATTTTGTATGGATGGTATTTTTCTGTTTTTAATGCACGTAAAACTGATCGCTGAGAAACTTCATCGTTTGCTGCAAGTGATCGAGATACACCATGAGGATTCTCACCCATACTTAACAAAATATCAAGTTCAACATCTTCATCCATTTTCTTAGGACGCCCTGCATTTGAAATGTGTTGACATGCATAGTTTCTCTGAATTTTTTTCTCGATTTTACTCACTGTGGATATTTCTATATGCTGACGCAATAAAAATGTTTGGTAAATAAAGCGAATATATGCACATGTTGACATGTTTTTATTGCCAGTATCAGTTTTTTTTTTGTTTGTTTGAAAACGGCATTTGCGTACTGTAACAACTGTAAAAAGTAAAAAAAGTAGTTTCTTCAAAAATCTGTTGTACTTAATACCGTAACAATAAATAATAATATAATAAACAAACGTAACTTCTTAACAGTGTGGATAGGATTGTTGAAAAACCTGCCATCAGGTATGTTTCCACATTTGTCTCGGTGAAGGATGTTCGCTATGATGAAAAAAGGTTCTTATATTCCGAGACATCTACGGAAGTAACATAGGCATAATTAAAATAATCCTTAGAGTTAGTTAATGAATCTGCAGATACACCACCACACATTAATCTTAAGCTCGTATAATCGAAATTTTTTTTTAAACACTGTCGCACTTTGCTATAATGCGACTGTTTTTTGCGTCGTTTATACCATGTAGCAATATATTAACTTCGTCCACGATTTGCACCGATTCTACTAAGGACAACCCAGTATTTTGCAATTTTTCTGTTGCGTTAGCAAGCGTTTATAATTGTTGCTAATACTTTTTTTTAAATCCGTTTCAACGGAAGTATCTAGAAATCTTTTTTGGCTCTCATTAATAGCTGTAGCTTCGTCAAGGTCGAATTGTAAAATCACAGATTTTACTTCTTGCAAATGTTCAGAATAATAAAAAGCCGCTTGCAACCATGTTCCCCAACGCTTAAGAGTCAGCTGTGGTGGTTCGCGAATATCAGGACAAATGTGAAATGTTCGAATCCGTTTGGGTGATTTGAGAAACACTTTTTCTGTATTTGCTATTAATGCATCCACCTCGGGGTAACATTCTCGAATAGTTTCTGCCGCGAGATGTAAAGCATGAACTTTACACGTAACATATAAAAGTCCTTCACACTTTTCTTTAAGAGAACGGCCTACACTACACAATAGCTGCTTTCGATTTGTTTTATTAATTGTACCGTATCGTTCCTCAAAGTACTGTACTGAACGGTACCGATAGTGAGCTAAATGCAAAAGCATTTTTTGCACTGGACATAAATATAATCATTCTAACCTAACTTTATATATTGAGAAATTTAAACAAAAAGAAATTCTCCGAAATAAGTCCTGTATGTAATGTAAATCAATGAACACAGGTGTAATCCTAAACCTAACCTCAGTGAGTGCAATAATGTGAAGAATATCAATAAACCTATGTTTTGCGCATGCGTCAACAGAAGAATACGGAATGTACCAACTTTTCGGTAAGGACACGAAGGGAAAGGGGATTTCAAAAAAAAAGTACCGGTAGGAACTATCCGTTCCTTTCAAATGGAACACACATATTTGAAATTTGTACCGTACGAACGGTACAGTACAGTACTTTGGATCAAATAGAAAGCAGCTATTATCTCTGCTCCATCGTTCATAAACATCAACAGTTGACTAGTTGACATTTGAAATTGTTGTAACGTATCGAATACTACGCCCGTAATTGCTTCGCCAGTACACTTTTTTAGTCTTTTGCTAGCTGAGGTAGCCCGTGCCGATTCATCTGCATACATACGTCGCGTCGTGGGCGCAGCAACCTCACTTCTAACCTGGCGCGAAGCTCTCTGTACCCGGCCTATTGATACGATACCTACTTGGTCTGTAAAAACTTATCTTTACTTTTTGGCATGCCTTTTTGTGGTAAAATTTAGGAATAGGCGGATAGTATTTCGAACATGTGATTTAAAGGAAATAATCATTTCATTTCTTCTTCTTTTTTCAACTTACGAAAGTTAAACAGAAAGAATTTCAAAATTAAGCATAAAGTAATCCTTGCTTCAGAGGCACCTGTTATCCGGTAACACTTTCAGTGAATTATGAAATCATATCATACGCACTCTACAAAGTTATTTAAAAGGAAAAGCATAAATATTTGAACAAGTTCTCGATACCTTGGATAAAGTATTCAATAATACAATACAAAAATATTGATAACGATCACGCAGGCTTCTCTGTGAAGAAGGTTCTCGATATTTTATCAAAACATCCACACGAACGTGACAGGACACATACATATATACCTAACAACTTACACGAACCAAAAAATATTGAACTTTGATCAATCACTTTATCAATTATATAATTTTTATCAATCTGGATAAGAAAATTCTTTTGGTGTGCATGTTAACAAATTTATTGCACGTTGTAAAGCGTTAACATTTCGAGTTGAAATCGCAAGCATATTACAATAAAATTATGTTTTTTCGATAGATCTAAGTATTCTAAATTCTAAAACAAATCCCACTGTAATGTACTTGCTACATTAAAGGGACTATATCCATAGCTGCAAGTATAAAGTGATATTGCATATTCAAATTAAAAAACAGTTCTTTGTTGTAGTAACATTTTATATTTATACCCTTTTGATACTCCATGTTTATTTCGATTTTAATTTTAATAGTAATCACAAAATTTTCCCACATATTTAATTTTATATTTCAAGTTATTCCGGTGAAAATATCAAGAGATTCGTTACAGTCATTAGAATACACCGGCTGGTCGGAAGCGACCCGAAAAGTTAAGTATTGCAATGAAAGACTACCAAACGCAACATTTTCTTTATCTAAATCTGAAAGAGTCTAAAAAATTGTTCTTTTTTTGTATTTATAGTTTAGTTATTTCGAATGGGTAGAATTACTTGTTTATGGTCCTGGCAATCATAGCTTATTGGATTCAATTTTGATTAAATCAAAATACATATATTTTACAAATCCCAACAATACAAAATGTCAAGCAATATTTAAAAGTTACAATATTTATAACACTACTAAAGTACCCACACACTTCGCACCACACAAGTTATTTGATTAATTCGGAGCAATTGCTTCGGGAATTTGTAGAATCCGAAAGAAAAGCCGGAAACGAAACAGGTGGTAAGCACCAGATTAAAAGAACACACAGCTCATTGCCGCTATGGAAGGATCGAATCGTCAAGTGTAGCAGAACATATCAACGAAATTCAGTACTAATTCTGATCGTTGCATCTTCTACTAAATCCAGGATATTTTCCATTTGTTTTAAAGCTTGTCAAGTAGCTGCTTTAGATGTTATGTTAGCACTGGGAAGCATTCCAATCTCGCATAGTTTGTTGAAATCTTTAATAAATACATTTTTACCGGGATTTCACTGATGTGGAAACCGTTCAATAGCAGCTGCAGCATTCCCATTACAAATACCGCATTTGCATATTCTAAATTTGAATAAGTGTATGGGATTTTCTAACGAAATAAGGTACAAATTCGAAAATAAACGTTAAATCACTGTCACAATAAACTGACACTGACACATATCGGAAAAACAAAATTATTAAAATGATTTTGACCCTCGAAAGGATAGATTCAGATTGCCGGTACTTCATATGTGATAAGAAGCGAAAAAAACTTTTAATGTCAAAGGTACCTGACTTTGACGTACTAACTCGAGAACAAGCGAAAATTTGGACCATACAAGAGCGCAGGTTAATTTTTTTAAATTACGCTATAACTTGAAAACAAATGAAAATCGGATAAGAATATGAGTTTTGTGCATTATTTATACAGTCCTGGAGTTTAGTCCGATCCTCCCGACTCACTCTGTATAATAGATTTTCTTTTTGTTTGACGTAGGTATTAATTTAAATCCACCCTTTCAAGCAATTTAAAATAAAGCCGACTCGTCGTCCTCAACAACTTGTTTTGGACAAAACTACCAATTATTAGAGGCTAATATGCATCGCGTTCGGAACCATGCACAGCGCCAGAAATAGCGATGACACGTCACCACCGCACCACATCCGAAAGAGAAGCAAAAAAAAGACAGGGACCGACAATAAATACGTGCACTCGTAAAAGATGTGTCGTTTTATATGAATATGAGTCGTACCTATCCATCGCATTGTCGCTCATTTGTGTACCAGCATAGAATCACGGGAAGAATGTCGAGCTAGTGCCGACATGCGCCTACTTACAGGCCGACGACCTTCCAAGGCCACAGAAAGTCTAAGAGGCGATGGATGGAAATTAGCGATAGTCGTAGCGAAGTGCTCTGCTTGCTTATTGCTTGTTGGTCGCCCGGTTTTAGTTCCTCTTTCTGAACTTGATCCACTTTTTAGCAATCACAACCTAATGTTGTGCAGTATAAGCAAGCAATTAGAATATGGAAGGGGAAGAAAGATTAATTGAAGACTATTAAAGGAAGGAGAAAATATGCATTTCCTTCCTTGCCTATTTCTTAGTCCTTATCTTTTGATCTTATCTAGAATAATGGATTCAGGCACGTAAATGGAATTGAATGCTTCATTTTAACCTTTAGAGTTGTGCTATATGCATAAAGCTCTAATCATTTTTCAAAAGATGAATTGCAGAATATAGAATTAGAAAGGAGTGTCTACGTACAACAAGGAATGCAGCACAGAGGTTGATACACCTGAGATGGTATTTAGGACATCATAGATAGTTCTTAAATCAATACTCTTTATAGTCAATATGATTTCCCTAGATTTTTCACTTTAAATATCAAAAATACATAGAAATCCTGTCTAAAATCAGTTTTGAAAAATAATATGAACAAACTTACCAAAATCTTGATCGAAATAATCCAATCCAAAATAAAAATTTTCAAAAAGACCACTAAAAATACAAAATTTGCAAAACACCTTCCCGCAACCGTTCAAATCACAAAAAATCCAAGACGCCCGAGATTAAAAGGAATGAAAAAAAAAACATCGAAAGAAAAAACAAATAGGCAACGCACGCAAACATATGACACGTATAATCACATGGTGACGCGAAGCAGACATGAAACAACTGACCGTCGTACGGATAACTGGATCCTGACGTCCTCACAGAACAGGAACGTAACGGTCAGGTGGTGCGCGATTTAGCCGCTTGGAGCGACACTAGCGCACGCTTCGGCCTCCCCCTCTTCCATGTTATGCACGCTGATTTCGTGCTCCTCCTCATATCATCATCTTCGGCACGTTGTTTGGCCTCCAGTCTATTTCTCTTCGTTTTTGTTTCTTTGTTGAAGCATGCGGTTCGCTGAAGATAGAGCCGCCAAGGTCGCTAATGATGGTTTTTCCGAGAAGCTGGTGTTTCCGAGACTAATGGATGCAATAATTTTATCGCGTATTTTCATCGTTCTTCGTTGGAAAATATCGTACGTATGTTTGAAATTCTGATGAATCATTAATTGCATACGAATGAATTAGTTGTCAAGCAGAGATGTGCAGAATTTATTGTAATTTTAATTATTGTAATTAAAAGGTAATAACTATAATTTTCGTATTGGTAAGAAAAATTATGCAAAATATACTACCGTCGCAAAGTTGGAAAGCAAATTTCTTATAAATATTAACAATAATAATCCTATTGTGGGACAGTTAATCCTTATTTTCAATCAAATTTTACAAATACATAATCCGTAGAAATTTGTTTGGAATTTTAAATAGGGGAAGTAAATTTTAATTCAAACTGTTTTATTTAATTATTATACAAATAAGGGCGTGGTAATGTTTAAGGAGTCGCTATTTTTAATAGCAATGTTGACACATTTAGTATCACGTCAATTCTTGTCCATGAATATCGTTCCTTTTCCAAATACCCAAGTAAAAAAATTGTTAAAAAATGCCAAAGCTCTATTATTTGTACTCTGTACTCTTAGCATTTTTTAACAATTTTTTTACTTGGGTATTTGGAAAAGGAACGACATTCATGAACAAGAATTGACGTGATCAAGATTTGCAAAGGGTCAAAAAAAGCAACGCTTGCATGCTTTGATTGATATTTTAAATCTTTCATCTCAAAACTTATCAATAGAGCCCGGTAATTGGAGAGCAATCGCAGCGGCGGTGTGACTGTGTTTAGGTGGGCGGGGAGGACTGGTCGATTACGATACGACACGACAAATCATCACTCAGTTCAGTTTAGCATGGGATAGCGGATAGAGCGTGTTCATTTTATTGATATATACGTAGTTATTATTTAGTGTAGTGCATTTTGATTTTATTGATACAGACGTAGCTATTAATTGTAGTTTTTAGTGAACATGTCGAAGGCTAAAAAACGACCCTTTCAAGACATAGTAAATAAGTTTATTTTCTACAACGGGAGTAAGATAGTTTGTAAAGTGTGCAAAATACATTTGATGTCAAATAAGAAGTGGAACTGTACAAGACACACAAATTCCGCACAGTATAGAGAACAAAAATTGGGCATGCCACCGAGAAGTGCATTTTTTTAATGTAATTCTTATGTAGATAAACTGTAATTTGCCACTAGGCTTATTCGATAAACAACCGTTTAAGGACTTTTGGGACAAATACAATCCCGAGTTGCGGTTGCCAACGGGGAAAACGGCACGTAAGCATGTTGCATTTGTACGCGATGATGTGGAAAAGAAAATGAAACGCATATTGAAAAAACAGTTTCTTTGGTTATGTGTTGCCAGACCGTAAAAAAAATCAATTGTAAATATCATGGTACGTATACTAGACCCTAGTAAACTTACATTACCACTGTTACTAGCTAGCCGAAGACTACAAGAGTGTACTGCTGCAGCAATTACGAAGGTTGCACTTAGTACGTTGGAAAAATTTCAAATTTCGAAAGATAAAGTGTTGATGTTTATGAGCGATGGCGCAGCGATAATGCGTTCGGTAGGCCGTTCTCTTCTTGAACATGGTTGCAAATGTCTACATGTTACGTGTAAAGTGCATGCTTTACATCTTGTGGCAGAAACCATTCGACAATGCTCTCCCGAGGTATAGATGCATTAATAGCAAGCACAAAAAAAGTATTTTTGAAATCTCCCAAACGCCTACGATCATTTCACACAGAGTGTCCTGGTATTCGTCAACCACCGGAGCCAGTTCTTACACGTTGGGGAACATGGTTGCAGGCAGCTGTTTATTATGTTGAACATTTCAAAATAGTAAAAGCTGTTGTTGCACAATTCAATCCTGCCGAAGTTGCAGCTATTAAGGAGAGCCAGTCGAAATTTCAAGATATTTCCGTTGAAACAGATTTAAAAAATATTCGTAGCTACTGTAAAGGATTAGCTGACGCAATAAACCAATTAGAAAATAGATCGTTATCATTATTGGAGTCTCTGCAAATTATGGACGGACTGCATACACAGCTACTGACTATACATGACGCAAAATATAATCGCGTTTTAGAAAAGTTCGAGAGTATGCTACAGAAAGATCCCAATTTTAGCACTAAAACAAATTTGCGATGGTGTATCGAATAATCCACTGACTAAGTACAAAGAGTATTTTAATCATGCATGTATAACATCGGTATATGTTGAACGCTCTTTTTCAAAATATAAACTCATTTTCTCACCACGGCGAACATCGCTCACCGAGACAACTGTGGAAACACATCTAATGGTGTCAACTTTTTGCCACTCTTATCCATATGATGTTAATACTGATAATGGTGCTTCTAGTTTTACTGTTCCGTAGCCAAGGCTGCTTAAAAGGGTGTGTTTCACTATTTTTCACATATTATAATTATGTATTAGTTCTATTATTTTTTTTCTATTTTCTGACTACTGTTTTTGTATACTAGGCAGGTATGGCTATGGCACGGCTCCCTGTTACCGGGCTCTATTTATCAAATCTCTGTCGTTTCTCAACCTGCGGGGCGTGCCCTCGTGGGGGGAGGGGGTCTGATAACAGTAAATGGAGGGCGCGAGCATATTGAAAATATGGAAAAATATTATTTAAAAAATATTTAATTTTTACTAAAAGAAATGCAATAGAATACATTCTGACGTCATGAAGAAATGCACGTTTACAGTGATATAATACACTTATAAATAGGATTCGATCAGCACTGCACAAAATGTTTAATAATCAAATTAACAGTACTGAATTAAAAACAATTTTAATAATTACTGGCGACTCCCTTGGGCCTGTATAGCAGAGCAAAGTTTTTCGAAAAAAGATTTAATATTAGAAATTGACACTCAGTCCTTTTTCTATATTTATTCAAAGCGGCCACCGCAGAATATCTAGTTTCGCAAAGGTAGAACAATGAAAATGGTAATAGCAAAAAAAATGCTCATTTTCAGTGCAGAAAATTCATCATCCACCACTACCCAAAATTCAAAGAGTGGCTTATTACTAACTTGCCATGAAGTCTGTGAAGATTTCTTCTTCAGCAGTTGAGAATCTTCGGGAGTATTTTGAAATGGGTCCCTAACCCACTCGTAACTTCTTACCAAGCTGTCGTCAGCAAGAAAATACTTCTTAAAATTCTCCATCAGCATGGCTAAATGATTTTTAATGGTTACAAAACCAACTTTCACATGTTGTTTTTCAGCCTTGTAAGTTTTAACACATTCCTCCACATTTGCAAACATTTCTAGGTCTTTTTGCTTTACATTTCTGCTCCGCAATTCCATTTTTCTATAAAAAGCATTAACTTTATCATTCGTATCCAACATATGTGTGTTGTTTGTGCCATAGAGTCGAAGATTTAAGGTATTTAATTCCTCTAATATGTCCACCAAGTAGCTCAATTTCATTACAAATAAACTTATCGGCTTCCGGTCGCTGTTCCTCTTCTAGAAAAATGGAGATTTCATCTCTTAATTCGCAAAAATCTCCCACGTGCTAACCATTTTGTCTATAATATAATAATATAAAATAGTAACGATGAATGTACTGCACCCATGTCTTTACAAAGTGCAGAAAAGATTCTTGATCTTAAGGGTCTCATTTTTATATAATTTACTACAGTTACAACCGCCATTAGCACAATATTCAGATCAGGACTCATTTCTTTGGAAGCCAGAGCTTCTCTGGGGATCATCCAATGTGTCCAGACACACTGTGGAGATTTTTGTATCACAAGTGCTTGTATACTTTGGAATGTACCAGACATTGTACGAGCATATTCCGACGCAATTTTTCCACTCTGTTTTCCTCGTTTACACAATCATTTAAGATAGCAAATAATGCAAGTGCTGTTGCTTTGAGCTCTATTGGCTTGCAGAAAAGTAGTTTTTCTACTGCTGACATACCATCACAAAATCGAATGTAGGCAATTAAATTAGCATCTTTATTGCTATCTGTTGCCTCATCAATCTGAATTGAAAACGATTTGTCACGCAATTTACAGAAAAGCTGATACCGTACACCTTCAGCTATATCACGAATCCGGCGGACTGCAATTGTTTGGCAAAATTATCTCCAAACATAGTTTCTACAATCTGGTGTGGTACAAAGGTGTGAGGTTTTTTACATCTGGCTATTATATAGGAGACTTTGTAAGAGGCAAGTAAAGGTTTTTCATTCAAAGACAAGGTTATTTTAAAAAATGATTTTTAAATGATTTTAATTTTAGTTCCAAGAATTCTCGGAGTTAAAAACTGTGATTGGAAATAGGGTCGCCAATACTAAAAAGTTGAGAATATCACTCCCTATTGATTTGTGTGCGTTTAATAAAAAAGCGAGTTCTTTAACCAAATGCTGAAATACGGCGGGAATTTTTTTTTGATTACACCATTTCATTGGGCGTAATAAATTGCATATTTTTCGTTTTGACTATCTCAATAGCTGCTCTAATAGCGAAGTTATTAGAGTTTGACTTGTTGAATGTAAATTTCATCTGTCTCTTTTGTTTCTCATTTTAGGGCTATAGTACTATAAGGATATTTTTTGCAAAATTTCATTTCCTATCGAATAATTGAAAAATATGCAGCCTGATCAATCTAAAAGGTATAAACAATTGAAATGCATTGAAATGCGATGTGCAATAATTTTTTCCTAAAAAAATCACCATTGTGATCAGCGGAAAAACCACTACAACTTTGCTAATTTAACCAACATCCCAAGTACAATAATAAAGTTAGCAATAGTGATTCGATAACTATGAACAACCTGAATTTTAACCCACTAATTTAACATTTTAAGCAGCTTACAAATTATGAGGGAATTACCAAGGGAATTACACGGAAAATTAATTAACTACAAGTTCCTTATATTTAAATTCTTACAGAACACATAGTAACCGTAGAATCGTGTAAATAAATAATGCTAATACTCCAAAATTCATGAAATTATACAATACACCAGAGGTTTATGTATATTTAACGATTTGTCGAACTTAAGTACCTACTTCATCAGAAAATCCTTGTTTAAATATTAATTTAGGCTGTGTTGGTATTCAGAATCAAGGGCTAACGTCAATAATACAGTTCTTCCCCGAATGTCCCCATGTAAATTTGTACGAAGCAAATAAAGATGTCCATTAAAATTATATTTGATAAGAAAGAAAAGAAAAAGGTAATTCCAGAGTAATTACAGAAAATATTGAGGACGATAAATAGCAATAAGTATGTAAGACTTCTCTAATGAATAAACAAATATGGTAATTGTTATACTCTTGTCACTGTCATTTCATTATCCATTGCATTACTGTGCTCTTATAACTTGCATTGTTATTAAACACGTTGGAAATATTTACCTGTGTTTTTCCTTGTGGAAGAATTTTGGCATGCAGAAAATGTACAGTCTCCTAAGAAACTGTTGTTCGTGGCCACGTATTACAGAAGATATTGAAAAGTTGACAGGAAATTGTTTCAATTGCAATAAAATCAGGAACAATCCAAATAATGACGTTGTTCATCCCTGGGAAGAAGTTCCATTTGGGCGTGTTCATGTGGATTCCGCTGGACCATTTATAGGACACTATTATTTTATTTTCGTAGACGTATGTAGTAGATTGCCAGAAATACATTCAATGAAAGACATCACTACTAAATCAACAAATATGCAGGAAATTTTTCGGCATTTTCGGATTGCCGTCAATATTGGCGAGTGACAATGAAACACTTCGTTTGAATTCAAACAGTTTTCGAAACAAAATGGTATAATGTAGCGCGTCAGAACTTTAATGCCAAAAACAAGATTGCTTTAGAATGTAAATGTCAAATATTCGTATTTAGCATCAAAACACATGTTCAGTTCGGCGGACATTTCGAGCGTTGGGAGAAGTTTATGGTTAACATAATCAATCAACCGAACGATCTCTCTATCTAATTAAAAAGTTTGGACAAATTGGCCCAGTTGCACATAAGCCAACATTAGTGCGCCATCGAGGTACCCGATCGGAGGTCAATATTCTCTTTATTCCAGGTCGTTCTCAAGAAATCGGCCTTTCTGAGACCAAGCCACTCCAATATCTGAAGCCAGATGATCATCGTTTGCGTCGAAATTTCGCGAGCTGGACTCCTGGGCAGTTGCAAACCAATCTACGTTTTGCATAAAAAATATTGTTTTCCGATGAAGCCCATTTCTGGCTCAATGGGTTTGTAAACGGGCATAACTATAGGATTTGGGCTGATGAAAATCCTCGACTGATTCACGAAGCACCTCTTTATCCTGAAATCACCGTGTGGTGCCGTTTTTGGGCTCAAGGCGTGATCAGACTCTATTTTTTTGTAGACGATGATGAAAATCGTGTTGCTGTTAATGGTGGGCGGTACATGGATATGCTAACGGAATATCTTTGGACTGAACTGAGAAATGTTGAAATGAGCAATGTTTTCTTTCAACAAGACGGTGTGACGTACCATACATCTCGTCAGACAATTGTTTTAGTAGTCCAACAATTGTCGATATATAGAATGTGTAGTTTTTATTTTTATTTATTAATTTGACAATTTCCTTACTACTATTTTTAACTCGAGCCTGAAGATGGGACGTTAGTCCCGAAACCGGTCGCTCTTTTCTTATTAAATTTTGAGTTATTGTGAGAAAGTGGACTTTTCTTTTCCTCCAACTTCAATTGTTTTATTGCAACAGCAATTTCCTGGACGCGTTATGGCAAAGAATACTAACATCAACTAGCCATCAAGATCATGCGATCTCACGCTCTTGGATTTTTTCCTATGGGGTCATATGAGATCTGTGGTATACAAAATTAAACCAGAAACAATTCCCGACCTTAAACGAAACATTCAACGCACTATTAGAAATATACCGGGCGATATGTGTGAAAGGATAGTCGCAAATTGGACCTCTAAAATGGATTCAATGGCAATTCCGACGGTAGAATATGGAAGAGACATAAGGACCATAACCGGAAAATTGGAAAAGATATACCAAACATCAATGTACCATTATCAAAAAATTTTGATGAAGAGGAAAAGACGAGAGTTGCCAAAGCTGAAAATACAGAATGTGATACTGAAGATACAACAGTGCAAGGTTCTACTGATTTTAAACCTACGGAACCCAATACCAAAAGCAATTATGAAGATCCAGAACCTAATGTTACAGCTTTGCGTACATCAGAAGGGTTTCAAAAACCTCCTGTAAGATTAGGTATGTAATTGACTTTAATGAATAAGGGGGGTGTTATACCCTGACAGTTGGCTATGCGCCAATTCCAGATATTTTATATTTTTACTTGTCACTGTCATTTCATTATCATTGCACTGCTGTACTCTTATAACTTACATTGTTATTAAACATGGAAATATTTAACTGTGTTTTCCCTTGTGCAAAGACGAACTTAAAACAACGAATAATAAATAAACAAAAATGAGGCATTGTCATTAGCAATTCGCTAATTTGAAAGTATGCAGTAACAAATGCAGCTGTGTGGATATGTATTAAGCACCTTTGGGAAATTCTCGTATGATTGTAATTGCCACAGAACTAAGTACTCATTATTTTAGATCCGAATTAACGAATCACAAACTTGTCTTTAAAAGAGATCTTAATATGATTTGTCTAATTGATACACCTGTCCAAACATATTCGTTTCAAACTTATGTTAGAGACGCAGAAGAACACCTGTCAGCGATCTAATAATGAATCACTTTAGACGGGAGACCATGTACACCTCTCACGTATATGGAACCAATCAGGTGTTTTATGTTTATGCCGACGTGGTGTCGGTCGGGTATGCTTCTGGTCTGACCATGGTAGTAGTTGCGGTAGGTAGTATTCTCGTCTACTGCTTGCTTGTTAAATTGCCTCCGCGAGCAAGAAAGCAAGCGGTGCGATAACGAGAACAGACCATCTGCGTCTGACGGTCGGTTATGTTGCACACAGTCTACTACTACCATAGCATATTACTGTATCTCGCATTCTTCACATTCTCTCTTGAACGAACGACCTCGACTTACAATCGGCTTTGATTCCTTCCTCTTTCTCCTCTCCTTCTTTCTTCAGCTTCCTCCTCCTCTTCGCGTTGTTTGGCACATGCGGAGCGGAGATTTGGTGTCGTGTACATACGTGGTGTTCTTGATTCGAAAGTATTGAAGCAATCTGAAGTATGAGGCGTTTAAATGAAGAGTTCACACATTTAATAGCTCCATGATTTCGTTCCCAAACAGAAGAAAGCAAATGAAGAGAGGGAATATTAAATAATTGTAAATGCTTCACTAATAAATGGATGATTCTTCAATTAAAGCATTTAGACATACAAAAATAATTTCATTAAGATTATTACCACATCTCAAGTATAAGGTAAGTTCATACATGAGAAGCTTAGATGCATAACTGGGAAAATGTATTTATTTTCTCATATTCACTTGTACATACATGCTAACGGTATGAATTTAAATTCATCTATTAATTTTTAAGTCATTTTGGACCAAAACTGATCAGAGTTGTGCTGAAAACATATTTGAAGTTTAGGTTTCCAAACAAATTCCGACAAATCTAGTTTTTGGGGCAACACATCCTCAATTAATATCTGCTGTACGGGTTAGCTGTTTCTAACTTTGCTTCGGCAACTGATGAAGGAAAATTTTGGCAATAACTGGGAATCGCGCGCTGAATTAGAATAGTACAAAGATGTTCTAACAATAGCTACAGAGACAACTTGCGAGGATGAGAACGATATTGGGGAGACGTGCAATTGGAAGAACCAGCGAAGAATATTTAATTTTCTGTTTAATGCATGAGCATAATATATTTTTTTTAATAAAGTATATCTAGCAATGTGTCACAACAATTTTCAAAATTTATCGAAAATAAGTGCAAATATCAGGTAATTAATTCGTGTGGTTTTTGATGGTAAAACAAATATTATGTGACACCAATTTTTGTATGTCGGCATTGTAGAACTCTATGGATTTTGAATCACAAAATTGACAGACTTCATTTATTACATCAACTCGAGTTTGAAACTGCCTATGCCACATACGGTTGTCAAGAGTCAAGAAAAGGTGATAATTACTTGGCGAAATGTCAGGAGAATAAGAAGGGTGTGGCAATGGTTCCCAGGCAAGTTCAGAAATTTTTTCCCGAGTCACTCTTGCGGTATGGGGTTTGGCGTTGTCCTGTAAGAATAGCAACACACAATAAAACCTTTTTTGGGTACAAGCAAACTGGATCAGTTGGCGACAACAAATGATACGAAAGCTTAGAATTTGAGTACGATAATCACTTTTCGTCGCAAATTAACAACCGATCGTGGAAAGGTTCCTTATCGTTGGGTGAAATGTTTGCTGAACAAATGGTAAAACGGCAAAATGTATCATCTGACAATTCATATAAGACCCATTTGCTTAACTTCTTTTCCTAACTGGGGAAGGTATAAACGAACCTTTCAGCAATCTCTAAGCACGTTGTACTACTACTCCATCACTCATAATGTTTTCTCCATACACTTCGCAGATCTGACGATGAACGTCGGCCGATTTAATGCCTTTAACACTAAGAAAACGAATCACAGCGCGTATTTCACAGTCGGCGGGATTCTCGATCGGCGGAGACATTTTAAATAGTGACAAACAAACGTAAACACGGTCGAATCTTTCTGTAATGGCGTATGTGGCTTATCAACAGATGTAGGTACGCGTAGGTAAGCGTAGAAAGCCGCCGCAGCGATCACGGTAGGAGAATTTCAAAACGGTACTTACTTTAAAAACACGCCTCGTACATTAATTAAGAACTATATAAAGAAATTAAGATAAATTATATACATTATAAAAAATAAGATCAATTGTGCAATTTTGTAAGAAGATGTGCGCAATGCACGAAACCGGTCGCACTGATTAATTTTAATATAAAATTTTGTGAGTCAAGACCATCTTTATTTCAACCCTTATTTATTTAAGAGAAAAGTTGTCTATAATCTAAAATAAAGCGATAATACAAATGTATTTATTTATTTTTGATGACGTCTAAAAATTTATAAAAATGTTATATTAAAAAAAATAGTTTAATATAAGACTATAAATTTGACTAAAAACAAACAGATAATATTCTAAATTTAAACTCTTTCCATTAACAATTTGCTTTAAAATGAAAAATAATGGCACTTTTTTCTTGAAGCATTTTCAGGCTTCCTTAAATTATTAACACCTTGTACATCTAATCTCAGATTTATTTAAGGTTCATTCTTCAATCATTCCATAAGAAGAATGTTTCATAACCGTTTCATATAGTAATTTATGTTAATACTATAGTCAGTAATAGCTCTTGTAGGTCAGAATCTTTATATTATACTTTGTACGCTGAGACAAGATCGAAAACACTTCAGTATGTCAAATAAAAGCCTATCAATGGTTATTGAGGTGTTGCTAACACTTCACTTCAAACTTTCTGCTTGTAAAATGATATAAAGACCAGTCTGACCTTTTTTATGTAACGCTACTCTGTGCATATTCAGATTCTATCAGTCAGACGCCCAGAGGAAGAGATAATGTTAACGATAATAACTTGAACAACAAATTAACACAACCTTGATAACCAAAAACATCAACGCTATTCCATAAATAGTATCAGAGGATTGACATGTGCCGTTCAAAAAGATGACAAGAAGATAGATAGCAACCTAATTAAGTGATACGATAATTCTTTCGCTTTATGCTTTCAAAACATACTATAGTTTATAGTTGTTAAAAAAGCAAAAGATTCTCTTATAAAAATAAATATCCCATCAACAATAAAATATTTTAAGAAAAACTTTGAATATTACAGATTTATGCAAATAGCTTTATCTGGCGATATTAGCTTGCATAATACATATGAAATTCATGCTAATATTCTTGCTAGCTGCGCCTAAAAGAAATACCGCATGACATAAATAAATAAAGACAGGTAATATCTCTGCGGCATAGGCGTGCGCTTTCTTCAATAAGTACAATACAAAAAAATAGGAAATAAATCGAATAATAATAACAGAACCAATCAAGAATTATAATATCTGAAAAGTTGTGAAACGCACACCCTCTTACACAGCATTATTAAGTAGGTTGACGGGCGGCATCGGAATTAGCGAACATTAAAAGTAGAAGCACCATTATCAGTGTTATCACTAGAGTTGCTCAATTTGCATCAACAGCCAGTGGCGGGCGCATAAAAGTTTACACAAATTAAATGGTCAGAAATAAAGTATAATACCTGCTCAAACACTTACCGTCTTAAAAGTCGTCCGTGAAATCACAAAGTGAATAATGTCTGTTAAATATCTGCAACATTAGATATGTTTCCACAGTTATTTCGGCAAATCGAGTGCGGAGTGAGGAAAAAAAGTGTGTTTATATGCAGAAAACGAACGTTCTACATCTAGTGACGTTATATTTGCGTAATTAAAATAATCTTTGGAACAACTTAACGGTTCTGTTGACGCACCTTCACAAATTTGTCTTAATGTGCCAAAATCAGAATCTTTCTCTAAAACACGTTCAAATCTTTCTAGAACACAAACATTTTTTACGTCTTTTACCGCGCATAGCTGTGCGTGAACATGTTGCACTATTTCCAGAGATTCCACTAACGACACCGAAGGATTTTGTAATTTTTCTATTGCCTCCACTAGTCCAAAGTAATTGTTCTGAATAGTTTTTAAATCCGTTTTAACCTATCTTGAAATTTCGACTGGCTTTCCTTAATAGCCGCAGCTTCCTTTGGATCGAATTTTAAAACCACCTTCTTAATATTCTCAAAATATTTATGATAATAAAACGCGGCCTGTAACCATGTTCCCCAACGTGTAAGAATAGGTTCTGGTGGCTCAGGCATATGGGGGCATAGTCTGTGAAATTTGCGAATACGTTTTGGGGATTTGACAAACACTGCTTTTGTATGCGCTATTAAAGCGTCTGTCTACCTCAGGATAACATTTTCTAATACTATCTGCCACATGACTGAAAGCATGAATTTTACACGTAATATGTAACAAGTTAGCACAATGTTTCTTAAGAGACCGGCCTACAGAAAGCATATTTGCGGCACCATCACTCATAAACATCAACAGTTGGTTTGTTGAAAGTTCAAACTTTTCCAATGTATTTAACACTAACTTTGAAACTACTTCGGCAGTACATTGTTGTACTGGTCTGGAAGCTAATAGGTGACGATTGATGTGGTTCCATTGTACGTACCAATATATCAACCACAGAATGTCTTTCACGATCTGTTGTTTTGTCCACACATAACCACAGTTTTTTATCTTTCAACTCGGATTTAATTCTTTTTTCAACACGTTCACGAGCAGATGGCACAATTTTTTGTAACGATGCCCGACTTGGTAATTTGCAGTCCGAATATTTATTCCAAAAGAAGACATATGCTTCCTTGTCTAGTAAATTAAACGGTAGATTATATGCAATAAAGGTGACACATAAATTAAATTTAAATTTGTCGTAGTGTCGTGTGCAATTTTTTTTTGAAGAATGCAATTTACTACTTACGTGACGTAGACAATCCCTTTTGGACCAACACATTAAAGAGATATTACAAACTACACATTGAATTTTAACGCCATCATAATTTAGGTCAGGCATTTCTGCTATAAATTCTGCAACTATGTCCAACATTGGTCGTTTTCACGACGTAGGCAACATTTTTAAAACAAATGTAAAACTACGAAATAGTATTTACGGCAGCGTACATGTATACACAACAGATCTGGTTGAGACTCGCAGTTATACGGAGGGTTGTATCGAACCAACTCTAATTATCACCTACTAGATAAGAGTCCCAAAAAGACAGCATTAGATATGTTTCCACAGTTGTCTCGTTGAACGTGGTGAAAAAATGTGTTTATATTTTGAAAAAGATCGCTCGACATTTACGGATGTAATACATGCGTGATTAAAACACTCTTTGAATTCAGTTAATGGATTAGTCGATGCGCCATCACAAATTCGTTTTAATGTGATAAAATCGCGATTATATTTTACGTCATATATAGTGCGTAGCGGTATATGTACTTCATCCACTATTTGCAGTGACTCCACTAACGACAACGCTCTATTTTGTAATTGTTCTATTCCGTCATGTAATCCTTTATAGTTGTTACGTTTTATAACTCTGTTTCAACGGAAATACTTTGAAATTTTGTCTGGCTCTCCTTAATAGCTGCAGCTTCCGCAGGATTTAATTGCAGAATAACAGTTTTTACTTGTTTGAAATATTCAACATAATAAAGAGCTGCCTGCAACCATGTTCCCCAACGTGTAAGAATCGACAGTGGTGGAGACGTTTTGGAGATTTGAAAAACACTTTTTTTATACTCGCTGTTAATGCATCTACCTCGGGTGAACATTGTCGTTTCTGCCACAAGATGTAAAACATGCACTTTACACGTAACGTGTAAAGGTTTGCAACCGTGTTCAGTTCAAGAAGAGAACGACCTAACGAGCACATTGTCGTGACACCATCGCTCATAAACATCAACACTTGACGTGGTGAGACTTGAAAGTTTTCCAACGTACTAATCCTCACAACTGCAGCACCAGTACACTTTTCCAGTCTTTTGTTAGCCAAAAACAGTGGAAATGTCGGTTTATGAGGGTTGGCAACTACAACTCGGGGTTGTACTTATACCAAAAGTTCTGAAACGGTTCGTTTTCGAATAAGCGAAGTGACAAATTGCAGGTTATCATCATGACAAGTAAATCGAAAATAAAAGCAGTTCTCGTTGGCACATCCCTTTTTTCCATTTCTATGTTCTTCGGTATTTACATGTTTGTTACAATCCGCCTTGTTCCAGCACATCAAATGTTTCTCGCATACTTTGCAAACTATTTTAGCACCGCCGTAGAACAATTCCGGAAAGTCACAGATAAACTTATTTACTGTGCTAGCAAAGGGTCGTTTTTAGCCTTGTTCATATTACACATTTTAAATTAATAATTACATATTTATAACGAATAACACGTAACAAAACACAACGCAGTTTCGTTTCCTAAACGAAACGAAAAATAAACAAGCGGACGCTGAGAAAGCGAGAATCGATTTTTACACACAGGCCACTACTCCGGTGAAACGCCTATGTATCGCAGAGACGATTACCTCGCTCTACTTATAAATGTATCGTGTTTTACAGGTAAATATTTTCTAGCCAGCATTCCTCTATTTAAAGGCCATAAATCATTAAACTGCTTTTACTACGTAGGTATTTTACGCTAACAGCAAAACGTTAGCATAAAGTAATGCCTTGGCAAGACACACGACTTGCCAGAAGTTTAATGAAAGTGTAATACGCAGAATAATGAAATTAGAAGTACATGCACGCAGATATTTGAAGTTATTTTTAATTTTGATGTAAAAATATTACCTTGGGAGACGCAATCATTTCACTGAATGCAAATTTGGTTTTCCGTAATATATATCAGTTATAGCTGCTTTCTTTTAATAAATGCTGGAATGTGCTTCAATGACTAATTCAATGACATCGTGAGTCACTATCGATGACATAATATCCAAACACTATACCGTTAAGATTTTTATTAACAAACAAAGTATGGATAATTAGAATATCTTGTTGAGTAATTTACTGGCGTACAAAATAGTAATAAAATGCTCTAAATATGGAGAAATATTTATTTTTAAAAATTGAGTAAAATTAACTGCTATCTTTATATTAAATAAGAATATTCTTCTTATATTAGTTGAAGATAAACAGCAAGCACAGACAGTAGACCTTCATTAAGTCTCACACAGGTATCGTATTACATCAGCAATAATACGATACCCAAATCGTAAACATATTAGAAATTTGCAACACGAAGTTGTGTAGACATACCATACATAGTATCTCTATCTAACCTAAAAAAACAATTATGCTTCTAGTGTTTCGGTAAAAGCCAATTTTCTGGTAGATAGCAGGTTCACTAAAAGTTGCATTTCAACATATCGACTCAAGCGTGGTTTACGTATTGATTTACATGAACTTTATATTGTTAGAAGTAAGGTGCATTATAACATGGCGTGGTTTCACAAAGTCAACCCAAATTGAGTTAAATGGCTATTAAATATATTTTTGCTTTGAAAGGCATAATCAAAACAGGATTATTTATAACTTTATGAAACAATATTACGATATGAATGGTACGTATTTGAAAAGTAACACGATTTTTTTTTAATAAACAATCACATGTATAACAAATAACTAAAGAATTCTTTGATTGGGGGATGATGGAACGGCAACAATGTGCCTAACCTCCTTATTTTATTAGGACCTGTCCTATCAACCTTAGACCTTTCAAAAACATGTCACCAACAATCAGTTTTTCTACAAGAATACCAAAATGGTTGGATGCACTCAAAAAAAATGACCATAAAAGTGAGTTAATAACCTTTACCACCATGTTAGCTTATTATAATGTTAATGTGCAAGCTTTATTATTTACAATTATGCTATTTAATATACAAAATTTGTAAAAAAAAAATGAGCCACATACATCGGGTATCTTCGTAGTAGTTCAATCTTTGGTGTCCTCATATAAGAAGATTCAAGGTCTCGGAAAATTATAAGAATATTGCTTACCTCCGTAGCAAGGCAAAATTAATATTTCAATGCGTTTTGCTTCACTAGCAATAACTGGCACCACAACGAACAGAACAAAAACAAACGATAAGAGAAAATAAAGTTATTACAGGCAGAGAAATTCTTGCATCAAGAAAGTATATTTTCTTGTAAAAATCTCATTTCTATTCAAGAAAATATTTTTATTTCAAGACTATAAAAATGTTTATACAAGAAAATAATTTTCTTAATATTTTATTTATATTAAATAAATATTTTCTTGGGGTTAGAAAATCACAAAAAAAAAATCAAAGCCAGAAAAATGTTTCGTCATTTATTCTTAAGTTAAGAAAATATGCATATTACATGAAATGTTGTACGCTAAAGGTTATATCATTGTATGGGTAAGTATGGTATCTGTATTCCAGTTTCTGACACTACTTTCTGGGACAGCATGACTATATCTCTTGGCACTAGGTGGCGTCAGGAAATATTTCAGTACAAGGAATTCAAGAATACAAAAAATTGTAGTATTCAACTTAGAAAATTAAGCTGTATATCACTTTATTTTAAACAGGAAGCACAGCAATAAAAGTGGAATCATTTTCTGAATCCTTTTATCGTTCAACATGTGGAAGCCTAGTCTTATTCAAAACCATTGGACCACCACGAAGATATTGTATATTGCATATTGTTAGACCTCTTACGAAAAAATCTAACCGTCCCTAGATAATGAAAGGTGTAATAAATTATATTAAGAGGTATTATATTTCCCAATTGTTTTTATAACATGTTTTTGATTGTTAAGTGTTAGTATACCAGCAGAGAAAAAAACGTTTGAAAAAAAAACCATATTACACTTGGTCAAAACACCTTCGGATTTCTTATGGAGAAACATTTGAAAGGCAAAATCAATTGGAAAATGAAAGTATATAAGAATTTAAACAAATAGTCTGTTTATGCTGAATCTCTGGACATTGTGGAATTTTCGGGAATGAGAGAGTTGATCAACTGGCTAGAGTTGGTTCAATTTTAATACTCCTTGGTCAAAGAATCCCTCATTTGGGTTTATTATACAATTTCAAAGAAAAATTAAAAAATGAATGGCAGGATTTTCGAGAAATGCAAAATCAAGTGAAATTCAAACCATAGTTTTACAGTATCCCATCAACCTCAAGGAAATTTATTACATCCATTAGTAGAATTAGAATTGGGCATGTTTAAATGAAGCTCGTTTATTCAGAATTGGAATTATACACTCTTCTTTGTGCCGATATGGTGACGAAAGCACGCTAAACCATAATTTTTTTTCAATTGTTCCAGATTTAAAGAAAAATCAGCAGAGTCAATTCAAAAACTTATTAATCTAAAAAATTATCGTCCTCTCAGTATCGCGTCTCTTTAGCATTGGATCAATTTAACATATCTATAATACAACATAGATATCTTGGCCGTTTTTCCTTTATTTCCCACATGAGATCTGCTTTCACAAGATTTTTGTATCGGATGGTTGAAAAGTCACTTCGTCCAGAGAGGCAAAACATCAATTGTTCCGGCGAAGAAGGAGAGGAAGAAAAAACCAGGAAATAAGTTTCAAAACATATATTTCACGATAATTTAGCAAATTACTCAGTGCCATGTTTCTTTTTGACAAAATGAATGTTTCTTTTTTATTACATTTAGGTCTAAAATGTTTTGTTCCAACATAAATATTCGTGATCATCTATGCAATCGTATTATCAACTTCTGTAGTGGAACTTAGCGGAAACCCGCTTTCAAAGAGTTCCATGACCAAACAAGATTGACATGGGGAACCACTGTATTAGAGAAAAAAAGACGTCAAGCAGATTTAAGACGTCCTCTTTTCTTTCTCAAATATTTTAGTATTGTTTTTATCACTTTGGATCAATTAGGGAATACTAAAAAGTAGCAAATATTGAACATAACGTATTAAAATTGATATGGGAAAACAACATGCATAATTTTTTGCGGTTTAGACAATCACCATATTATTGGCGTCATGTTTTCATCATTTTTGAATGGTATTAGAAGGGATTATCCGACAATAAAAAAAAACTACGTGAATATTCTTTGCGGTTTAGAGAATCACCATATTGCAAAAACAAAAATGTCCCACTGGTTTCCGATATTTTATATACATATAAAAACAAAAAAATCAAGTGTGAATTCAAAAAAGTCGATGTTTCTACGTTATTGTCAAAATCAATTTCTTGTGACATCCGCACATACAGAGAACAGATCTGACGAACGTCGGAAAAGCACGAATATCATGGGCGTATTATTTCTAGGAAGGCGCAAAATCGCCACCCTCAACCGGAAACGCTGCACGTACACATACATCGCATTAAGAGCACCTAACCTTTCCCCAAAGTATTTCAGGATTTTTTCTCTTTAAAAATTAATCGAAAAAATACAGATAAGCTCCAATCTATTAAATTCGGACGGAAATCATTTCATTTTCAACGAAACCATCACAGAAAAACCGGTGACCACGCCTACGATACGAGAAGTACTGACCTGCTGATGGTAGTCTACGAATCCAGCATAATTCACGAAGCTGCGTGTCATTTAGGTTCGGCAATCGCAAGAAAAAGGGCACTTTAGTAGTATGCACGTCCGAAAAATAGCGGCGAACCCGTTTTTGTCGAAGATCTTTAAGGTTATGTTCGATTTTATTCGCCGAGTAGGAACGGTGGAGCCGACATTATCGCGACGAAGTCGGAACCAGACTGAAATGCATCGTCGCTGACTTCCTGCACGCAATAGGGGGCGGTTACCGTCTGCCCCATTCGATTTTCGATATAGGAACGCCTCAGCAGGAATGGCAGGAACATATGGACGTTTTCTTAAGGAGTATGGATAGAGAAGAGAGTGTCGTTTGCGGAAAATCAAAGCGACCTTCAATCGGACATCCCGATTTTAGGAGAAAATCAAGTCTGCGCGAGCAAAAAGGGTGGAGATTGTTACGCAATCACCTGTTAATTTTCGGCGAAATCAAATTCATAATCGGCACGGCTCACGAAAGGAAACGGATGGTTCAAGTTCGGTTAAAAATATCAATACAGTTGTAGTGGAACCTACCGTATTAGTTTTTCCGTACAGCTTCCTATGATTATTGTTATTGTTATTATTCGTCGTTGCTGCTACTCCTGCTGATGCTGCTATTTCCATACGAACGGCCATTGTAATATCACAGACAGTTGACAAAAAAACTACGTGTAAATATGTGTGTGTTGAAAAATATGTCAAATCTTTTTTAGTTTCCTACGATAATTACTATAGTTTAATTACAATGTATGTCAGTATGTTTGTATAATATAAGTTTTGGATGTGTGTTTACAGTATGTTATGTGCGGGCGGGGTGTGTCCCTTCCTAAGAATCTATCGCCATGACACTGTGTACGGGCTGCCGAAATGTCATCGTCGTTTCAGGGCTGTGTGTGTTGTAGGCGCGGGCCCCCCTATGTGTCTGTGCCGGCACGCACAGACGCGACACATGCACACCGAAAACCGAGTCACGGAAACTATTTGGATCGGCCGCGAGTGATAAGTCGCTACCCGCACTGGCCGGACACCATCTTGGTTGACGGTGGTTCCGCGGACGGCCGCTAGAGGCGCGCGCTATCGGATCGCCGCACGCCACCGGCCGAGATCGATATTCGCGCGGGCGTCGCACCAACTTCAAACTCGTCCGTATCGGCCGGCAATTTGTTCGGCCATCGGTAAAATGCGATACCAAGACAACCATTTTTTTCTTTGGATTAATACAAATTCGACAGACGAAAACGTATTAATTAATTCCATATTTTATTTACAAAAATAAGTGAATTAATTAGTAACTTTTCAGCAAATTAATTATTGCAAAGATATACAAAGTCATTTGCGACGATACCCTTCGACGTTAAGACCTATCTCTGAAAATAATTAAAACATTTTTTGAAATTTTGGAAGACGATAAGGGTCTATTTTCTTTATTTTATAAACAGCCTTAATTACATTGGATACCAGATATCAGTTTTCTTATTTCAAATAGAACACTCTGTATATTAAGGATTACTCCCATAGCCCTCATGAATGCAAATTAAATGGTCGTGAAAACCTTTAAAAGACCCTTTCTATCGCGGAAACCAAATTTTTGCTAACTACTGTAGATACCATAGATATAGGGGAATATTTATTTCAAAAAATCTTGAAGAGCTTTTCTATTATAGTTCATTCACGTTAAGATTGCAGTAGATAGCGCTACGATCGGCGTCCATGTTACACCGGGGAAATTTACCCGATGGAAAATAGCCGTGAATTTAAATTGTAAATTGACAGCATCGTAATATCGAATGAAATTTGAGTTTTTCGCAATGTGTTATGGTTATATTATGACATAATAAAATAATACCCCAATAATAAAAGTGTACACATTTCTGAAATCAATTTCTATATAGATATATCTTCCGGTTGTTTAATTTGTTGGAACGGTTGGAGCTTGTTTAATTATATGACTAAATAAATGGGATTATAAGGGGTGATGCAAAAGTAGTTGGACATCTTTTAACATTTTTTATACTTTAATCAAAACCTATTAGAAAATACGCGATGGTTTAATCTTAAAACTAGAACTTTTGTTTACAATTATCATTAGGTTAAAATGGCAAAAGGTCCACTTTCTTCAATTTTTCTCAGTTTAGATGGAACCTTTTGAATCATGGCTTGGATGTAATCTGGACTAATTTGCTTGAGCTTATTGCTAATTCTACGTGCTAACTGATTCTCGTTGTCTGTGGTCCAACCCTTCTAATAAACGAGTCGACTAAATTCTGCCCAAAAATCTTCAATAAGACGTGCCTTTGGAATATATGGAGGATTAATTTCTTTAGGGACGAAAGCGATGTTATTTTCTGTTAACCACGTGGTAACAGTTTTTGCATAATGCGAATTCGCCAAATCTGATCAAAAGAGAATATCATCTCCTTGGTGAAATCTTTCAATAAATCGCTTTAGTTTTGGTAGACATTTTGTCCTATACACTTCAGCATTGATTGCTGAATCACGCACACTTCTTATGAGAGGACTTGAAACACCGGCTTTTGAAATAGCAATCCAAACTAAAATTTTTGGCTCAAATTTTGCTTTACCTGCGAATCTCACCTCGTCAGGAGCAGAGTTTTTATTTTTTGTGTAAAATCCAGCATTTCCAGCGATGTTAGTGTTACCAAGGGTAAAATATTTCTCATCATCTAAGATCAACACTTTTTGTGCAACTTTTAGATTGGTCCTCATCTTCCTACATTGAACCGGAATAATTTCCATTTGTTTATCCATATATTTTGGTGCTTTTTGTCTTTTATAATATTTTAATCCTTCTTTTTTCAAATTTCTTGATACACAAGACTGAGGCACTTTAAACCTTGCCGCCATTTGTCGTTGCGATATTCCAATCTTTTTTCCATCAATTCCATCAATTCCATCATTTTTGTAACTTTACCCTTACTAACCTTTTTCGCTCTGCCTTTTTATTCAAGTTAGTAGTAGGTTTGCCATCATAAAAATGTTTTATGATGCCACTTCCGCCGGGATCCATCTTCCAAGGGCAGAATAAATACGTTCTCGCAAATTTTCAATAGCAGCAGTTTTAATTCTTACAACTAGCAAATAAACGATTTTTTACTACGCTAATTTTTCAAATGTCCAGCTACTTTTGCACCAGGCCTTATTTGGAGTTAATCGAGGAAAACACAAACGCCATACGATAAACTTTAAAATAACAATATTGCAATTGAATCAAAAATTTCTCATCCATCAAATTTAGAAGAGGAAAGTTTCAATGATATGGTTGAAGAATAAGCAATTCCACTCCCCATGTATGTAATAAACGTTCTGTTTTAATACAATAAATTTTAAATTATATTACCGAACGTAGCCATTTTAGATACTGATATATGTAAATGCCATATTCACAGCAGTGAACGTATTGCAACAATTATAATAACTTGTTCTACAAATACCCTACTTAAAAATGATTTTGGAAAAAGTAATGATAGATTAGGTAAAACACCACATAATAGGAAAGATAGATTAAGTAAAACACCACATAATAGATTTCAAATAAAATTGCAATTATTGTATCGTTTCAACCTTAATACATGAAATAACTACAAATAATAATAATTAGTCGATTAAATATCAACCACAAATACATCTTTCACGAAAATGGTGCTCGGTTACGTGTTTGGTTTTTGCTTTGAAACTTCGTTTTTCCAAAATAAAATCGAATGGGATGCGGAAGCGCTTCAAAACCTAAAAAATGCAAAAAAAACGATTCCTTTACCGTTTAGGGTAATATCGTGCATGGTGATACATCACCAACTCAGCGTGACGTCATCGAGCAGCGCTCAGGCCTTGTTATAACGTAGGAAACGGCCTACCTCGTAGTTAGATGAGCTATAGAGTGAAAAAGAAAACTATATTGATAAATTCTTCAACCATATCTTCAACGATATTGTCTAGTTGATGCATCTTATTCTCTTCTTCGATAACATGTTTGATACAGTTTCTCCATGCGTCACTGCTCACAATGTTTAGCCCCTCAATTAGTAACATTTTCACTTCCGATAATTTAAAAGTTTTATTGTTAGCAGCGATATGATGTTTTACTTATGCCCATATGAGCTTAATGAGATTTGGATTGCAGTGATATGGAGGCAATATTAAAGTTGTATAACCACTATCTAATACCATTTGGTCAATAGTAAATGTCTAATGGGATTATCCACAATATATTTTTTGCAAGTTCAAGTAACTCAACCTTTAATAAAGTATAGCACCAATTTCTTTCGCAAGAAGCCGTTCAATCAATTCTTGCTTCTTCCGGGTAGGGGTAGGCAATTTTCCTATTCTGACTGAGTGGTTAGGAGTATTGTGCACGACAATAACAAAGTTTGGTTAAAGAAAAGTTAATACATTTCTCGTCTACTTAGTGAACACTTAGCTGCTCATGTCCTGATGGTAATCTCCTGTTTTCTTCGATTCGAAGATGAGGAAACCATTTTCAACGAAACCATCCTCGCTACCAAAATGCAATATAATTAAAAGTCTTCCGTTTTCTGCAGGATTCCCAAATAACATGAATCAAACTTGGCAATGATATCGATAACCTAGTTAGAAACTAGTTGATATAAAAAAAATTTCGGTGTATTGCCGAAAACTCCACGAAATACTCAATCGAATAGAATTTGAATCATCGCTCTAGCGTGTAAGGCGTTTAAGAAATCTTAACATTAACGAAACAGCGGCGTTTCACAAAAATCTCAAATTTTCTCAATTACTTCGAAAACTAAAATAGATGAGTGTAGGAAATATTGATGCAAATTGACATGGATTGAAGAGAGGTATTCAAGAACACAGTAACATACAGAGCGTTCTATTTGAAAAACCAAACTTTTATCGTGCGCAATGGAAACTGATCAGCCTGTATACTTGAATATAATTTAATGTTGTGCAGCGCTTGTCTCCGAATATTTTTTTGTTTGTAAACTTTCCCTCTAAATTGCTCAGGAAAAGAATTATCTTCTGTCCACGCATTAGATGGACACGCTGTATATGCTGCATAAGACTAAATCAATATTTTCCCATTTCTCGATATTTTCACAGGCAATTACCAATATATACTATCAAAGAAATTTACTCTAATAATACTGATATATGGTCTGGGCAAACAGCGGTAGCAGTCAGTGTAATAAATATGTGGTGCGGAGTCGGTGATTATTTATTTCACGCGTTCACAGCGTCAGTACTAAATCGATGCTGTATGCGAGTAGTTCTGTGTATATGCAGGGCTGTCGTAACTAAAAATGTCGCAGTTAGGTACGTCTTGAAAACGACCAATGGCAGACACAGTTAAAAACTTTATAGTGGACATGCCGGACTTCATTTTTGATGGCGCTAAAATTCAATGTCTAGTTTGTAAAATCCCTTTAATGTGTTGGTCCAGAAGCCATTGTCAACGTCACATCGAAAGCAAACAGCATTCTTCTGCAAAAAGTGGCATACGAGACCAAGAAAAATTTACATTTGATTTATGTGTTACTCTTATTTTATGTAATCTATCGTTTCGTTTACTAGACAAAGAAGCATTTGTCTCCTTCTGGAATAAATATGCGGACTGTAAATTACCTAGTCGGACATCGATACGAAATGTAGTGCCATTTGCTCGTGAACATATAGAAAAAAGAATAAAAACGGAATTGAAAGATAAAAAACTGTGGTTGTGTGTGGACGAAACAACAGATCGTCAAAAACATTCTGTGGTTAATGTAATGGTACGTACAATGGAACTACATCGACCATCATCCTCCTTCTTACTTGCTTCCAAAAGAGTTATAAATTGTACTGCCGATGAGATTTTAAAGGTGGTGTTGAACTCATTGAACAAATTTGATGTTTCAACTAAGCAACTTTTAACATTTACGAGTGATGGTGCCGCAAACATGCATTCTTTGGGTCGATCTCTTAAAGAACACAGTGGTAACTTCTTACATGTAACGTGTAAAATCCATACTCTAAATCTTGTGGCACAAACGATTCCTACATGTTTTCCACTAGTAAATGCATTGATTGCTAGTACAAAGGCAGTGTTTCCAAAATCCCCACACGGACGGAAGGTGCGTGTGAAGATGCATTAAGTTGTTTCAAAGATTATTTTAAATATGCAAATATAACATCGCTAGATGTCGAACGGTCGTTTTCGGCATTAAAAAACATTTATTCCGCACGTCGTACTCACTTGACTGAAACAGCTGTGGAAACATATCTAATGATTCAAATATTTAACAGATGTTACCCAGTTTGTGATTTCACGGAAGACTTTTAAAACGGTAAGTGTATCAGCACGTTTTATAATTTATTTCTTACCTTCTATTTTATGTGTAAACTTTTATGCGCTCGCCACGCCACTGGCTGTTGCCGCATATTTGCCCAGGTTGTGATATATACTCTTACTTTGCTTTCCGGCGTAATATAATTATGAGAATTATGTTTTTATTTATTATTACATTACACAGTTGCTGCGTCCTTCCATTAGAGAAGCTCTCAGTCCGCCGTGACTTTCCAAGTAGACGATGCCCTGGAACTTCCTTTGCCAGTTTTAATTAAATCACCAATAGACAATATTTTCTTAATAAAAGATCCATAATTCAATAAGCTTTGAGGCCAAACTATAGATTTCAACGTCGGAAGATGATTACCTCATTTCAGCGAATTGACATTGAATTATGGAAGGACTTATTACAAAGAATTAATGAAGTTATATAACGTTAAATTAAACTAAATCAATATTTGATTAGAAACATTATTGTTATTAACCGTTGGTACATTTTTAATGATCATTAATTATTCATAAGGCAACATGTAAATGTCATTCACTTATTTAAGAAACCCTAGTATACTGCAATATCTCCAGCACCTCAGAATAAATATTGTTGCTGACATTTTTCGAAGTAATAGAGTTACTTTACTTTAAATGTGCATAATTGCATTTTTAATAGGATGCAAATGTGCTTTTTCATCCAAGTGCTAAAAGACAAAATTAATTTTTCGGAAAATATGCGTTAAAACTATTGTTAATCTATTTAGGAAAAACAAGCTCTACAAGGTCGATATTACTATTATATTCAATTATGGAGCATAAATTGTCTAATATGATTAAGAATTAGGTTAAGACTTATTTAAATCAATATATCAGATTAATACCATAATTAATCTCGGTCTGCATACAACATATCCGACCGCAAAACTACACTTACGTCCCTTGTAAAATAAATAACAATTTTCTTTCAAAATTGTCATTAAAAAACGAATACCAGACACTGCGTGAAATGATCGAAGACGTTTTGGAGATTTGGGAAACACTTTTTTTGTACTTGCTATTAATGTATCTACTTCGGGTCAACGTTGTGAAATAGTTTCTGCCACAAGATGTAAAGCCATGCACTTTACACGTAAAGTGTAAACACTTGCAACCCTGTTCAAGAAGAGAAGAGCCTACCAAACGCATTGTAGCGGCACCATCGCTCATAAACATCAACACTTCACGTGGTAAGGCTTGAGAGTTTTCTAACGTACTATCACCCTCACAATTGCTGCACCAGTACACTTTTCTAGTCTTTTGCTAGCTTGTTACATTGGAAATGTCGGTTTATGAGGGTCCAGTACACGTACTATAAGATTTAGAATAGAATTTCCTTTACAATCTGTTGCCTCGTCGACACATAACCAAAACAACTGATTTTTTTAATGCAGATTTGATTTTCTTTTCCACATCTTCGTGTACAAATGAAACATGCTTTTCGTAGTTGGTAATTTCAAGTCGGGGTTGCACTTATACCAAAAGTTCTGAAACGGTTCCCTTTCGAGTAAGCGAAGTGACAAATTACAGGTTATCATCATGACAAGTAAATCGAAAATAAAGGTAATTCCCGCTGGCACGCCCTTTTTTCTATTTCTGTGTTCTTCGGTATTTACATGTTTGTTACAGTCCGCCTTGCCCTAGCACATCAAATGTTTCTCGCACTCTTTACAAGCTATTTTAGCACCGTCATAGAACAAATCGGGAAAGCCCTAGATAAACTTATGTGTGCCAGCAAAGGGTTTTTTAGCCTTGTTCGCATTATACATTTTAAATTAATAATTATGTATGTATAACGAATAACACGTAACATAAAACACAACGCACGCTCTCGTTTCCTAAACTGAACAAAAAATAAACAAGTGGACGCTGACAACGCGAGAATCGATTTTCGCACACAGCCTGCTACTCCGATGAAACGCCTATGTACCGCAGAGACGATTACCTCGCTTCATGAATCCTCATTATTAGAGTTGCCCATTAGCGCCAACGGGCAGTGGCGGAGGTTCGATACAACCCTCTGTATAACTACGAGTCTCAACCCGATCTGTTGTGTATACATACGCTGCCGTAAATACTATTTCGTAGTTCTACGTTTGTTTTAAAAATGTTGCCTACGTCGCCAAAACGACCAATGTCAAACGAAGTTACAGAATTTATAGCAGAAATGCCTGACCTAAATTATGATGGCGTTAAAATTCAATGTCTAGTTTGTAATATCCCTTTAATGTGTTGGTCCAAAAGGGATTGTCTACGTCACGTAAATAGTAAACTGCGTTCTTCAAAAAAAATTGCACACGACACTATGACAAATTTAAATTTAATTTATGTGTCACCTTTATTGCATGTAATCTACCGCTTAATTTACTAGACAAGGAAGCATATGTCTTCTTTTGGAATAAATATTCGAACTGCAAATTACCAAGTCGGGCATCCTTACAAAGAATTGCTCGTGAACATGTTGAAAAAAGAATTAAATCGGAGTTGAAAGATAAAAAACAGTGGTTATGTGTGGACGAAACAACAAATCGTAAAAAACATTCTGTGGTTAATGTAATGGTACGTACAATGGAACCACATCAATCGTCACCTTCAATTCTATTAGCTTCCAAACGAGTACAACAATATACTGCCGAAGTAATTTCAAAGTTAGTGTAAAATACATTGAAAAAGTTTGAACTCTCATCAAACCAACTGCTGATGTTTATGAGTGATGGTGCCGCAAACATGCTTTCTGTAGGCCGGTTTCTTAAAAAGCTTTGTGCTAACTTGTTACATATTACGTGTAAAATTCATGCTTTCAGTCATGTGGCAGATAGTATTAAAAAATGTTATCCTGAAATAGACGCTTTAATAGCGCATACAAAAGCAGTGTTTGTCAAATCCCCAAAACGTATTCGCAAATTTCACACGCTGTCCCCGTATGCCTGAGCCACCAGAACCTATTCTTGCACGTTGGGGAACATGGTTACAGGCCGCGTTTTATTATCATAAATATTTTGAGAATATTAAGAAGGTGGTTTTACAATTCGATCCAAAGGAAGCTGCGGCTATCAAGAAAAGCCAGTCGAAATTTCAAGATAGTCAGGTTAAAACGGACTAGTGCAGGCAATAGAAAAATTACAAAATCGTTAGTAGAAACTCTGCAAATAGTGCAACATGTTCACGCAGAGCTATGCTCGGTAGAAGACGCAAAAAATGTTTGTGTTCTAGAAAAGTTTAAAAGTGTTTTAGAGAATGATTCTGATTTTGGCACATTAAGACAAATTTGTGAAGGTGCGTCAACAGAACCGTTAAGTTGTTCCAAAGATTATTTTAATTACGCAAATATAACGTCACTAAATGTAGAACGTTCGTTTTCTGCATATAAACACATTTTTTCCTCACGCCGCACCCGGTTTGCCGAAACAACTGTGGAAATATATCTAATGTTGCAAATATTTAACAGACATTATTCACTTTGTGATTTCACGGAAGACTCTTAAGACGGTAAGTGTTTGAGCACGTATTATATTTTATTTCTGACCATTTATTTTGTGTAAACTTTTATGCGCCCGCCACTGGCTGTTGGCGCAAATTGAGCAACTCTACTCATTATCGTTCGATCATACGATTCATAATGAGAATGTATGAATCCTCGAAAGAGCTGTTCCGGACTAATTAATTAATAACTTGTGTGCCGATACTTTATGATTATATTACGTCATCACGTTTTTTTTTGAATTGTAATCCTATTTCGTTCCAACAAAAACGTATTCTCTATTATTTTCCAAATAAAATGATACAGTACATTGTGGGCAATATGAGTAACTTCACGAACGATTATCGATTAAGCGTATCACAGGTTGGGTATACATGCCGTCAATGTTGTATACTAGTTCAACTTCCTGTTTTCAAAAAGCAAATTGTATTTGAGTAATTGATAACAGTTTATTTGTCCTGCACACTTGTTTGTCTTGATAATCAATCATAGTCCTTTGTGTGATAATTTATATAATTTGTGGTTAAGTATTTTTGGTGAACATTTACAACCTTTATCTTCAACTGTATATTTTCTTGTTATTTAATTTATTCAAAACGTGGTGAAGTGCCTTTGAAGAACGTATAAAATTCCAAATAACTCCCTCGCAATTTTAAAATAATTTTCCTTCCTTTCAATAATTTCAAAACAAACTAGAAAGGGGGTGGATATTTTTAGAAGCATCGAGATTACCATACCCATTCATATTCTAACGATACCTTGGGAGCATGAGACATACGCAAACGAAAATAATTTGAATTTCTAATGACAGCCGGCTCGGTTATGCCAACGTTATAAAAATAACAGTAAAAACCGAATTGAAATAGACACTGTTAAACAGGAAAACGTCAAAGGACGTCAGAGAATGTCGCTTTAGTTATATCCGGCGGTATTTCAATCTGCAGGTTGTTTTGTTTTATGCCTCGATACTTCAAAATGCAAGAGGATTTCAATTCAAGATTATACTGTATATAGGTGTCATATTATTCCTGGAAATGCATTTATATGCATAATTATGGAGTTTAAAATTATACAACGATCAGCTCAAATTTAAAATTCCATGTTAAAATCTAATTCATACAGGACAAATTAATGGCGTAAACTATACTTATTATAGAAACAAATATTATAAAGAAATCTAATAAGGAATAATCAACAGCAAAAAGCAAGCAAACAAGGAAAAAATACGAATATAGGGAGTGACTTCCTAGCAAAATGTGCAACCAGATCGCTTACATAATGCGACAACTTTACAAATAAGTCGGTTATCAATGTTATCATTTTTATTTCAATTTATCCATAGCTGTTTACAGTTATATAATTATAAGTAAATATAATCACTTTAATGGAAAAACTGAAATACTTGAACTATTGCAGCTAGGTGTAGCATATGGTTAATAAAGGTTTTAGATATTAGAGCAAAAATTATAAATTTAAATGATATACCTACATAAATGACACAGGGTTTTCTATTTGAAAAATATTAACTTACAATTACTCACTCTATGTGGTGTAAAAATATTTATTATTAATAAATTGATATAATAAATTACCAAATCTTTGAGTCATCTCATATAATCTTTCTATGAAATAGAATATTTAAAAGGAGGATATAAAAGTTTATAATAATAAGATAACGCAATAAATAATTCTCTAAGTAAACACGTAGGCAATTTCCGATTAATAATTCCTACAATTACTGAAAGATTTACGTCTTTACTGTAATAGATGATATTAGCGCTATAAATTTTGTGTGAAAGGTAATCCTGCAATTAGTTGTATTGACAAATCTACATGAACGTATTTTACAAAAATATCTCATGGAAATATACACTACCGTTCATGGAAGTTCGGGCAAGCAAAAAAATGTACGGAAGTCAAAGAAAATAAGAGAAATATTAAATGGCCATGTATTTTACATATTTTCAAACACAAATTTTTTAAAAAGAAAAAGTTAATGTAATACAAATAATTTAAATCCGATTTTCATCGAGAAATCCACCTTTTGCCTTTAGGACTGTTGCCGCTATTCTCGGCATCCGATTCACTAATTTTGCTAATGTTTCATTTGGCAAGCTTGTCCATACCTCCTGGAGAATGGTCCACAAATGTTCCTTCGATTTTGAACACTTTTTCCTAACACATCGGTCTAATTCTTCCCATAACAACTCTATCGGGTTCAGATCGGGGGACTGTGGCGGCCATTCCATAATTTTTAGGGTTGCCGGTAATCTGTGCACAATTTAGATTTATATTTGGGGTCATTGTCCAGTATAAATTCAAATCCACGACCAATTAATCGGACTCCTGACGGTATGACATTTTCCTCCAGGATTTTCCGATATTCTTCTTTTTTCATTATGCCCTCAATTTTGAGCAAGTCCCCTGTTCCGATTAAGGAAAAACAACCCCAAACCATTACAGATCCGCCTCCATGCTTCACCGTAGGAACTATACACTCCCGTAACATTCTTTCCCCTCTTGATATGCGTACGAAAATTCTCTGTCTATTTCCAAAAACCTCAAACTTGGATTCGTCAGTCGAAAAAACGTTTTTAAAATCGTCGAAGGACGGGTGGATTAGAAGGAAGACATATTAAGTTTGGATTCAACTCTAGATATTTTCTTGTTGGGTTATTTTTAAAATTTATTTTGATGCACACCCTCGATGAATTAGGAAAGACGCCAAGTCAAGAAATCCGACTAATTACTCCAGAAATTTTACAAAATGTGCAACAGAAAATAATTCTTTGTTTTTAAAAACGTATAGAACTAAATGAGTGAAATTTTGAACGTCAGTTGCAAGGAAAACATACTTCTTGGCAATTAACTCTATTATGTACCACAGGAGTTCCCAAAGGGGTCGATATCGAGGTCAATACTGATCAAGAGGTCAATAGCCGAATGTGCACCGGTAATTGAAAGGAAATATGGTTAGTAGTAAGATCAGCAATCTCTTCCCAAACACATAAGTACAGAAGAAACCATTAAATGCAATATTTACAAAAAATCCGTGACAAAATCTCAAAAGAGAAATAAATGATTTATCAAGAAATCGAACATTGGGAATACTGTGCTCATTCTAATTTATCAACGTATTTAAGAAGAAGACATTATTGGCCTGTTGATTCCATTGAAGGCTTTTGCTATTGATTCATAAAACAATACCTTTTGTACCTTATGTCCTAAAAATACATTAGCTTTATAAACTGACAGATGATTACATCATGACCATACTTTAACGTTGTTGGTAGTATATGTTAATGTTTCAGAATTCGATTAATCGAAGATATGTCATGCAGGTACTGCCAAACTGAATACCATACGAAATATATCATTTCAAAAATGTTAATCGACGTTTCCGAATGTTTTTTGACAGAAATGAATTGCATAAATTATTCCTTTCACAGAGAACGCAGTGTATATGCTCTTGATCATTTGACATCTCTTTGAACTCAAAACTTATTGTATTTCAGTTAGCAGAAGGAAAACAGATACGATGAACAATGAAATTCCATCAACATCCCACAAGAAAATAGCTAACGTGGCATCGCACCCTAGCAACGCCGAAAAAAATTGATTATCTCCAAGGACATCGTCGAAAATAAAAGGAGCCGCAGACACTTGGCAGAACACCCAAACGACTTTCAAACTGCGCGAATATAAAGGACCCGCGCGATACGTACGGACGGACACGCGGATCTTAATGCCTCCTTTTTTGTTTTATAATTCTCTTTTGGTTGCTTGTTGTTAAATCGACGAGAAACGTCGTCCTCTGCGCCGACGGCCGCAGCCTGTGAGCATTGTTCGAAGTGAGAAGTCGTCGACCACCGTCGTCCATCGTCTAGCGTTTAGCGTACACCTATACAGCGGTGTATGCACCGCCAGCGAGATCAGCCACCCGCTTTTGGTCATCGACCTTTCCCTGTACAGCCTTGGCCAATAAAATGGAACACTTTGTAAAACTTAAAACTAAGAGTAGGAACGACGAAATCCTAACGAAATTCGTCCTTGACTTGTAACACAAATTCCAAGATTCCCAGAATGTCAAGAAACAATTTTGTTAATTATTTTCTTAATAAACTTCATTCGAATTTATAAGCAAGATGAAAATAAATTAATTATTAATTGCTTTGCTCCATCGTTTTTATCCATAATTGAAAACACAAAAAGGTACTTGATTCCAATGTTTGTCAAAATCAGACTATTTGGCAGATCGATTTGACATTTGCAGTCAATTGATATGAAAGAATGCCAACGCAACGACACAAAGTATTTGGAAAAAAGCATCCCCTAGCAACGATTCCGCAAACTTGTCAATCTACTATCGTATACTCTATTTATCAAAAACAATGTTTGTCCTTTAAAATTGCCACTATCATGATGTTTCATTCAGTTTGAAAGCAACTGCCTTTATACTCATTGGACCAACACTCTTTTTCAGTTTTCAATTGTACAATGTTGGTGTCTTTTTGCTAATTTTAAACGGTTTTTCTCTAATGATCTTGGACAATAATGGCTTTTTTTTCTTGCCTTACAACCTTTTAAAAATTTTTTGACTATTTTCTGCACTAATTTCCGCAAAGAACTACAAAGAAATATTGTTCCTATCCAGAAAAAAAAGTCTCTCTAGTAGACGGTCCTCTTTGGCTGTTGTTGTTTTGCACGTCCGCTTCCCGGCTTATTTTTAAAAGATCCAATAATTTTCTACCTATTTATGGCTAACTGAACAGCGTGACGTGAACTGTTTAACTTTTAGGTAAGGAGTAAGATAAGTAAAGAAAAACAAACAATGCAAATTTCCTGTTTAGGAAATGTCGCTAAAGGAAAAATGCATATTTGTGATAAAACGTCGCAAATGCCTAATTTACTAAATATGGCAATAAGAATTCCAACTTCAAAAATTGTTTTTAGCAGTTTGTTTTTATAATGGTTCACATATCTAAGACGACGTTTTGCTTATTTCAAACGAAAATTGAGTTAAAAGTAAGGAATAAATTTTGTATTTAATATAATATGTAGTTTATTTATGAGGCCAACCCACCTAATACAGAACTGCAAATTGTTTGTGTCTCGATTTTATTTAATTTCTCAAAAGAACACCTGCATGCCATTTAAAAAAAATTCGCACATTATAAATTATTAAAACAACACACAACTTTTTTTACGAAAATCTACAGGTCCTCCGTTTTATTGACCAAGACTGTATGTACGCATACTCCCGATTGCGCGCCGGGCTGAACCGTCTATGCGACCGACCGCCCCGTTCGGCGAGGTCGGCCGACCGGCGCTGCTAGTTTGGGTTATAGAGGCGCAGCGTCGTGCCGTGATCTTGTCATTGAGAGAAAACATCAATGAATATCACTAGGTCAGTATGTGTGGATGTGTGTGCATGGGCTCTTTTTTAGCCTCGTCGCTCTTAATTTACCGATGCAACCTAGAAAAGACCGCAGTCGCCGGCTTAGAGAATATACATACATTGAACGATCCGTCATTATTCATTATACAGGTATCGTTATAGGAACGAATGGGAAATGAGTGTGGTGATGCTATTAGTGCAAAATCAATAATGCGCATCTAATCGTACAATTACCTTGGTACATACATACCAAGGGAAATGGTTTTACTTATTAGTAGGCCGGGCACAGAGAGCTTCACGCTAGGTTAGAAGTGAGGTTGCCGCGACGTATGTATGCAGATGAATCGGCACGGGCTACCCCGACGAATGAAATTATTGATTTATTGCAACAGTTTCTCATCAACCCTTCGCGGAATGTACATACAGTACCGTTCATGGAAGTTCGGGCAAGCTGACAAATTATATTAACTGTTTAGGATAAAATTTTAAAATTATATAATATACATTTCTGTGAGGAATTATTAAAACTAACCTTTTCTGGAAGCCTTTTACCAATCTCCAGGTAGTATTTGTCTATTATAAGACCATTATCATAAAATATATAATTATATTGGAAATCCCCAATAATTACAGTGACAATAAAGCTTTATAATAATCACTAGAAGGGTTAGCTGATTCACTCGTGTTACCTGGAAATATTCGTATACCCTTTATAAAGTATTATAACATTTGTAAACGCAGTAGTTCTGAAGAGATTGTTATTGTGAAAGTATCTGTGGTTGTGCAAGTGAAAAATAAAATAATTTCGGTTTGACTGCTTAAAATGCCCCGTGGAAAGCCACTAGCTATTTCAAAACGGTCTGCTATTATTACCTTGCATCAGGAAGGGTACGTAGAAAGACGGATTGCGGATAAATTAAAAATAAAAAAATCTACAGTACATGATACTATAGTTCGATTTAAGACAACCGGTGCCGCGCAAGATCGGCCAGGACCGTCAAGAAAAACGACTCCTGGGGAAGATTTACGAATAAAAATAATTAGTAAGCGCAATAGAAGACTAACAGCATCAGAAATTGCTGCAGAATTCAATAATGAGCGAGATTCCAAAGTTTCTGTGAGTACTGTGAAACGTCGGCTGAAAAAGGCTGGGTTGCATGGGCGAGTGGCTTGTCGAAAACCGTTACTCCGAAGAGGAAATAGGCTGAAACGATTGAAATGGGCACAAGCTCATAGAGATTGGACAGTGGACGATTTTAAAAACGTTTTGTGGACTGACGAATCCAAGTTTGAGGTTTTTGGAAATAGACGGAGAATTTTCGTACGCAGATCAAGAGGGGAAAGAATGTTACGGGAGTGTATAGTTAGATTCGACCTTGACGAAGTTATAGCTATTAAGGAGAGCCAGAAAGGAAATACTTCTGTTGAAACAGATTTAAAAAGTATTAGCAACAGTTATAAACGATTACTAGACGCAATAGAAAAATTGCAAAATACTGGGTTGTCGTTGGTAGAATCAGTGCAAATCATAGACGAAGTTAATACATTGCTACACGATATAAACGGCGCAAAAAAAAACGATCGCGTTATAGCAAAGTTCGACACTGTGGTAGTGTAGCTGCAAATTCATCAGCTAACTCTAAGGATTATTTTAATGATGCCTATGTTACTTCCGTATCTTTTTATTTTAGTTATATTTAATTGACTATTGTGCCCTTTACGCATATAACAAAGTCTGAGAATTTTCTGTAATAGTTAAATACCGATTGTGCCCGGCTTACTTATTAGTGTTGATATCGATTCCCCGATTCCTCCCAGATTTTACCTTCAACTTATACCTTTATGCAATTAATATACTCCGTAAAATTTAACATTTTTTTAAATGGAAATGCATAGTAATAAAATGAATTGTATTCTTTTTACCAATCGTTTGTCTTACTGCTGAGAACAAGCGGGACAACGTTAGCTTAATACTGATGTGAGAAAGGACAATCCGAAAAAGGATATGCACAATTTGTTCAAACTCGAGGCAACCCAAAGACAACTTATATTTACGACATCAACTAATAATTGCCAGTTATCAATGATATCCACAACCAATTGTAAAGGTACGTTGGTGAATAATAATACAATATTAAGAGAGATCAAAATATAATTGTCAGGAAAATTGCTGATATAATTGGAAAATTCAAATGAATCGGATATATTATAATCATAGTTCTGTCGTAAAAGGCAGACGAAAGTATTTTAACTATGAAATTTGAAAACATGTAAGTTGGTGAGCTAATAAAAGAAATAATAGGTCTGATAGAGCAGGATTGTTTATGTATCTTAGGGAGACCATAAAACTTTGGATAGGTTCCATTGTGACCAAAAATTTTGTTTGTGCAATGCATAATTTCTATCAATTATACTTAAATTGACACTACTATATCTAAATATAATAAAATAAATTCTGAATTGGTTATAGTTTTCGTGTAACAATGGTTTAACTATTTAACGTTTTGATAACTACACAAGATTACATATTTAAAAAATACTTTTTAGTGACAAACTCTTCTTTCTTTGTTTTTTCGCTTGTGTGTGGTGTCTGATGATTCCCGAATACTCATCCAACAATAGTCTGCTAACATGGTAGGGTTCTGCTTTTCCTGATATCTCTTCTACATTAAACAAATATCTTGGTGAAACCTCTCGCCATGTTTATCGCTGACATGTCCACAATTCATAGGAAGGTAGTCAGGGTGGGAATGCAAAAAGTGTAATTTTAATGACATATTGCGCCAGATTTTCAACTAAATCTTTAAAGTCTTCTGCTCTATGGTTACCCAGGAATTTAAACCACTCCTTTAAACACAATCCATGCAATTTTCTCAGTGCCTTCAATTCTATGGAAGATTTCATCTTTCATTGGTTTTAGAATTTGAGAGCTTATGAAAATCCCTTCTATTTTTGCCTCGCTTATTCTAGGGAACCTCTCGCGGATATATTCACGAAATTTTTCATTAACTCTAATTTTATATGTAATGCGAGAAAATATACTTCGTCTGGATCTACTAATGGTTCAAATTTTACATTCTTTATTCCAGGTATTAGTGACTGACTTCAAATCCCCACACAGATGCCATTGGTATTTTGAGTATTGAATTGCTTGCTGACATATCTTCATATTTTCATATGATTCCTTCATATGTACGTGTGCAATCGGTATTGATGGCAGTACATTTCCATTATAAAGAAACACAGCTTTTAAACTTAACTTAGACGAATCAATAAACAAACGCCATTCGTCTGGTTAGTGTTCTATTCCAAATGCATTTTACAAGACCGTCAACGTCTTTATAAAACACCAAATACAGTTTATGTCGGTTTCGAAAAGTTGAAATCCTTGTAGACGAGAAATCAGCAACCCTGCTTTAGCCTTACTCAAGTCTATGTCCCTTAACCAAATCATTTAAGTCGGCTTGTGCAATTAAATGTGGTTCTCTTGAAGCATTGCGGTCATAATGAGGGTTAGGTCCCTCTGTAGAAGTTGGCTTTACATTTTCGAATCATCGTATTTTTCCAAATTGTTATTCTGTTGAGGTTTTGAAATGGGAAAATTATACATTAATTAATTTCGAATTTATATATTTATATTATAGCCTAGAAATTTTCATCAGCAAATATATACTGGCAATCTTTTATTTAACTTACAACACTCTTATCAGTAAGGTTCGACAAACGAGTGCAACGTCAGAGGCGTATCGCGCAAAAGTAGGTACGTGAGATACAGTATTATTCAAAAATAATATATTCTTACCTTTTATTGACGTCTTGGTGTCCAATGCGACAAAATACTACTGCCCCAAGATGCTTTTGCGCGATACGCCTCTAACGTTGCACTCGTTTGTCGAACCTTACTTATCAGTTAATAGAACGAAATGCCAAACCATTAAGATAAGGTAAAGAAAACAGAGCAATCACCAACGTAATATACACTACAATAGATTTATTTAGAACAAACGACGTTTGTATGCAAAGATAAACGATAGTTTATCTTTACATACAAACGTCGCGAAAGATATTTCGCTGCGATATGACTAATGAAAAATTGTTAGTTATTAGCATCGTCATTTATCATGCAATAACTTTTCATCTGCATCAACAGCATAAAGATATACACGAGAAAACAAGATACCTTCAATGTATCAAAAAACCAGGATGGTAAATAGGGCATAGCAAAGAAAGCCAGGGATTTAATTTATTTTGATTAAGGTTGTTCTTTAGAAATTTTCCTTTGAAGACATTGTATATATATATATATATATATATATATATATATAGATGAAAGGCATTTTTAACATCTGTATTACTACCCCAAACGCTAAAATATCTACACGCCAAAATCCATTACGGATGTTTGGTTGTATTCCTTGTAGGGGAAAAGCCATTTACACATTACTTGATAAATTTAGCCACGAGCTAAGAAGACTTTCAGCAGAAATTAAAGAACGTCACATATGGCAGTATAAGGTGCACCCTTAAGCGTATACCTAAACAATATCTTACCCCAGTACGCCCGGAATTAAGTGCATATGGGTGTAAGGCTAGGTAAGGGTGCGTTGCCTATTAATAGGCATTGAACACCGGGGATAGTTGACACACTTTGGGTTGGAATATGTGCAGTTGCTGGCACTTAAATTAGCTCCTGTATAAAATCTTGATGAATCTTTGCAAATACCTTAGAAATTTAATATTAGAAAAACACCTCGGAGTTTTGAAATTTAACATTTAATTACTGCAAAAATTAAAATGTTGGCTGTTACAACTTAATTTAAAGTGATTATTTCTTTTGCTTATTTAGTGATTTAAAAAAAAAAATCTAGAGGACCCGGGACACCTATGTAAACATTTCATATGGAGTTCTTGTCTCCTAAATTCCCTGTAAAGTATTTAATGCTAAAATAACATTCGTATATGCTGGTCGGGTGGCAACTGATGGGTGATTCGTTAAGTGCTTCCACAAACAAGGTTTAAAAAAAACACAGAAATGTTGAATATTAATATTTTTTTTTATGAAGTAATGTAGTTTAATTAATTACAATTATGTATGGAAGATTATATCCTGCAAGAAGGTATGGAAGATTATATCCTGCATGCTTTAATGCGTTTGTCATAATTTCTAATAACATTGTGGCACATGTCATGGTCTATGCTGTTGATTTCGCGACGTATCTCGTCCTTCAGTTCTGCAATCGTTCTAGGCTTATTTCTGTAGACTCTACTCTTCAGATAACCACAAAGAAAAAAGTCTGCAGGAATTAAATCACGCGAACGAGGAGGCCAATTGATTTTTTGAGATTACGCGTCCTAGGAAACGAGTCTGAAGTAAGGTGACTGTTTCTTTGGCTGTATAGCTGGTGGCACCGTCTTGTTGAAACTAGAGGTCATCAGCGTCCAAATCTTCCAATTGGTCCCATAAAAAGTCAGTTAACATGCTCTGATGGCGAATGACATTAACTGTAATCGCATTTTCAGCAACGTCTTCGAAGAAATACGGGCCATTGATGCCTCCGTACCAAATGCCACACCAAATAGTCACTTTTTGGGGATACATTTCTTTTTTGATAATCGCTCTTGGGTTTTCTGATCCCCAAATGCGACAATTTTGACGAAACCATTAAGGTGAAAATGGGCTTCGTTAGTAAAGATAATTTTCCTTGAAAAATCATCTTCTTGTTCAAGCTTCCATTCTGCGAAGGCACGACGCTATTGGTGATCTCTCGGCTTCAAATCTTTTTTGTAAGGATGCAAATACAAATCCTTAGCCAAAATTCGTTGTGTAGTAGAGTAGGAGAGTCCCAGTTGTTGGGATCGACGCCGAATCGATGTGCCTGGTTCTTCAGCCACACTTTCACAAACGAGAGCCATGTTCCCCTCCGAACGCTTTGGACGAACACGATGAGGTGCTTTAACTGTACTTACAGTCCCAGTTTGTTCAAATTTCTGAACCATATTCCAAATTGTGCGTTCCGAAGGTCGATTGTATACACCAAAATATTCACGTAATGCACGAAATGCATTTTTCCGCGAACACCCGTTTTCATAATAAGCCTTAACAATCTTTGCACGTTGCTGGATTGTGTATCGCTCCATGACTCCTTTTGTACAGGTTTCTAGTTTGTGAACGTCACTTGGCAGATGTAATTGTCATTGACGTTTCAAAAATATCAGAAGCTACTATGCAGAAATCCTGAACGAATCACCCTTTTCTTCTTCTGCATCAGATATATCATCCCCTAGTCCAGGTAGGATAGAGTTGGAGACATCTGTGATTGGTTCAATTGTTGGAAAGTTGCACATCACTCGTTGTAATTAATTTATCATATTGAGTTTTCAAATCACCTTTATCTAATTTTTCAATTTGCAGTGATTTTTTACAAAATGAACAGAGGAATATCACTTTCTTCGTTCGACAAGAGCTGCAATCCAAATCTAGCTTTTTTAAAACAATGGTTTACTATTTGTGGTATAACATCAACGTTCCAGGCGTTCAAAGATATTATCTGCACAGTCAAGTAATATCAGTCTTGTAATCATGTTTGCCTTCACGATCTTCTCCTCTTTCCAGAGCTGGGCTGTTAGCCCTTAAGGTGGGACTCCTCTACCGTGCGGGTCAGAAGTGGATTGGAGGAATTCCCTACTCTTTCCAGCACGTTCCTAGACAGCCCACGGATGTGTTCTAGTAATGATGTTATTTCGAGGTCCTCATGCAGTTGTGTGTTTCAAACAAACCAGGCGCGTTTGCAACAAGCCTTACGATCTTGTTAAATAACGACCGGTTTCGGGTCAAAGCCCATTCGCAGGTCAAGCTATATGATATCCTTCTAGCTTAACCTGAGAATGAGCTTTGATCCGAAACCGGTCGTTTTTTTAGTTGTATTAAAAAAGAATTTTGCGAGTAAAAGGACCTTTTCATCAACCCTTCTTCCTAAAATAATAAAATGTTTGGGGACTCTCTTTCAAATTTTTTACCTAACATCAAGAGCCACTTAGTAAAAAACTTCCCATTCATCTATGTTCCTTGGTTTGATTCTTATTGCGCAGGTAATAATTTAATGTTGCGAAAACATTGTGGTTTATGGCTCTTACCAATGATCAATGGCTTCAATATTTTCAATTCCGTCATATTGCAAGCGAGTGAACATGTCCCCATTTCTTTGCTTCGTTTCATACCATGACACTTCATTTTTATTAGTTATAAGTTAAAGTATGGTCTGATAAACAGCGTACATTTTACATCGGCAGAAGAAGACGAAATGTTTTGAACAGTAGTTTTCAGGGATGCAAAAATGCATCGACTGTGGAGAAGAATACATTGAAAAATTATAAATAAAAATGTTTTGTGAATAAATTGCGTACTAGACTCAGAGAAAACAAAACAGCCCTTGCACTCCAGCATCCTTGATAAAATATTTATTATCCAGTCTTGACATTCCTCTTCATTTGCTGGTGTAGTTTTGCCGCAAGCTTTTATCCAAAATTTATCCAACCATCCCGTGCTTTCGTTGAAGTTTTTATCGCCCAATTTTGTAGCAAGTTCCAATGCTTTTTGTTTAACTATAAATACTGGCAAATTTGCATCTCTCATTGCTGGAAACCATTGTGATAATGTTTGACCTGTTTGGCAAAGTCTGACCTAATCCACAAGAAACAACATAATCATAATTTGTTATCTTAAAAGGTCCAGAAAATGTAGATAAAGATCCGAGTGGAATTTTGTCGAATCTAATTAGGTTACAAAGATACTTCAACGCACAGGAACTGTACACTTATAAGACCTTTTTACACGCGCGTGAAGGTCCAACCCTAGCGACTTAGTGACATAGCACGTGAGTGTCTCATGAATAATTTATTACATCTATGTGTGCATACACGCGCACAAACGCATACAACGCACATATTCAGTTCAATGTGTTGCGTTTAAGGCGGATGATGATTCCTATGCAGTAGCAGCTTGATGCGCGGGTGCAAATGCATATCCTGTGCGTGAGGGCGATAGGGACATGTGGCGGAAATCGTCCGTGTTATTTTTTCAGCGTGTTGATAAAATGTCTGGCTTTATTTATTTTTAGATAGGGAGCTGGAGAGTATAGTATTTAACCCTCGATAAGTACATAATTGTATGTCTACATATGTATGATCTAATTAAATGTATGTGACGTTTTGAGGCCTAAATAGATTCCGCAATTACTGTACAGTAGTACTCCAGTGGAGTTGGATAAAGGGAGTGGAAAGCTATGAAAAAGGGAATTTGATACAAATATTTGAAAGTCATAAAATACAACAAATAGGTTAATAATACTTTATTTTCAATAGCGATAACATTGGATTGTTTTACATTACTATTTGTCACAAAAATCCAAATTATGTCAAAGATCAAATTATATTTGCAAATACACTACCGCTCATAAGCACTTGGGCACCCTTGGATTATATTTTTGTATACAAAGAATGTATTTAGGAAATACATTCCAGCGCTATTGAATAGTATGCTAATAATCAGTAACGCTGGCCACGAGCGGTACCGCGCATCGGCGTAGAATCAGTTCGGACCGAGAGGAACGGTAGTATTACTTCGTCTGCGGAGCAGTACGGACATTTTCGCTGCCGGTCATTTGCGCAATTGTTTATCTGTCCTAGAAAAATTATGATTTCGTCAGCAAAACGACCGCGGTCGGACAAACTTCGAAAATTTATTGCAGAAATTCCAGACTTAATATATGAAAGTGCTAAAATTAAATGTGTAATCTGTAAAATCCCGTTAATGTGTTGGTCCAGACAACATTGTCTACGACACGTAAATAGTGAAAAGCATGTCTCAAAAAGAAATTGCGCACGAGACAATGAAAAATGTATATTTAATTTATGCGTTACGTTTATCGCATGTAATATACCGTTTAATTTACTAGACAAGGAACCATTTATCTGCTTTTGGAATAACTATTCGGAGTGCAAATTACCCAGTCGAACATCGTTACGAAGAATTGTGATATCTGCGCGCGAACATATTGAACAAAAAATAAAATCGGAGTTGAAAGATCAAAAATTGTGGTTATGTGTCGATGAAACAACAGATAGGAAGAAACATTCTGTTCTTAATGTAATGGCACGCAAATTGGAACCTCATCAATCGGCACCTTCAATTCTATTAGTCTCCAAACGAATACAACAGTGTACTGCCGAAGTAATTTCAAAGTTAGTGTTAAATACATTGGACAAGTTTGAACTTTCAACAAACCAACTCTTGATGTTAGTGAGTGATGGTGCAGCAAACATGCTTTCTGTAGGCCGGTCTCTTAAAAAGCATTCTGCTAATTTGTTTCACATTACGTGTAAAATTCATGCTCTCAATCTTGTGGCGGATAGTATCAGAAAATGTTATCCTGAGGTAGACGCTTTAATAGCGCATACCAAAGCAGTATTTGGCAAATCACTGAAACGTATTCGCGAATTTCACAGACTGTGCCCCCGTATACCAGAGCCACCAGAACCTATTCTAACTCGTTGGGGAACATGGTTGCAGGCCGCGTTTTATTATCATCAATATTAAGACAATATTAAGAACGTGGTTTTACAATTCGATACAAAGGAAGCTGCCGCTATCCAGAAAAGCCAGTCGAAATTTCAAGATAGTCAGGTTAAAATGGATTTAAAAATCATTCACGACAATTACTTCGGGCTAGCAGATGCAATAGAAAAATTACAAAATCCTGCGGTGCCGTTAGAAGAATCTCTACAAATAGCGCAACATGTTCACGCACAGCTATGCGCGATTGAAGACGCAAAAAATGTTTCTGTTCTAGAAAAATTTGAAAGTGTTTTTGAGAAAAATTCTGATTTTGGCACATTAAGACACATTTGTGAAGGTGCGTCAACAGAATCGTTAAGTTATTTGAAAGATTATTTTACTTACGCAAATATTACGTCACTAGATGTAGAACGTTCGTTCTCTGCATATAAACGCATTTTTTCCTCATGCCGTACTAGTTTTGCCGAAACAACAGTTGAAACATATCTAATGTTGCAGATATTTAACAGACATTATTCACTTTGTGATTTCACGGAGGACTCTTAAAATGGTAAGTGTTTGAGCACGTGTTATTTAATTTTTATTTAAAAGATGAGCGAAATTATTTGCGGCAGCAAATATCTCTATTAGCAGAATAACTCTAATGGAACGCGAGGCCTGGTCGACTCTACGCTACTGCGCGGTACCGCTCGTGGCCAGCTTTAATAATCAGTAAGATTCACTCAAATTCATTAAATAATATCGGTCTATTTACTTCTTTTATTTGTATGAGGGGTAATACCGTCATAAAAGCGCAGGTAATAGCGACAACAAACAGCGTATTTCTTGAAATTCTAGGAAAAATGTAACTGATAGTAATTTTACTATGAATCATGAAACCATAATAAAGCCATCTGAAATAATATTCAAATTACGGTCAGTTAACATGTTAGTAGCGACAACATCTCTAAACGAACACTGTTTATAATTTCGTTTAAAATTTGAAAACATGCCGAAAAGGAAAGAAATTAGTGTTGAAACGCGTACTCTGATAGTAACACAACGTAACTTAGGCATAAGCAATCGTCAAGTTACTAGAAAATTACATTTAAATCCCTCTACTGTTGATTATAACATCAAAAATACAGTGAAAGTGACAGTTTTCTAAATAAAGTACAAAATGGTATACCAAGAGCGGCATTAGCTCAAGATATTGCAATCGTAGTCTCCAGCAAGCGAAATAGAAGAAAAACAGCTCCAGAAATCGCTGCAAAAATCAATACTGTACTTCCGAAGCCAATTAGCGTGTCTAAGATTAAACGCCGTCTGCAAAAAGCCGGCCTTCACGGACGAATCGCGATGGAAAGCCATTGCTTCGCCAAATTAATAAGAAAAAAAGGTTACAATGGGCACGTGAACATCGAAATTGGACGGCAGAAGATTGGCGCAAGATATTGTGGACCGACGAATCCAAATTCGAGATTTTCGGTTCGCGAAGACGCGTGTTTGTAAGAAGATTTATAGGTGACCGTGCACTAGAGGAACGCACAGTCTCTCCCGTCAAACACGGCGATGGTTCGTTAATGATTTGGGGTTGTTTTGCTGGTACATCCGCAGGTGATCTCGTAAAAATTCGAGGCATAATGACTAAAGAGCAAAACAAACGCATCTTCTCGAGGAAAATGCAATACCCTCTGGTGTAAGAGTTTTGAGGCAGAATTTTGTTGGAAGAGTAAGGGACACTAACAATCATGGAATGGCTACCCCAAAGCCCGCACTTGAATCCCATCGAGTTATTATGGGAAGAACTCGATCGGGAAGTGAGAAAAACAGCTCCAACTTCAGCAGATGACGTGGAACAAACTACAGGCAGCATGGGCTCAAATAACTGCGGAAGCATTGTTGAAATTAATTGCAAGAATACCTCGATTATGCGACGCAATCATCAAAAATAAAGGAGGTCGCATAGACGAATCTAAAATGTAGGTCAAATAAATAATTTTAATTGTTAAAATTGTATATTTGTACACACTTAAATACCAGATACATATTTTAATATTTCCATTTAAACATTTAATGATTGACCCTGAAATTTGAGGTGCCCAAATACTTATGAGCGGTAGTGTAAGTAATTTTGATAATAATCTACATTCTTAAAAACTTAGCCCAATTTCTTTATTAAAAAAAAAGGAAATCCTATTTTAGAACAATCTAATTTTACAAAACGAAATCCTTTAACTGATTTAATTGGTTGCACGAATTTAATTCTCCGCCTAACTTTGGAAAGGGTCCTATCTTCTCTAGACCGCATCTACGGAGTTTAGATTCGCGTCTCTGTCGGATAATCAATGTCAGTTCGCAGCTCCATACATCAACTCCGTCTAGCCGGTCGGTTTCAGCCGCGACCGCATCGACTGCAGCGCCGCGCGGCCAGACTTTGACTGAAAATCGTCGAAAGGTACGCGCACATCGCCCCGGTATTGTCGAAAGCTACGACCGAGGCGAAAGCGCACCGGGATTACATCTTCGGCGCAAAAAAGAGATCCGTGTCTAGACCAGTAACGAGATAGGAAAGCGGAAGTAGGAAAAAGGAAGATTTTAATGACGTGGTGCCATCCAAAGATAGGGGAAGAGTCATAGGTGGGGCGAATGCGAGAAAACTCCGGAGTGTAATGGAATAGTTCTGTTCAAAGTGGAAAAAATCGAAGGGTTGACAAGGCAGATCTCAAATTAGCTTACGACGTCCCGCAAAAGTATATGTAGATACAAAAATGTAGGAGAAATATTAAGTTAAATTGCATTGAAATCAAATACAATGTAATTATTCATGTTGATATTACTAAAATAGTGTATTTATTTTACTAATACAGATAAAAAATCGTATAATTCCTTCTTATTTCTCAAAGATCAATGTACGCTAAAGGGAAAATGTTAGCATATTTTTTTTTACAATGGTAATCGAAAAGTCACGCACTGCCACTGGTAATAACTATCTAATACCTCTTAAATAAACCTTCCATACCAGGAAATATCTGCTCCTATAGTTTGAACGCATGCAATAAGTCTCAATATACCTATCTACACCATCACAACCATCTAGAGCAAACCGCGACCGAAAATGGGGACTTTTATGTTTTCCATACGAACACATACATGCATATGTGTACTTTACTGTCAAGTGGGATTCATAAAATGGCAAACTAGAACAAAGAGCTGTCTCAGTATCAAGGATATGAGAACAGTGCAGCTGCAGTTTACATTTGAAGAGTCGTAAAGCTGTGGAAGTGAAGTATTTACAGCAGAATATAAGAGAAGATTGTGGTTTCCAAACTGTGCTAAAAGTGTAATCTATTTTAATTAAAGCCTGGCAAATTGGTAAAGATAATAAAGCCTAGATTTCCTTAAATTAAGCTTTAACTATATCGTTACTATTTTGCGTATAAAAGGATATTTCCTTAAGATGGGTTCTGAAAATAAAATTTGAGCAAAACGAACGCATAACTGTGTAATATAGATTTAAACTATATTTATCCTATCAGAAACTAGTAGTGATGGGAAAAATAACAGTTTCAACCGTTATCGTTATTTTGAAATAACGGTTGCAAAATAACAGGTTTAGCGTTATTTCGTAGTCAACAGTTCTACACGATAACGCATGATTCCACATAGCACATATGCAACTGCTGATCTTGCAGCACGCTAAAATTTAAATTCAGAAGTTTTTTGTAATATAAATATTTTATTGCGTTTTTTTGCAGATAAATTAAAATAATGGTTAAAATAAATTAAGTGATAAACACAATTTCCATTTTGACTGATCCTACTGTTAATTTTCTTATATTTAATCTTAGTTAATCTTCGAAATGCGAGAACATCTATGTGCTTAAATGCTATATAATAAATATAACGGTTTTATTTTTAGTTTTTATAAGTAAATTTTTTATATAACATCGGTCTTTTATTTTACATTTGATAATTCCAATACATACAATTATTTAGAAAATATGTCCATAATAAACGTCCGACTCGATGTCGGCTACCGCCGTAATAACCGTTCGAGAGGATATTTATGTAGGTAGATACGTGATAAGTTATTTTTCTAGGGGAATTGTAACTATTATCTGTAATAAACAGCGGCTTCGATCAGACAGTCGTAGCGCCACGCAGTTGAGTACGCTGCAACGGCGGTCGATGGTATGTTCACAACAGTTCGAAAGCAACCGTGCTATACCTGTTATTTTCCCAGCGAGATAACAATTGCAACCGTTATTGGATCCATAACGGTTATAAAATAATAGATAGTTAAGTAACGACCCATCCCTAGAAACTAGCGGAATAAAACTTCCCACTTGTGGATTTAAATAATCCAGCCCAATTGATCAATAAATCGTGCTGCTACCTCGCGCTTGAAGTTCCCAACTTTAGTTTCTTGTGATTAAGCAATATTCAAATTTTGAATTTAATGAATATGATTTTGGTGATACGTATTGACAAGGGTAACAAAACTTTTTCCAATTCCTGCTTTGAGCTTGTCAAGCAGTAATTTCCTTTTTGAAGATAGTCGATTAACACAACTCCATTACTATCCCAGTTTTCGCCTTTTTTGGAACCAACTTATCCATTTTCAATTTCTTGGTGCTATGTAAACGTACATATCAACTGTCTTATTTCAAATATTCCATTTTTGGTCTTGTCTACATATTCGAATCTTTAAAAAAGATAAAATATACTTTGCTCCCTGAATCTAAATCTACTCCTTTCCGAATTATTTGAAAAAAAATCATCAAATCGACCTTTTTTTTTCAATAAAAAACAACTCAATTAACAAAGTAGGTTTTCTTTTATACTTTAGGTTTCCGTGTTGGAACCTCGTCGCTCTCGTAACTTCCGCTGACACTCGTACGGGACATCTTCAGGGCTGTCGCTGCACAGTTCCAACCCGGAAACGAAGAGTATAGTGTTATAGACGACCGCAGAAACCTATGTACCAGATTAGATTTTGTTTTCTTTACCCAAAGGACTAGTTATAACCCTTAACTGTTAGGCTTGATTCACAACGTATTGTAGATTCGGTTTCCAATAAGTACTTAATCATTTGTAATTTGTACTACTACAAGTGCCTATCTTGATGGATAATGAGAATCCTTCCATCATAATTTATAAAGAAATTTCGATAGAGTGAAAAGAAGCAGCAGAACAGCATAAGTGTTTATTCAAGAGTAGCAAATGCAAAATGGGACATCGCGGAAGCACTCGCTTTTTAAAATTAAAAAAAAAAATGTTTTTATTCTCCTAAATTTTGTTTTAGTAACCAATTTTGCCAAACAGCAATGTGGTTCAATAAAATCTTTTATTACTTATTCCACTAACTGCTCCTTCTGTTCATTATGGATTTGCAAGAAATTCATAACACCTTACTGGGTTTTATCCTATCAATCACAGTCATGATCTACGATTTGTTTAAATAAACCAAAGCTTACATTGAAGATGTATCTGTGACAAATAACATCTGTTTAGTTGGAGATATGGCCTGCGACCTTTTTCAGAAGAAACTCGGTACATAACAAAAAAAACCTTTTACTCCTTTTTTAAAATAACAATGGTAATTACATAATTTTATGTGGTAAGTCGGTAAGTCGAGACATTGAAATTATCTGTTGTGGTAAAATTATCTGTAAATAATGATGTTCGCCGTGGTGAAAAAATGTCGTTATATTTTGAAAAAGATAGTTCGACATCTACAGATGTAATGCATGCATGATTAAAACACTCTTTGAATTCGTTTACCCTCTCGAGCTTTTCTAAAACGCGATTATATTTTGCGTCATGTATAGTGCGTAGCAGTGTATGTACTTCGTCCACTGTTTGCAGTGACTCCACTAACGACAACGCTGTATTTTGTTAGGAATAGTTTGTAACTCTGTTTCAACGGAAATATCTTGAAATTTTGCCTGGCTCTTCTTAATAGTTGCATCTTCGGCAGCATTGAATTGTAGAATAACAGCTTTTACTTGTTTGAAATTTTCAGCATAATAAAGAGCTGCCTGCAACCATGTTCCCCAACGTGCAAGAATCGGCTGTGGTGGTTCACTGTACGTGAAATGATCGTTTTGGAGATTTGAGAAACACTTTTTTATACCTGTTGTGAAAATTGTCGAGTAGTTTCTGCCGCAAGATGTAAAGCGTGCACTTTACACGTAACATGTAAACACTTGCAACCGTGTTCAAGAAAAGAACGGCCTACCGAACGCATTGTCGCGACACCATCGCTCATAAACATCAACACTTGACGTGGTGAGACTTGATAGTTTTCTAACGTACTACGTAATACCCTCACAATTGCTGCACCAGTACACTTTCCCAGTTTTGGAGTTTTGCTAGCGAGTAACAGTGGGAATGTCGGTTTATGACGGTCCAGTACACGTACGATAGCATTTAAAATAGAATTGCTGCTAGAATCTATTGTCTCCTCAACACATTCTTCGTCACAAAGCAACTAATTTTTTAATGTAGATTTCATTTTCTTTTCCACATCTTCGGGTATAAATAAAACATGCTTACGTGCCGTTTTCGTAGCTGGCATCTTCAACTCGGGGTTGTACTTATACCAAAAGTTCTAAAACGGTTCTTTTTCAAGTAAGGGAAATTACAAATTACAGGGCAAGTAAATCGAAAATAAAGGCAGTTCTCGTTGGCACGCCTTTTTTTCTATTTCTCTGTTCTGCGGCATTTACATGTTTGTTATAGTCCGCCTTGTCACAGCACATCAAGTGTTTCTCGCACACTTTACAAACTATTTTAGCACCGTCGTAGAACAAATCCGGAAAGTCAGGGATAAACTTATTTACCATGCCAGCAAAGGGTCGTTGTTTAGCCTTTTTCACACTACACATTTTAAATTAATAATTATACATATATTTATAACAAATAACACGTAACACAAAACACATCGCACGCTCTCGTTTCCTAAAATGAATGAAAAATAAACAAGCGGGCGCTAACAAAGCGCACTACTTCGGTGAAACGCCTATGTATCGCAGAGACGATTACCTCGCTCAACTAGTTATTTAAAAGGACAAACTTATTCTTTAACAATCGATATTTGGAAAAATTTATAACGTGATAAGATGAGGTCATTCCATAACGTTGTTCTACTTTACTTTGATGGTGTTTGCCAAGATGGCTTGTATTCATTAAAAATAACAAGCTTCCCCTTATTTGTATCCATTACATATATTTATTTTGTAATATTAACGTTTCAACAGGATATTCAAGTTCAAAATGCTATTATGGAATATATCAGTGTAAATATGTAACGTGCACATTTGAGCTTCACGTATCTATCTTCAAATTTAGTTACTTAATGAATCACTCTCAAATTATCAGACAGTAAAGTCATCAGGAAATGCAAGTACATAAACCGATAAGGGTGTATTGTAAGAAGCACATGAAGCAATCCTTTTCATATTTGAACATATTCAAGAATATAAATGATGGTAAACGATGTAGATTTGTTGGTTGTCAAATAGATGTGTCATATCATTAGGTTGTCAGTAGAAATGGTTACATATTGAGTACAGATTGGTAGATTAGAATTTAGATATTCGAAAAATTAAATCGAACTAAAAGAAATAGCGTAAAAATTTAGTGGAACATTTTTTTTCTGTTGTTGAAAACAAGCTTATAACAGTGTAGATTCCTTACAACAAAAATGCGAAAAGATCTAAGTAATAGGTTTAGAAAAAACAACATTCCTTGACGAAACTGATAATTAAAGATAAAAATATCTGGCTTGCCCTAGGCAATTATACCTAGATAAACCTGTCAATTTTGTTTGCACATTTTCTAACACTGTGAAATACTATGAAATAAAACCGTTAGGAATTTTATTAAATGCAAAATATATAAATTTATTCTGACGATGTGAAAAATTATTCAAATCCAGATAACAGAAATAAAAATATGCTTTTGGAAATACATATACAAGCTGTCTCACGAGGAACGGCATGGTTCGATATAAGAAAGAGTATACGTTATAAAATTCTGAAAATTTGGTAATATACTAAAGTCTACATGTACTGTTGAACTAAAATATTTTCAATAAACTAAGACTTCCGGTTTTACCGGAAGCAACTGTCAACAAGCATTTAACTAAGAAATCGCTAATAAAATTTTGCTATTTTCGACCTCGAAAAAATAATCATAGTGTGCCTTGAAAATTTAGATGGACTTCTGAAATTTGGCGTGAAAGTAGACTCTTTAATTCACTATGTATTCAAAAAAAATTGGTTTCGTTTTGATGCAAAATATAGGTTTTACTTTAAATGGGTTACACTATATATCGATCGATGCAGTTCCTCGTGACATCCTGTACATTATTACGTTTTTGGATGCCTCTTTTCAATTCATGTGAACTTTCTTCAATATTCGCTACACCTATCTCTAAGAATCGCTTTCCTCAAGGTTTCTGCAAAATTTTCTTGAATCAAATTAACAAATGTCTTAAACAAAGTGATGCGATTATTTTATTACAAGTATATACTTCTCTTAAGCGAAGAAAAAAACGCTAAGAATATATTTCTTTCTTTTGATTTTACAGAAATTAATAAAAATTGCTTATTTTAAATTAAAAAATTGAGCTAATAATCCTTGTTCTAGGGAGTTTCGACATATATGTACACATATTCTATAGGGTTATTTTAAATGTATCTCAAAATGGTTAAATAAACACCTAAAAATTAAATTTTTGGTTTGTGTAGTTTTTGAAACGATCGATTCATATAGAAATGATCAAAAATAGGGGTTGCTATTTTAAAGTAGGGATGGCAACGATATATCGATATTTTAAATATATCGATGTATTTGAAAAAATATCGATAGAAGTATCGATAAATATTTTTCGGATATATCAAATGATATATCGATATATTCCCAAATATATCGAACATTTGAGTCATCAAAATTTATTTTTAAACAAATATTTTTATGGAGCTACCACCTCCTGGCGACTGTCATAATTAGTGGAAACAGTAATCTGTAGATGCCGAGTGGGTAATATAACATCCCTAAGCTTATTTCATGTGTTATAAAATAGATGTACCTACATATAAGATTTTTTTCTTTCCATAAAAAAGGTAATACTATATTTTTTGCATGGTGGCAATACTGACAAATGAGGTTATTCCATATCAAGTGATCAAGTCCCCACGCTCGACCATCTCGGATTTTTTTCAAATTTTGTGAGTAGGTCCCACAACCAACTAAAGGTAATTCCCCAAATTCTTAGCTCCTGATATGCAAGAGCCTCGTAAGTGATGACTGATAAAATGTCGCAGATGCTCACGGACACTTTTTGCCATTTTTGTCAAGCTGTTATTCTATAAGAGAGATATTTGCCTGGAAATTGCTGTGCTTGCTTAGTAGTTATCAGTGTCCCAAACTTTCAAATTTTAACAAAAATAGTCAACTAGTTGCTTTTGGTCCTCAAACTGAAAATTTGTCGCGACAAAAAAAATCCTGGGAAGTCTGTATTCCAGGGAAATCAATGCAAAAAGCTCACCTTCTGTGTAACTAGTGAAAAATAGTTGTTTTTAACTGTTTCAAATTTTAAGCTTCTGTGACAAATAGTTTCTGAGATATTCGAAGATGAACACGACCCCCAAAAATGATGCAAATTTAGTATATCTTTGAGCGTCTATATCTCAACTGGAAAATCTAAGAACTTCTTGACTCAACGATCAATTAAAAGTGCTTGTTTTTCTCTACAACATACTTGGTTTCTGTGTTGGGGTCTTTTCTCATAAGACTAAAAAAAGAAGACATAGTAACTGCTTGAAAGGACTGCGCGCATTACTTGAGTAGAGTATGAGTGCTGAAATGTTTAAGGAACAATATTGAAATCCCTTCTTACCATATATACTCAAAGTTGGGGGAAAATGCAGTTTCGACAATGTTGAAATCTCAGCAGACGCATTTTTTATCTGGTCGTGGTTCTTTTTAGTACTTTTATAGCTTGCGTTGGTCCATGGTGACTTTTTGTTACTACCAATTTAGAAATGGTATCCCCATCGCCAAGGGTCCACGCCCGATAGCCAAACAAGCAAAAAATCTACTTAACTTTTTGCTTGTTATTGTTGTGTAGTCAGTTGTTCGGCTTGGGAACCAACATCTGAGGCTTGGGAACCTCGACTAAGCTGCCCACCAAATACGGCATGGGATCCTTTGCTAAGCTGCCCACTTAAGGCATGGGAACCTTGGCTAATCTGCCTAACCTGAGACTTAGGAACCTCGGTGAAAGTATCCTACCCGTGGCTAAAGTTGCCTGGCTATCGGACGTGGACCCTTGACGATGGGTATGTCATTTCTAAATTGGTAGTGACAAAATGTCACCATGGACCAACGCAAGCTATAAAAGTATTAAAAAGAACCACGGCCAGATAAAGAAAGCATGTGTATAAAAGGTTAACCAGATCACAGAACCATATTCCAATCTCGATCTAACAAAACTGAAATAAAGGAGAAGTATGTGTTGTATGGTACAGAAGGGCCTTGTAGTACGAATGATGAATCCCATTGTCCTTAATGTGGAGCTGATTGTTGTAGAGATGTACTCATCAAATGAGAATTTTTAATCGAAAATAATACCCAGGTCCTTAAATGATGACTGCCACGGTAATGTAATGTTGTAAATTTGATAAGTGTGGTGTATTGGATGAACTCACAACATTTAGTTACATTAATATGTAATCTATTATTAGTAGAGTTTGTTAAAAAGGGTAGGGTAAATTTTCAACTCGTAGTCGATCTCGACAGTACCGCAAGAGAGTTCAAAGCGACAGTACGTTGCACGCTGCACGCCAAATAAGTACGCGGACATGGGACGCCCAAGGGGTGTAACGTTCCCTTCGAATGTGAATGAATACGAAGGTCACGCTATATATTTTAAGATACAAGAAAACTACAAGTCTTTTTACGAAAATGATTTTATTTATGTCCAAAATAATCTCCTCCTGCATCAATGTACTTTTGTAACCGAAGTCTCCACAACGTAAAAGCGTGAAGCCAGTCATTTCTTGGAATGCTCTCAAAAAATAGATGAATTGCTTCATCTATCTCATCCTCCGTCGTGAAACGTCGATCACGTAAATGTTTCTTTAAGTTGAAGAACAACCAGAAATCACATATAGCCAAATCAGGCGAATAGGGTGGATGTTCAACGACTTTTACCTTATTTTCACGTAAAAATTCAACTGTCTGCTGTGCACTGTGTGACGATGCATCGTCGTGATGCAACATTAACCCGCGAATGTTGGCTGACTCAAGAACTGCAGATAAACATTTTGTGGTGTACCAGTTTGCTGTGACTGTACGTTGATTTTCCAGCTTCATTGCTTTTGCTAATCCGGTACTACGGAAGAAAACTGCGTACATAACTTTCTTGACAGCCCTTTGCCTTTTGGCCATTGTTGGTGTTGGTGCATCTTCGTGGATCCACACGCGGCTCTCCTGGCGGGTAGGAATATCGTAAAATGGGATGTAAGTTTCATCACCTGTTACTATTTTTGATAGAATGCGATGTCCACCATTATTTAACATTTCCAATGTTTCCCGAGCGATTCTTACTCGCTCTGCTTTTTGGAAATCGGTAAGCGTGTGTGGCACCCAACGAGTAACAATTTTTTTCATCCGAAGATGATCATGTCAAATTGAATTTACTGTTGCAGATCCAACACCAAGAGTTGCCTCAATCACTCGATAGGTGCATCTTGGATCTTCGTCGATCATACGTCTCACACTCTCAATGTTTCCAGCGGTAACTGAAGAACAGGGCCTACCGGTACGTTCCTCATCACCAAGCGATATCCGTCCTCTTTTAAATTCCATAGTACTATTATCATCCAGTGATTTTATAGCTTTAGAAACGTCATCTTCAGTGATGTGATTAGTTTCGGTCTTTGAGTTATTTGTTTACAATCGATAAAGGATAATTAAGTGAGATGCCATCAGGATTGGAAACAGAATTAGGAATACCATCATTGTTTTTTCTGAGGTTAACTAACGTAGCGCCAAAATTGTTTAAAATTACTAGAAATAGCAGATCCTGATTGTGATATAAAGTTATTAAATAAAACTTTAGAATTTGATTTGATTGCGTAGAAGCTTAAAATTGTTCTACTCCTTTGATGTTTCCTTGGCAGAGATTCACTCTGAAATGGACAATTTAAAACAGAATAAAATTCAGAAGCTTAACAAGAAACTAAATTCGCTTTTAAGAGAGAATTTTTTTTTTATTTTTTTAGATTTGTTTTCGCTAATGTATCTTTCAATATTGTCAACGCATGGCGTTAATAAGATTATTGATTTATTCCTCTTGTACATTCTAGTACGGCCTGATGATGTGTGTTCAGGCGAAACCGGTATTAATTAAAAAAAAAATAATAGTAAAGATTATTGTGAAAAAGTGGACCAATTTATTTTATTTACCCTTAACACTGAACTCATACACCGTCTATATAGATGATTTATTTTCAGAAAATACGTCTGTTTGCCGTGAATGAGCCTGTATACAATATAGAAGTATTTCAAACGTGTGGGAATATGATTATTGAATATTGATAGGAGATTTTTATCAAATGAATTAACCTTCACAAATTATAATTTATTACAAAAATGAGTAAAACTTCATTTATAGCATCCGTTTAATTTTTCCCATTTTTTTTTTTAATTTCATTAGGAATTAATGTTAAACATTGGAAAGGATGATTTCTAAAATTAATTTCAAACAAGTTATTAGGTACAAAAAAACTTCAAGCTACATCGGCAATTCTTACCGATCCTAATTATTAAAACATAAAATGAATAAATGCAAATTACTGCATTTAGTGGTGGAACATCAAAATTTCAACAACCTTACACCATATATATCTAAATTCTATTTTAGAATCTTCTACAGACAGATTTTCCCAAATCTTGGGCGTATTCCGATGCATTTCTACAAGATCAACATTGATTCTTGTATATGTGGCATCATACAGTAAACGTAACTCATCCTTCCTATTAATTCTCTTCGTTTAGAGCTAAAAGAAGTCGGAAGTCGCCTTGATTTTTGCACAAAAATCGATACAAAAATTTGATACATGATATGTGATATTTTTAGAATCTTTAACGCAAAAAAAAACTAAATCACAGTATAAATAGTGCGTTATAAAAATACGTACGAATTAAAATGTGTCACCCGGATCAAATCGATGTCGTCTTAGTTATTCAAACGCAAAATAATAAAATCAATCCTTAGAAAAGAAATTGAAACACCCGCTGATAAACAATCAAATAATACGTCGGATAATATAAAAAAAGAAATCCGGACACTTGTTTCTATGGCCTCGGATTCGTAGCAAAAATCTTATTACTTACCTAGAATTTGCAAAAATCTGCAACGATCAGGATACCGTGGACATTTGTTAGTGAAGGCACTTAACTGCAAAGGGGCCACACCGTAAAAATTAGTGGAAAAAAGGGCGAACGAGCGTTCCGATTTCGGGAATTCCTCACAGCTCAGACAGTAGTAGTCACCGCCCTCCGACTTGACAGATGTCAAATATTGGTCTAAAACGCCGTAAAAGTGCACAAATCGGTTCGTCAGTCTTTAATTCGTGTTTGTACTGTATGACACTGTATAAATTCGTATAAAAAACCTAAATTTACACAAAATAATCTTTATAAACTCGGAAATTTTGATATTGCGGCGAGTACCGCAAGTATATCGCATGTACTGTACAGATATTTGCTCTAATGTCATTTTCGATGACGTCAAGAAAACAGAGCGCAACCGTATCGTTAAAGGAACTAAGTTACTTTTACCTAATTAATTTTATTAGATCAAATTTATTCACTTAAAGTATGGATATTATCAGAATTATTTTGTAAATTTAAAAAAATATGTATCTTTGTGCGTTAATACAGCGAAAATAAGCTAATATTACCATTCAATTCCTATAATTAAAATTACAGAAAATTTCATATATAAAATAAATAATAGATGGCGCCAGAAAGATAAACTTTATAGTTTTATTTTGCATTATCTCAAATAAACAAGATATCACACAACAATTAAAATTAGCAAAATGTTTGAAAAACATATAAATTAATAATATATTGTATTATATTTAATTTAGCGTTCTCATTGGTATTACAGCAATCTGTTTTTATTGTAGTATTCTATAATAATACGAACGTTCTAAAATAATACATATATAATATTTCTGAAGAAAATAATGATATTATTGTAAAATTATTATTAATTAACGAATATTTGATTCTAAAATTTTAATAATGTATTGCACTCATTTAAAGTAACATATAGCAAACATCTAGCAAACAGCTGATCAGTTGAATGTTGGATCACAGAGTAGTAAAACAACCACGACTCCTACTTTCCAATACATAAAAAAAATAAATAGTGGGCGTGGTCACAGTTTATGAAGATAGGCAACTCTAAAATTCAAATTTCCAGGCCCCTGCATTAATCGGCCATATTGTTAGCAATGTTCATAAAAACAGAACCAAATTCTTATCGGCGGTATAGTGGTGTTGGGTTCTTGTATAATAATAAGAAAGGCACGAAGCATATCTATATAACTTTATTATAACCTTGATTATAACTATTATTATAACTATTATTCTACGATGTATTCGTTACGCTACGGCTACTACTAGGCATAGCTACTGCGGCTCTATGGTTGGCATTATGAGAAAATGGCGCGTAATTCAAAGGATATAACAAGTGGCTTTTATTTATGTGTTTGTTTTAATACGACGAGAGTTTTTTATGTTATCTATCTAGCTATGAAAACAATATGCTATCGCGAAAATTTTCTTATGTCAAGTTTCTGTGACATTTTATTATGCCATCTGCAAGTTTGGTTCCAATCACTTAACATTCATTGTCATTTATACACGTTGGTCCAGATACGAACGGGGGATTGTCTTTGTGAATGGCAGCAGCGCATTCGAGTCTCACTGAGAGATCTCATCCAGTCACAGTATATCATAAGGCGAGCAACGGTACGTACGCATATTATAAACACGCATGTCCGCTCAATCACGTAATATTATAATTCAGCGCCTTCTGACAAAATGTGTTAATAAAGAATTACTGCGTAATTTTTCTATATTCTCAGATTATATTAGAAAGTACAGTTTCTCATATTCATTTTGTTGCTGCTATGCGATGTAGTAGAACGATAACATAATTCTAAATAGGAAAATAAACAACGATTTTTATAACATTTAACTAAAGAAAAATAAATTCGATAATTATACAAAATAAATTGAAATTTTAACGTTCTAATGTTACTTTATTAAGGGGGAAAATCTCCTCGCAATTTTGAACTTCGTAACTTTTGTGTATGTTGCGTTTCAAAATACGCTCCACAGTACTTCTACTAACACCGATTTCGGCTGGGATTTGCCGGCTAGAGCAAGGTTCGCTTATTTCAACCAACGAACAAACCCTCACTTCTCTCTCCTCCCGCTCGGGAGGCATTAAAGGGATTTGAGGCTGTTCGTCTATTTGTTGATATTTAGGGTAATTCCCGACCACGCAGCCAAATTTCCTAAACGCTTTGATGATCCTTTCAATCGTCGAATGGCAAAATACCAGGTAATGATTTCTATCTTCTCTGCAGTTGTATAAACTAACATAATGTATCCGAAATCCACAATCACTTGTTAGAACCTTGCGAGCGCATAGATATTCAAATAGTGCGTCAGATAGGCTTATTAGAGCTACGGCAGTTGCCTGGCCAGCGGGGATAAATTTAAGTATGCCAGATCGCGCTACGTACAATATATCTCGCACCCCGGTGAGACCAGGGCCAACGTGTATATCAGTATAAAGAAGCGAAATGAGTGATTTGAATATTGAACACAGAAGCGTCATTAAATTTCTATCGAAAGAGAGCAGTAGCCCGAAGCATATCCATGAAAGAATGGTGGCAGTGTATGGAGAATATATTTTCAAGACAAATATTGGTGGGAGCAATTCAAATGGGACAGGGAATCCATTCGTAATGAGTTATCACGAATGGTTTTGGGTCATCACTGATGAGTGATGACCCAAAGTGTGGAAGAATTCTGAAGGCACGAACTGAAGAAATCATTAACAAAGTTGAAGATTTGGTGTTGACTAACCGCCAAGTAAAAGTTTCAATTATTGCCAAAGTATAGGAATATCAGAGACGAGTGAGAAAGTGTCGGCATGATGAATTCTCAGACTGCTCAGTCCCGAACAAAAACTTGACGAGTATGAATAAAATTATGTACACAATAAACAATTTTTGTTTGATTCACTTTTTCCATAAATGACGCGAGTACTGTACATTCTAATTTAATCTAATATTTCAATATTTTTAAACATGCTTACTTAAAGTATATCTATATGAATAAACCTTCTTTCAAGCTAATATGAGCTCTAATGTAATCCCATCCTTTTAAAATTGTACTTTTACATAATATAGGCATTTACTGAAATATGCTCCTATATATTATTTACCTTCAAATCTATTTACTGTCGCATTAACTTCATAGTATTATTATTTTAACTTTACATAGAATATAGAATCCGAAAAGCTTTCAACAACAGATTTTAACGGCGTTTCAGAGACGGGATTTGATAAATTATATCACGCGCCTTAGAGATTGTAACTTATAGCTAGACAAAATGGCGTCAAGGTCATCGATTCCGCCTACAAAAGATTAAGGGTTCCGAAAAACTTCTGATTATTTTGCTATTCTGTGATCAAATTACGTGCGCAGCATGGCGGAAGAAGATTTAAAACGACCACAATTCGGCAACAGATATTTACTAAACGAAGACGATGTTTTCGAACATAACGCTTGGTATGGGCAGACTAATTACATTATTTTTAAGAAATAATGGAAATTTGGTACGCATATGTCACACTCGCAATAGGAAAAAGCCTATGCGTGGTTCTAGATATTTAACAAACAAAAATAGCGTTTTTGAATATAACGCTTGGTACGTTTTATACCAAGCGAAAGTATTTCCAAAATAATAGTTTTAGAATCAATTCAAACATTCTTATTTTATTAAACAAAAATATTGAGAGTAATATTAATAACATAACCTCAATTATTGCAGGGATGATGTTGAATGGGACGAACAACAAGAATCCGAAGCATTAAAGAAAGTACAAGCAAATAGCGTTATTAAATTATCACAAGATGAGATAAACAAGTATGAGAATGACGCAAATAAATATTGGGATTCGTTTTACGATATTCATACCAATAAATTTTTTAAAGATCGACATTGGTTATTTACCGAATTTCCTGAACTAGCTCTAAATCACACTGGTGAAAGAAAAACTATGTTTGAAATTGGGTGCGGAGTTGGTAATACAGTATTTCCAATATTGCAATGTACAAAAAATGAAGATGTTTTTATTTATTGCTGCGATTTCTCCGAAAAAGCTATTACAATATTGAAAGAAACAAAAGAATACGATACGGATGCATGTGAAGGATTTACTTTGGATGTAACAAAGGATCAATGGCAAGTTCCGTTCTTGGAAAATAGTATCGATATCGTTATATTGATTTTTGTTTTATCTGCTTTAAATCCCGAGAGGTAAAACATCAAATAAAATAAATTTTTATATCATTATACACAAAGTTTTCAGATTTATTCACGTTTTGAAACAAGTACATAAATATTTAAAACCTGGAGGGATAGTGCTGTTCAGAGATTATGGAAAATACGATCTGGCACAGTTGAGATTCAAGCAAGGTCATTGTATTAGTGAAAATTTTTATGCAAGAGGTGACGGAACAAGAGTTTACTTTTTTACGCAAGGTAAAAATTTCCAAATTTAAAATAAAAATTAAATAATTTTGTATGATGATTCCATGTTTATTGTAATACTGGCCAAACATTGCAAGCATGTTTTATTGGTAACAACTGTAAAAGGTGGTAAGAATAGGTGTGTTCTAAATAGGTTTCTTAATAAGTTCTAAGATCGGATCTTCAGTTTCCTGGGGCTAAGCTGATAGCCTTTAAGCACCTTCGTTCCTGTGCCATCGAATTTGGTATTTTTCCCGGATGGGACCCAGAGCTTCCTTAGGATCAACTAGAGGTTATCTCTAATATGGACTCTGTCTGCTATTCGTACAGCACGACGATAAGGTGATGAATAGTCTTGAGGAATTTCGACGACCCTAGCCAACAATGGGTTATCGGATAGAATGGCACGTCGCTACATTTTCATAGCTACATCTCGCCGTGTTCCGATAGACTCCGTATCCTCGGGTCATATCGCAATTGTTGATTCCGGAAAAATCATGGGACACCGGTAATCATATGAAGTATTTGGTTTTGCAAGGTTGACCATGCCAGCACAGCATGAGCTGGACATAGATACGTGATATAGAGCAATAGTTTGGCTGCGACATCCAGCTGACTTTTCTAGTACATTGGTGGTAGCAACGCATTCTTGGCTCTCACGAACTTCGTTCTAACTCGATTAATGTGCGAAGCCCAGGTAAATCTTTTATCCAACATGACTTCCAAGTAGATAACGGAGTCTTTCCACTCGAGCCTTTGGTCATTAATGGTTACTACTTCAGGTGAAGGTCTTCTTTGGCGGGTGAATCGGATGGCTACACTCTTTGACTTGTTTATCTTCAGGCCCAAATTCTCTGCCCAGTTCTCAATGCTGTCTATCGATCGGATCTGCAGTCTCTTAACAATGTCTTCCCTCTGACTGGAGCAATAAATTGCCGTATCATCAGCGTAGATCGAAAGGTGAACTTCGGGATGCCTAGGGACGTCAAGTAGAGATCCCTGCGGGGTACCAATCGGTCTCGCAGAAGATTTTATTTTACCAACCCTTTCTTCGAAAGATTTGTTATCCAAGTACGATAAAATCAAACGAATAATTGTCTTGCTGAAGGCGATCTTGTGCATCTTATAAGCGATGTCGTCATGCCACACAGTGTCGAAAGCCCTCGACACGTCGAAAAACACAGCACCAACAGTCTACCCCGTTTAAAAGCGTCTCTAATTGCTTCCGACAACCGAAGCAACTGAAAGTTGGTACAGAGACCTGATCGAAACCCGACAATTGATTGAGAATCAACATTTCGTCTCCAAGTCTAGTTAGGATCATTGATTCGGCTAACTTGGAGACTGTGGAAAGGAGACTGATGAGACTGTAATTCTGTGGAAAGAGGGTATCTTTGCCGGACTTGGGGATCGTAACTATGACGGCATATTTCCAGGCACTCAGAAAATGTTGCAAAGATTGAATATCGTTGATGATACTAGCACGTGGAGTACAGAGCTTGGAAGAGCCATCGGCGCACGGTTGGAAATTTGGTCATGGCCCGAGGCCTGTCCGTTTTTTAGCATTTTGATCCTGGCCGAAAGTTCATTAATACTAGTTGCATCCAACGAATCCCCGACCTGATCGATATCTCTAATTGAAGAACAAACGTCCTCAACCGATTTTCCTGCAACACCCTGATCGGCAAAAAGAACTTTGCTGTATTAATAGCACGGGCTTCTGCTCGATCCTCCTCCTCCGAGAAGATCGGCTCTCGGCCCGCTGATCTTTCTATTGTTCACCAATGACACGTCGCTATGCATTGACGATGGGACAGTAATCGGCTTGGCGAATAAGACTTCGATACTACAGAAGCTTATCGAGGAAGCTACTTCGAAAATGATCAGTCGCTTCTGAAGCCAAGACACAATCGATCTAGTGGACTACAAAGGGTAAATCAGCTCCGAAAAAATGATGGCGATTGTTTTTTGTCAGAGTCATGGAGTTGCGTTAATCAACTATTTTGAAAAAGGAAAAACAATGACGGGAGCACACTACGCATCATTACTTGACAAGCTGAAGACAGAAATTACGGAAAAGGGGCCGTATTTGAAGAACAAAAGAAAGATTTGTTTCACCAAGACAACGCACAGTCTCATGTTTCAGTGGTCGCCATGGCAAAAATTCACGATTCGTGGTTCGAATTGATAGACCGTCCATCCTATTCACTAAATCTCGGGCGCAACGCCATCTTGCATTAAGCAGTCCAAGAACTGCTCGAGAGGTGATTTGGCATCTGTACTCCGGTTTCTTTCGCTACTTTCAAGACATATATTTTAACGCATTTCTCTTCTCACATTGTTTTTGCCGAGAGTGATTCCATCAATACCATGAGCTATATTAGCGTCAAATCAAAATTATTAATATTGTTAACATTGTTTTCAATTGATCAATCAATATTGCCATGATCATTTTTGCGTTTGCATTAAGAGTACTTGCTTCACTTACCTAATGCATCAACATTATCTGGAAATTAAAATAGACCTGTAGAATTCTCTACACTACTACTCCAAACAAAACCAAATGTTAATTGGGATCCTTAAGATGGTATTAATATTCAAAAGTGATTTTTTAACTATGAATGCGTTGACAATTATTGAACAGTTGTGAAATTTGAAAGGCGGTTACACCAAAAGCACATGAGAAAGATGAAATCTATTGAACAATAAAGTCTGGTCTGAATATTTTCATTTGATTTTAGATGAGGTGGATTCATTATTCAAAAAAGCCGGTTTTGAGCAGATTCAAAACCGTGTCGACAGGAGACTTCAAGTGAACAGAGGAAAGCTGCTAAAAATGTACAGGGTGTGGATTCAAGCGAAGTACAGGAAACCAACAACGTAGCAGTAACACACATAATTTAAAATGTTATGACTTTATTATATATTTATATATAATATATTCGAATAATATATAATCACAATAGATAGATTTATACATTTTCTTCCTTTTTCGATCAACTATCAACACAGTAAAAAATAATGAACAGTTAATAAAAGGTACACTTAGTTTTCTTTTCTTTATTAAATACACAATCTTTGTACTTATCGTGTATACAACTTAAAAGATAAAAATGGACGCAAGTGATAATGAATGGATTTGCTTAATATATTGAAACTAACAACAGGTTCCAGTTAAGTTAAGTAATAAACTATTATAAGCGGCTATAGTTATTATACATATTAGAATTATAATTCATCATTGATAGAATATACTCGTCTAATGTCTAAATCCAAATAAGTAAAGAAGAAAAGTATTACAGTAATCTTATTTCTATTTAAAGTTTCTTTGTTAGTCTAGCTCATTTAAATATGTATAATAACTTTTATTTAAACAGATTCAATTTAGAAAATCACACTATCTCATTAGATTTGTATAAAAAATCATAGAACTTGAAAGAAAAGAGCATTTGATTAGATACTAAAGTTACATCTAACCTTCCATGGATGGGGATAAAGCATCGTAAATCGTTTAGTTGTCTACTTCTACCCATAGATCTTGCGCATTTGAACGTAATTACACTACTTCATCGTATGACATTTGGCGACATCTTGTAAAGAAAAGTGCAACTTTTTATGTTACAATAGCTGCTTTCTATTTGATCCAAAGTACTGTACTGAACCGCTCGTACGGTACAAATTTCAAATATGTGTGTTCCATTTGAAAAGGTAGGATAGTTCATACCCGTACTTTTTTTGAAATCCCTTTTCCCTTCGTGTCCTTACCGAATATTTGGTACATTCCGTATTGTTCTGTTGACGCATGCGCAAAACAGGTTTATTGATATTCACCACATTATTATACTCGCTGAGGTTAGGTTTAGGGTTACACTTGTGTTCATAATTCGAAATTTGATTTACATTACATACTGGACTTATTTCGGCGAATTTCTTTTTGTTTACATTTCTCAATATATGAAGTTAGGTTAGAATGATTATATTTATGTCCAGTGCAAAAAATTCTTTTGCATTTAGCTCACTGTCGGTACTGTTCAGTACAGTACTTTGAGGAACGATACGGTACAGTTAATAACGCAAATCGAAAGCATCATGCCAATTGCAGTTCAAAAAAAACTAGTGATCGTGTCAAAATTTGTAGTAATTTTGATGAAGCTAAGTTATTTTTTTGCAATTATCACAGATAATTGAAGACATGGCACCTTGCGGTAAAAACTGGATTTATTCGCCGAAGGGTCGCCTTGAACACAAAAAGTTAGCTTTAGGTTGCAGAATGTAATTCTGCATCATTTCTAATCGTAATATGTAGAGTGTTCCATTTAACAAAATTGAGAAAAATCATTTTAAAATTGATAAAGTTAATACTTTCTTAATGACGAGCCTGTACATCCGGTGATAAAAGCAATTCATTGACATCGTCACCCTATCTCAATCAATCCACGCAACAAACTTTATTGCTAAATTTGAAAACGTTTGGACGTAGGAATACTTTCTTTGAGATGTGATTTTTTTCAATTTTTTCAAAGAAACAGTTATCACTGGAAAACCACAAAACAGTTTACTTTCATAATCTGGGGATAAATGGAGGGTAGTTATGGATCTTTAATAAAAATATACCAGGGTGTTGCGTTTAAAAAAGTGAATTTTACTGTGCCACCTTTTTTTATAAAATAAAATAAAATTCGTCCCCAAAATATCAAATTGTTACCTATTATACAGGGTGAGGCAGGGAAACGGGAAATTTTTATCTTCGGCTACGTTCGAGTAAACGATTTGAAGGTAGTGGGGTATTCGTAGTTTTGATGGGCTATTTAGTAAATATGGAAGAATGGTCAAGTCAGCAGCGTACAATTGCTGTCAAAGCGTTTTATAAAAATGGCGAATCTGTCACAGCCGCACAACGTTTATTTCGTATACAATTTAACATTCTGCGTCGTGGTAGTGCACCATCAACCCATGCAATCAATACTTGAGTTAAGAATTTTGAAGAGTTCAGTCTTAAAACGTAAGCCACCAGGTGCTCAAAGAAGTGTAAGAACCCCAGAAAACCGTGAAATGATCAGGGCTGCTATCGAACGTAAGCCAACGAGCTCTGCTCGTCGGCGTGCCTTAGCCCTGCGTATTTCTGATAGATCACTTCGTAGGATTTTACACAGTGATTTAAATTTCCGTCCATATAAGGTGTAAATTGTTCAAAAATTGCAAGATAATGATTTAGTTTCTCGGTTGGACTTTTGTCGCCAGATGCTTGCACTTTTCAATAAGAATGAGAACATGATTCATTACTTATTTATGTCAGACGAAACTCGTTTCCATTTAAGCAGCTTCATCAATAAACAAAATTATCGTTGCTGGGCGGCAGAAAAGCCACAAATTAAACACCAGAACCACAGTGATAAAGTAACAGTGTGGTGTGCAATTTCATCGTTTGGAATAATCGGCCTATACTTTTTCGAGGACGAAAATTAACACGTAGTAACAGTGACTCCCGCGCGCTATGTCCACATGATTGAAACTTTCTTCATGTAGCATTTAACGAGATTTCCTGAAGCTAATCGTCACACATGGTTTCAGCAGGATGGGGCAACATCCCATACTGCTCGAGTATGGCTGCTGTACGTAACCTTTTTCCCAATCGTATCATATCAAGAATTGGAGATATCCCTCGGCCGGCCAGATCTCCCGATCTAACAGCATGTAATTTCTTTTTGTGGGGATACTTAAAGAAAATGGTTTTCGAGCACAGTCCACAAACAATTTTAGAACTTAAAACAGAATTTCAGACGAGATAAGCAATATTCCAATGGAAATGTGTCGTCATGTCATGAAAAATTTACGGTCAGGGTATGAGGAGTGTTTGCAACGTGAAGGTGCTCATCTCGATGGCGTAATTTTCCACCAATGAAATGGACAATTACATGCTTTTAAATGATGTATTTTGTTTTTATTAATTATAAATATTTTCGAAATAATGACGTTATTAAAATTTCCCGTTTCTCTGCCGCACCCTGTATTATTACTTTACCCTGTATATACAGTCTTGTGTTTAATATTACTGTTTCTTTGTTCCATATTGCTCCTATGACACTGGTACAATTTTTTTTTTGTAAATGATGGGTTATCCGAACACCCTCAGTCCCTAATTATTTCGGATATATATATAATAAAAGTGTAATATTATGACGTCACACGTATCGGGCATGAGCAGTTCTAATCAAGTTTTTAATTTGAAAATTTTATCTTAATTTTAGCGGCTTTATTGATACAAGAGTTCATAGAAATAAAAATAACATTTTCTGAATTTTATGTTTTTATTTTCTCCAAAATAGAACATGTCAACGAACACAACACTTTAAAACATTTTTTTTCAAAACAATAAAATTTTATATGTTACGTTGTTTGATTTTATATTATTAAAATGATTGTTGTTAAAAAAAAAAATTATTTTGGAGAAAATAAAAACATACAATTCTGAAGAAGACAAAAAATTGTCGAAACGTTCAAAATATTATTTTTATTTCTATGAACCCTTGAAAAAAAAATGTATATCAACAAAACCGCTAAAATCAAGATTAAATTTTTAAATCAATTAGAAGAACACGTAAGAAAGAAATTACATTATTTTATTGTTCTAATCAAGGCTTACGTTTAAAAGGTGAATTTTAACATAGTTGTTATTTCTAAATTAAACCTGTTTCAGTGTCTTTATATGATTTTTTTTTTTCGTATTTTCTATGTACGTATATATATACAGCATGTTTTATGTAAGCCGATTAAAATTTAAAAAAATAATAGTAAAATAAAATAAAAGAGATCCAATAAAAAGAATATATGACTATGCAACAGCGACAAAACTCCTTACAACATAAAAAATAACATTTATCTTCGTAAATTACAATAAAACACACTGTATTTACATGAAAAAAATCTGGAGTGAGAAATTAATCTATAGTATGTAATTATAGGAAATTTAATTATAAAAAGCGTGTATAATAAATTATAATATAAAATTTTGCGACAACAGAGGATCGCAACGCAACATTTATAGTTATTCTTGGCAAGGTCCATTCTTAGTTTTAGGTAAAGTAGACTAAAAACGGATGTATATAGGGGAAAAAATTAGTTACAGTTTCGTCTTCGATTGTCGCAGTATATCTAAAACTAAAATAACAGATTTCTATACAATTAAATCAAGTCTATGTAAGGATTATTAACTTCGTAAAAACTACAAACAAGTTGTTTTTATAGTTAAGTTACGTACAATCCCAAAAATTCTACTTCGAACATTTTTTTAAAATAAAACTACTCACACGATCACGTAGAAGGTTACAAGGTTAATTTTTAAGCGCAATTTTTGGGTTTGGAGTAACTCTAAACGATTAGGGAATTTGGGGGGTATAATTTATGTTATGACACAAAATGGACGAGATATAGTGTACGCATTTTTTTCTTTAATTTTTTCTACTAAACATTCCCGAGTTTCAAAATGAACAATTAAAAAAAAATCCTCTATCTAGACTAGATGGAGAGAAATAGAGAGAATGATGTTTTGTATGTAAATGGCCTTAATATTTATTAGGTGTTTTCGTAATATTAATATGTATCGTACTGTGCCAACAGTATCATTTTCTATAGTTCTTAATTATTGTAAATGTTATTCAGTCAGAAAAATACAGAAAAATAATTAATTGGCACCATTTATATAGATAAATGATTTATGAACTTATAAATTATATACTTTTACTAGGCATTTTAAATGATTAGTTTAAAAATATTCACAATATTATAATAATGGCTGTATGACGATTTTAAAAACTTAATTTTTGTAACACATACATACTTTTCTTGTAATTCCAAATAATATTTATTCTTAATTAACAGACATTGTTTGAAAATCATTTTTAGAGTTATTATATCCCCTGAGAGTTTTCTAATACAATAAAAATATATTTAAACTCTTATCATGGTTTCGAGATACAAGATACAGGGTATACAAACTCCGATATTTTACTGGTTTTGTACATAATTCAACAAATACTGTAAAAATGTTTTATGTTTACTGATTACGTTTGTCAGACCAGTATATACTGCGATGCAACAGATGTGAAACATTCGACCAAATGCATTGCATGGATGGTGAGAGATGGCATTCTATTATAAGCATTTTGAGCAATAATGTTTTTGTGCGAGAAACGTAAATAACTAAACTCGAAAATGATAACAAAAAAATCTCCATTGGTTGCAGTTTTCGAGATGCAGAAATATGCTTTTTCGTAATTTTATTTGTAACTTAGCATTATGACAAATACTGCAAAAATCAGGTAGACTTACGAGACAATTAATTGACAATGATTTTATCATTAATATCATTAGAGTAATGTAATAAGTACTGTCTAAATAATTCCTAAATTCAAATTTTGTAAATTAATTGTTTAGTTATAGCAGTGGCGTTACAGTTGTCAAAAGACTGTTGCAGTTAATTTGTAAGGTTAACTTAGGGTGTTCACTGTTAAAAAAACATATCGCGCAAGTGCAAATACAATAGTGACTATGAAAATCGATATATATATATTTTTAATTATAAAGAGTGGCCCATCGGGTACGCTGGATTTAAATTTCCCGCCTTTTTTCTGGTTCGGTTATAGCGGTTGTCAATGAAAGTATCGATGAGAATCCAGGAAAGACGTTTTCCTCCACCCTTACAAAATTGAATTAACTCAGGAGCTCAAGCCACGAGACCACTTGCAACGGAGACAATCCGCTAATTGGGTGATGGAAAACCAAACGGTGCCAATTTTTTTAAAAACATTGTCTTTAGCGGTGAAGCTCATTTTCATTTGGATGATTTTGTTAATAAGCAGAATTGTCGGATTTGGGGCAATGAAAATCCCACAAAGAGCCACTGTTTGGTGCGGATTATGTGCTGGAGGTGTAATTGGATAGTTATTTTTTGAGAATGAGTTTGGCCCAGCTTTAACTGTAAATGGAGTACGATATCGTGACGTGATATCGAACTTTTTATGGGATTAATTGGTCGATATGGACAAAGAACGTGGTTTCAACAGGATGGTGCTACATGCCATACAGTAAGAGAAACCATCTATTTGTTAAGACAACGTTTTCTTGGTCGTGTGATTTCCAGAAATGGCGTTAATTGGCCGTCCAGATCTTGCGACTTGACGCCATGCGATTTTTTCCTGTGGGATTTTGTAAAGTCCAAAGTTAATGCTAACAAACCACAAACAATTCCTGAACTGAAAACAGAAATCCAACGCGTTTTTGCCGAAATTGAGCCGACTGACTTGGAAAAAGTCAGTCGAAAATTTGATCAAAACGGCCAAGGTATGCCAGCACAGCCGCGGCGGCCATTTGGCCGACATCATATTCTACAATTAATCTCAACATGTTTATTTTATAAATCAATAGAAATTGCCCAATTAAATAATAATTTACTGAGTTTCATTTTAAAATTAAATCCGGCGTACCCGATGAGCCACTCTTTAGATTTTCATAATTCACCAACAGAAACCAAAATATATTAATCAAGAGTGACTATTTTTGCTATGTTTGTGGAATTTACGTTCGCCAAATAGAGACGTTATTTAACTCCTCTAGTCCAAAAAGCATACGAATTGTATTTAAGAAGAGGAACTCGGTTTCCTATCCCACTTCGGCGGTCCATCCTATACCACATTCAGTGGATTTTCCCAATCCAAAACCTCAACAGAATTGCAATTTGGAAAATTGCGATGATGCGGAAGTGGAAAGCGTTTCCCCAACTTCAGCAGAGGGACCTGACTCTGATTATGACTGCAATGCTTCAAGAGAACCACTTTTAATTACTCAAAACGAATTAAATGATTTAGTTAGAGACATGGACGTGAGCAAGGCTAGAGCAGAGTTGTTGGAAAATTTCATTAGTTGATATGCCATGATTTGCTCTGAATTTGTAAAATAGTCTCTACGGATTAACCAGCGCAAAATCCATCTAGAATAGGGACCATGAAGCTTTTAGCAGCACTGACTGGATCTACACACTAGAACAATACATCAAGCTTATTCAAGTTCCTGACCATAAAAACAAATTTTAGATTAAGAGGATTCAAACGACTGACGATAAGAATTTCAAGAATTGGTGGGCTTCATCGTATAAAAAGAAGTCTGGAATCATATGGTCGTTCTATATCCCAAGAACAAAAGCAAGATTCGTAATTTCCCAGTTTTACTACTTCGAACATACAGAGAAAGAAGGTGGTTGCGAGAAAACGCATTCGTTTCATCTCAATAAAACTTCTGAGACGTCTACCACAAAATTTAAGCTGCAATGAAAGTATCCTATTCAATATAAAAAAGATGAAGAACTTAATGGACTTGGAACAATATATTGAGGAAGAACGCATGACCTTTTACAACAAAATCTTTGAGAGGCCATATCTGAGGACAGATCAGTTTTTGTTTCTAATAAAATTTTATGTTTGAAGTAAACAGTGTACTATTTTGCGTTATATCATCGTTAATTCCAAAAAGTTTTTAATTTCGGTGGTTATAGATACAAAAAAAAAAACAAAGGAAATGGAAAGACTTGAATCATGAAAACAAAAGGTACTTTCGATACGTCAGAAAATAAAACGGTTCAAGTTTTTTTTCTTGAATTTCCCCCAAATCATATAAAGTGTACATCTTCCCTTTCTGCAATTAGCAATTCAATTATTCTCGCTGACTTGGCATTTTTAATTTGTATGTTCGATGATTATCCTTACGACTAACTTTTTCTGAAGTAATGCATATGCGCGTTATTTAAAGAGTGATTAAAATTAGAATATAAAATATATTATGCAATCCCGAGGAATGGCAAATATTTGGAGGTAGATACAGCGAGTCAAAATGAGAAAACTAACCCATAAGTTGTTGAAATAGTTTTTTTTTTAACGAACTAGATTGATTTGGCATAATTTGTTGTCAGTTCTGACACTAACTCGTTGGATTAAAATTTCGCATTCTTAAGTATTCTGTTACTAAAATGCCTCGAATATTCATTCATTGGAAATATGCAGATACGATTTTTGTTTATGGTTTATGCAATGGAAATACAGTTCGAGCATTTCACGAATATCAACGCCGTCTTTCAAATCGAGGAATTCCCAACAGAAAACTTTTTCCAAGATCGTTTGCTAGTGTTTAGGAAACTCGTGTATTTCCAAGCGTAAGGATTCTTTCTGAAAGAGAAGGACTTGATCTACGAAATGAAGAGAATATTCTCAACATTGCCGAAGAAAATCCGTGTGAAAGTATGGAAAGACTTATCACAGAAAGATGTTTGTAATACGCTTAAGAAGAATGGTTTAAAGCCATTTCACGTTCAAAGTTTCAATTTTGTGAATGGATTCGTCAAAACTCAAGAGTAAATAAATATATTCAGTGAGGAAGCTCAATTCAATCTAAGTTCAATTTCTTATTGTAATTAATTTAAGTATTGTTGGCCAAAAAAATGGAGTCCTGGAAAACACCGCGCAATGTTGCCATATGGCAACATGCTCAAAACTATTTTTTTTTTGTTTTTCTTTTTGCATTGCATTCTTAGGCAGATTTGAATATAGGAAAAACAAAAACAATTTCTTTCCATTCATTAATAGTAATTAAGGATAGAAAGAGTTAATATTTGAAATATAACATGTACCATTGAATTTTTCTTTGAATCCGTTGATTCATTCACGATCAGCTACCATTTTTTACCATCTTGTTTGAAGTCTAGATATTTTGAAGTAAACTTTCGAAGATCGGTCACCAACCAATAATTTTGACGAATATTTCTTCACTTATATTTGCTACAAAAACACCGTAACGTCGGACGAACAGAAATTATATCTGCGAACTGATATTCTTTACGCGATTGTTAACTTTCTCCCTTCTTAGGTATGTGCGCAGTAGAAATTTTTATTGGTACGGCGCATGGTATTACCGGAATATCACCCGTCTTTTTACGCGCCCATGGTCTGACATTTGCTTTGCGAACCTTAGTAATCAGTGATGAATGGAAATGAGCTACTTGATTTAGTAATGCATGTTATAACGTATATATTACGAAACTTATCTGTTAAATTACATTTGAAATTTTAACGAGAAAGGTATGTATGTGAAACTTGGACCTTACAGAATGAATATGAACCTCTAACTACATTCACTATCTTCCTTTAACACAAAAGTCTCTATTAATAATTCCTTCGTTTGTATGATTAAATGAATTTCACGGGCGGATGATATCTAACAAATACTTCGTTACGTTTTGGTGCCTTACAAGATTACTATTTCTTACATTAAAAGTACAATGAGTATTACGTGTTTTTATCGTGAGTACTGGGGATCAAAATACAAACGTTTCATAAACATCCTAATGTATAAATTTTATAAGAAGTTAAAAAGTTTTCGAAAATTCACACCGGAAAAGGTGATACATATGTAAATCGACGGTATCAGATTTCTCGTCAGAACAATCTCTTTTAATACATTTTAATACATCTCGCATGCTTCTCACACATCATTTTAAGTACCTCATATCATCCAATAAAAAGGTTATTACAGGTCGCGCGTTGTAAGATGGCGAGTTCCGGCGCTGTCCGAAGGTACTGTCGGACATCGTTCGGGAAAATTCAAGTTTGAATGCAACATGCAGTGACGTAGCTCGACTTATTTTTGAAATTATGTTAGCATAATAAAAAACGACTATAAAATAAAGTCTTGAATTTCCACCACGCCTCTGAAGCGTTCGCCATCCTATAACGCACAAACTGTACTTGCGACTCTGAAATCTTAAGTACGAATGATTTTAATTTGAATTAGTAAAAGTTATTTATCACGAAAAGATGCGGGATATTGACAGTAAGGCTTTACTGGTATTTAATAACAGTGGCAACCGTATAAGGCGCTGGAAAATCACAATTCCATCTTTATTTTTGCGAGATGGATTTTCAATTTCTGCATATTTTTTGCTTTTGTTTTGTCATCGTTTTAATAATTTAAATACGTTAACCCTGAATTTTCCAAAAAATTCTTGGAATTACTAATTTTACACATATACACAGACTCACGCGGCTAAAATAACAGCACATGGTGGATGGATGTTTTCTAAGGCTTTTACGACACTTTCTGGTTGTATGCCATGAGGACGCTTTCGCAGACGAACTTGTATTGACTCTATAATGAAAGGAGAGATAAAATATAGTTCTTTTATGGGTACCGGAAAAATGTTCGGATAAGCGAATATAACGATATTTTCACGTAAACTGTTTTAAATGAGTAATCTATAATTTTCCTTGGAATTTCCGACGTACTTTATTAATGAAAATGAAAATATGTATGTCTACGGTAAGGAATCGAACCTCGCATATTATTCAAATTATATGGACTCAAAAACTTTAAAAATACAGAACAATTTTTTATTTCAAACAAAACTTTATTCTTAAACATTAAAATATGGGTCATTCCATGTCAAGTGGGTTAAAAGTCCCCATTCGACCCTCTCCAATTTCGGTGAAATTTTACAGCTTTGTAAGTAGCATGGTTGGGCTATCAGCCAAGTTTTTGCAAATGCCAGTTTTTTTCATATCGCGACAATAGCGAATAAATAATCAAGTTTGTTTCCTTACTTCTCATGACCTGAGATGACTACAATGGTGAAATTTGGCGATCCGGCTCACCTTCTTGGGTACAATAGCTTAGTTGTAAACATGTGAGATTTACCACAATTTGTTGTCAAAGTAACTCATAAATCTTGCCTCATTTTCAAAATGCCTTATTTCAAAAGGGGCACCTCGTTTTTAAATTTTATTGATGCCATTGAAAAGAGCTCATCTTGTTTGACCAGGAAAATCTTGTTTCATTTTTGGGACTAGTTTTTGCTCATCTACAAAATATACATGTTTTGCATGCCTTGCGTTGGTCCATGGTGGCTTTGCCGCTACCAACTTAAAAGACTGGTATCCCCATCGCTAAGGAGCCATGTCCGATAGCCAGGTAAATCCAGCCACGGGTGGGTTTCTTTACCACAGGTTCCCAAACCCGACTCTGGGTGTCTACTAATAGGTTTTCAAGCTTAAATGCAGGTATCTAACAGGTTCCCAAACCTAAGTTGGGTCTCTTTAAGATTCCCAAGTCGTAATGTTCCGCTTCTCATTGGTTCAGTTGGTGGAATATGATGTTGATGGTGACCGCAGTTGCTTCTGGCAAGTCATATTGTCGACCCATTCCTGTTGGTAATGGAACTAGAATAACAGAAATTATGTATTGCTCTGGAATCCAACAAACATCCTGTCTATCTGGCCAATAGAATGAACGTGCAGGTCCACTGGGTTGCATAAAATTAACTAAGACATCATTTCCTTCATTTTAGATATCAGAGACATTTTCAATCCACCATTTTGCATCATAAATACAGGCAATGGTTGCAAGTTTGCAATATCGACGTGATATTGCACTTTGATTAACATTTGCCACAAAGCAAGTGATGTCATTGAATACTCTTCTAATGGAAACTTCCATCTATACCTACAATATGCCTTGCCAAAAGCAACTATGATCACTATCAGCATCACATTCCAACAACTGAACCAATGAGAAGTGGAACATTATATCTTGGGAACCAAAGAGACCCAACTTAGGCTTGGGAATCTGTTAGACATCCATAATCAGGCTTGGGAACCTGTAGTAAAGAATCCCACCACCCGTGGCTGGACATGTCTGGCATCAGGCGTGGCCCTTTAACGATGAGGATACCAGTCTTTAAGACTGGTAGTGGCAAAGCCATCATGGAGCAACGCACGAGATGCAAAGCATACACGAGTAGAAACGAAGTTTCTTTGCTCTTAAAGGCAAAGTCTGAAAAATGAAACCAGCTTTTCCTAGTCAAACAAGATGAGCTCTTAAAAAAAAAAACGGTGGCCCTTTTGAGATACGCTCTTTCGGAAAATTGACAAATGACATTTTTTAAATGGAATTTGAAATAGATAACTCAGTAATTATTTGAGCAGTCAAGATGCCACTTGCACAGCTTCATGACATGTTGATAGACTACAAACGAGGAAAGAGTCAGCTTCGCAAAGTCATTCTGTCAGCAGATACAAGCCACTAAAGACAAGATTTATAAGCAAATTTGACAGCAAATTGTGGTAAATCTGCCACACGTTGAGCTTTTACTCTACAACTAAGCTGTTGTATCCAAAAAGTTGTGCCGGTTTAGCAAATTTCAGGATTGTAGTCATGTCTTGTCATGAGCGGTAAGGAAACAAGCTTGATGATTTATTCGTTACTGTCGCAACATGAAAAAAATTGGCCTTTGCAAAAACTTGGCTAGCGGCCCAACGAAGGTGTAATTTGGCATATTCGATACAAAACTGGAGAGGATGGAGTGGGGACTATATCTAAATTTGGTCCACTTGACATGGAATGACCGATGAATCAATATGACTTTGCTTCAGAGATTTTATATGAGCAGTAGCCGCTTGATCTTTAATACGCTGTAGGAAAAAACTTACAGCATTCTGTATCATCATGGCACGTTGTTGCCTCATCATTCTGACTATCTCTAACGGATTGATTGGCTGTTCTGCTTCCATTAGACATAAGGCGGTCTCCATCAATACGAGGACGCCAGTACGGCCAATACCGGCGCTACAGTGAACTATCACCGGAGCAGCGTTCGAACCACGTGCTTCTCTTACGTTGTTCGTGAAATCGAGGAACTGCGTTGGGGAATCGGGAACATCGTGGTCCGGCCACGCTATGTACTGCATGTGTTTAATCTCACGCTCCACATTTTCCTATAAGATAAAGGAGTAAATGAAGTTAATAAAGAGGAAGGCGGACAATTGTTTTCAAATATTGTATTAGATTTGCACGTTGGGTCAACTTACATTATCAGTTATAATAAAATTCCTAAAAACAAAGCTGCCAGTTTCATCCTCTTCATCTTCCTTGACGCATTTTACACTAAAATTCGCAAAAGTCAAAGTTTCATCGACGGAAGGCCAATATTTATGACATTTAGGTCGTCCTCTTTCCATTAAGGTAGTCAACATAACAATTAGGTTGCTTTCCTGCTCCAGCACCATCTGCCAAAAATCTTCTGTCGTATTTTGTAGTGGACCCTGAGTAGCGATATAATTATTTACTAATTCCGTGCCGGATATTCGCATATTGACGTGATTAGCGTTGATGTAATCTCCGCTAGGGCAGCTTTTTAAAATGACCCTGGTTTTGTCATCTAAAATTGATCATTTTATTTGATTAACAACATATGTATATTATTATAAAAAAGGAACACGTACATGGTGATATGTCTCTATATCTGTTTTTGTTTAAATTCTGTGGCAATTCCGCATCATCGCATGTTAAATCCGGATGTTTACGATACTGAATGTGATAGTTATTGAGCAATATTCCGGTACGCAAGCTCTCTTCAAGATCTAACAAACTTTGTTCAAGAGGGGAAATAATTGAGCGAGGTCTTTGTCTATCGTCTCTGAACACTTCTTCGTATTCATCACCACTACTTGGAGCACTAGGTTTAACCACTAATTCTAGTCTGCCTGTAAGAAAAAAAGCAAATAGAGCGTTATCATAGTGGCTTCGAGCAACGAGAAATGCTAAAGGCTTTGGAACTTACGTTTTATGTTGTTGTTATGATAAAACACATTTATTTAGAAAAAAAAAAGTATATCATCTATTGTTTCTACGAGTTAGCTATGAAAACAACGAGTTAGAAAACAAATAAAATCTTATTCTTCAATGTAAGAACCATTAACACCAACACATTTGTTCTAACGTTTTTCTAATAACGCTATGTTTTCTAAAAAGAACTCCACACCGTTTTCCAAATCATCATAAAAGATAATAATCACAGGGAGCGAGGTCGGGACTGTAAGATGAATGTTGTAATCTTTCTTGACTACAATTCGTGCTTTATGCACTCTGCAGTTGTCGTGCAGAAGCAGAGCCTAATTCTGCCTTTGTAGACATTTCCCGGCATGCACCCAATTAAGAGAATTCCTTCCGCGTCCCAGAAAACTGCGGCCATCCCTTTTCCCGCAGAAAATTCGTCTTCTTGGTTCGTAGAGAGCCCTTATGAATAAAGCTGACAAACGGTTGCACCCGCTGTACATACAAGGAATCGAGTGGACGTTCGGTTATTATCGGTTGATCGGTACACGCAAACCGATCAACCGATAATAACCGAACGTCCACACGATTCCTTGTATCTACATAGTAAACACGGCGGGTGCAACCGTTTGTTACGCTTTACTTATGAATCCATTGCACGGACCCTTGTTTCGTGGGAGGGTCTCAGTGGTGTACCCAGATCTCATCCCCGGTTATAATTCTATAAAAGAAGTCTTCATCCCAGAATGATGCAGTCAAATTATTCTTTCAAATTTGTCGTCTGAATAGTTTTTGTTTGGGACTGAGCAGCATGAGAATCCATCGTGCCGACATTTTGCTCAATGCTAAATCTCTGGGTAGAATTTTAAAAGCACTCGTTTCTGATATTCCTATTCTCTGGTGATAATTGAAACTTTTACTCAGCGGTCAGTCAACACCAAAACTTCAAGTTTTGATGATTTCTTCAGTTCGTGCTTCCAGAGATTTTCCACACTTTGGGTCATCATGAATGGATTCCGTACTCGAGTTGAACTGCTTGCACCAATATTTGACTTGGAAATAGCACTGCTACCATGGATATTCTTCGGGCTACTGTCTTCCTTCGATAGAAATTTCATGACAGTTCAAGATTCAAATCGCTCATTTTCGTCTCTTTAAACTGATATGTAAATGGGAAATCGTCGGCCTGGTTTCAAAACCTCGTAAGTCCGAAAATGGACAAAATTGAGTTATAGGCATTTTATTGTTAACGAGTTTGAATTCTACAACATTTTAAAACTTGGTAAGTGGTTTTCAACAATAGCGACATCTGTAGGATATTATTAAAACATCGTATGATAAGTATCTTCAAAAAATTAAACGGTTTTTATGCTTTCCTGTAAAATGACCATAACGGGACTTAACGAGGTTTTGAAATTAGGCCGACATGTTAAATGATTGGAATCAATCTTGGAGATGACACTGTAAAATGTCACAGAAACTTGACATAAGAAAATTGTCGCGATAGCATATCGTTTTCATAGCTAGGTAACATAAAAAAAAAGATTATATGACGACTAGACTTACCACTTTCCGTATTTCGCGCATCATGTATTAATTGAACAACATAGCTATAGAGGGCATGGGATACATCTTGACCATTAATTTGCAATAATTGATCACCTTTATTCAGTCTTGGACTACTCTTATCTGCCGGTGTATTAGATACAACTTGAGATACAAGCACTTTCCGATCACCTACATAAAAAAAAATCCGTAAATCAAACCCAAACACAAGGTTTTTCAAACAATTTTTTTACCGCAAACTTTAAATCCATATTTTCCATCTTGGTCTGGATGTAGGATGATGGTCACCTGTTCGTCTTCCTCAGCGACCTGAGACGTAGGCGAATGACTGGCACTGTAGGGCGGCGTGTCGTACAATCCTCCGTTTCCTGTACCTCCGTTTGAGGTTGGAGATTGGGGTTCTTCATCGACATAACTGAGTACTCTACCAGGCGAAAACGCTGGAGGTTCGATGGTTTTATCTATGAAGCCACCGTCTCTGCGACAAGATGAAAAACTACAAAATATGGAGAATTCGTTTAAAAATGTACTGGCGGAAAGAATGTAATGTTACTGTCTAATCTAAATGCGAATGATATGTTGGATAATAAAATTACTTGATTAATTTCAACAATTGTATCGGGAATCCACGAATACCATAGAAGATACACATGAAAATAAATATAAAAACAACAAAGGTCATAGTAGTGGGAAAAGACTACAAAACTGATATAAGGATCGGAGGACAAAAAAAAATGAACAATAAATAACAAAGGGAGAACCGTGGGAGAGAAAAACATTATGCCGAATTTTTGGAGGGAGGCGAATTGAAGTAAAATGGGAAAGACAAACGAATAAAAAAGTGTAGGACATATTTAATGAACCAAAGACCTATAAGGAAAAGGGGGGAAGCCATCTCAGGAGATTTAAAGCAAGAGATAGGAAGCAGTGGAAACAAATTACACAGCTATGGGCCTAAAAGGCCCGTTTAAAGCTTAGACAGATTGAGAGTCGGTTCTATGGTCGCACCTATCTTAATCGGATGAGTTTAGAACGGGAGGGGGGATATTCCTTTGTTACTAAAATATGTATTATCTCACGGCTGTTAATTCTCAGTTATTTACAGATGATGTGTGGGTTTTGACGAATCACCTTTTATTTATTACCGATTATACAGTCCCGGGCCATAGAATAGGACCACTTAAAAATATTATGATTTTGGGGTTAAATTAAAAGAAACAGTTGGTAATGTTGGCAATATTATTATTTAATTACATATAACATGCAAGTAAGTATAATTTGAACATATACTTATTAATATTTGCTTGTTCCTCCTTTGTGTTTTATTATTTCCTCAATCCTTTTTGGCATACTGCCAGCGCAGCTTTTTATTGTTTTTTTTTTAATTTCGTCGCTATTATGCCATACATCTTCAATACGTTGTTGTAATTCTTCCTTTGTAGTTGAGTTTCGTGTACTTACGATGTTTTTCAAGACATTCCTCACATTTGCAATTAGGTTTATGTCTGGTGAATTGCCTAGCCAAGATTTTTAAATTCAAGGTATCGCATTACACTTTTTGCCTTATGACCATTGTCTTGCATGAAAGTATATAGTCCTTAAGTCCTTTTTATATTGTTTTTGTTCCAATGTTCCGTTAACGAAGTTTAGTGGTCCCGGTCGTTCTGTCGTAATACACGACCAAACCATTAGAGATGGGAGGTTTTTAACAGGTTTGATCGTACATGCTTCTTTATAACGCTCTGAAGGACGTCGACGAACAGATTGGCTTCGCTCCGTTAGCACCTCTAACAGTGATTCGTCGCTATAAATAATCTAAGAAAAAGTAAAAAATGTAGAGAACCATTAAACGAATTATGAGGATGAAATTGACCAAAAATACAAATGATAAATGAAACACCTTTCCTCAATCTTCAACTGTATATTTTTTATATTCTTTAGCTCATTAAAATCGTGTCACTTTCATTTTAGATGTTGGTCTTGGCTTCTTTGCCGGACGTCTGGATTTCAAGCCTGCTTCATGGAGACGTCCAGAGACTATTCAAGCTGAAACTTGTAAGTCTTTTCCACTAAGAATTTTATGAACATCTTTAGTGGACAAAAGCCGATGTCCTGTAGCCACTTTTACTATACGACGATCATCTCTTACAGTTGTTTTGCGTTTGCCATCACAGTATATTCTGTCACTACTTGTACTAGGAATATTCTTCTCAATTAATTTCGCGATTCTCAGAACAGTTTGATGTGATACACCCTCTTTTTGTGCAACTTTTACGTTGAGAGAACTCTCCCGTCTCTAGAAGAGCAGAAATTCGTCCTTTTTTCTGTGGTTATATCCTTCTTCTTTCCCATTATGATAATAATTGACCGCGCACACAAATAACATTAAAACTCGTTGAAATATAATTGAAAATGTGTGGAATGTGTTGAAAAACATCGTACACGAAACTCAACTACAAAGGTAGAATTACAATAACATGTTGATGTTGTATATAATAGCGACGAAATTTAAAAAAAAACAATAAAAAGCTGCATTGGCAGTATACCAAAAAGGATTGAGGAGGAACAAGCAAATATTAGTAAATATATGTTCAAATTATACTTATTTGCATGTTATATGTAATTAAATAATAATATTGCCAACATTACTGTTTTTTTTTTTATTTTATCCCAAAATCATATTATTAAGTGGTCCTAGGTGCGACTATATGTAATGTTAATATTTTAAGCTGTTTCCCACTAAACAGGAAATAACAAAAAAGAAGGAATTATGTTTAATGTCATTTTTATCAGCTAACAGCATAATACGCAGAAAGTATATATTTTGCTTATCAAATTATCTTAACGACTAATTCTTTTTACTGCTTTCTTCCTGTACAAATATTGTATTGTGCAAGAAGTAAAAAAGTTGCCTTTTTGATGTCTTTGAGGTTTTCAAATGTTATTTTGTATGTAATTATTTTTTTCATACTAACGCGTTACGAAATAAGATTGATAAAATAAATCCCCCCACCTTAAGAAGTATTAACCCGAATTCCTTTTACGATAACACCTTAGAAATTACAAATGTGCACATTCCTTATCGTACAAAATTAATTGTACGCGATAAGAGATTTACATACAGTCTAGCATTGTAATGAATGCTACACAATTGCAACACTGTATATCGAATAATCTAGCACCAAAATAATAATAATTTAATACATGTACACTTACAGTCGTCTCAGAGTCCGATTGCGTACGAAATAACTAATCAAACAGAAGGTTTGCCGTGATTGAGGTGGAAAATAGTTAAAAGCGTATTTCACGTTCATATTTCTTTTCTTTTTTTTTTTCCTTCACGATGCACCACAAATGAAACTACGGGATATTCACGTTGACATTTAAACCTACGTTGCAGTTATCGCGTACCAAGTTTAAGTGTAGAGAGTATAGTCACTTTTCACACATTGTATATTTATCTGGCGATAAAGAGCTCAACTATTATCAGCGCGGTAAACATAAGTGAAGAATAACGTAATCCAAAACGGAATAAAAAAAGGAGCATATGGACTGAGCCGAATGTTACGGGATTTGCGGTTGAAATGGGAAACTCGTTTGCGTAACAGTATTGTGATTCATTAAAAAATTTCCGGCGTGATGGGAAAGAGGAAACTTACATCAACAGATAACAAGATGGGAATAATAAACTATACACCTGCTAATATACAGAGTTTTCCAGGATAATTGGGCTAAGTTAATATTTGCTAAAATGAGTAGGTTGCCATTTTTATTATCAAGTACTGGGATTTGTTTAAATCAGGAAAGTTAATCAGTTTTTTTAAATGGTAATTGAACAAAATTTAAAATTTTGAATAACTCGGAAACTAAATTTGGAATAAAAATGTTGTACTTCTTAATTGTAAAAGTTTTTATACAGGGTGAGTGTATTGTACATATGAAAATAATGTAAAGAAAATAAATAACGTCTGGCTAGCTGGAGTTATGGCCTGCGACGTTTTTCAGGAAAAACTCGGTAGATAAAAATAATAATGGTAATTACATAATTTTATGCGGAAACGGTAAGTAGAGACATTTAAATTATCTGTTGTGGTAAAATTATCTGTAAATAAACAGTATAACGCAATTAGATTAAATAGTTTAGAGGAAATTCCAAGGGATAAAAAAAATATAAAAAAAAATTTGGAGACCAATGAATTTCGGTTAGAAATGATTTAAAATTGGGGTTACTATTTAAAAAAAAATGATTTTCCCAATTGAATATGTCCATGTTTTTAATTTTCGTAATAGCCTGTATTTTTTGAAATTTATTGATAAATATAAATAGCTGTTTATGTGATTCATAAATAAAGCGAGGAAATGTCTCTGCGCAGCATAGGCGTGGGCTTCCTTGAAAAAATAAGTAATAAATCGAGTAATAATAACAGAACCAATCAAGAATTATAATACCTGAAAAGTTGTGGAACTCCGACCCTCTCAAGCAGCGTTATCAAGTAGTTTGGCGGGCTGCATCAGAATTACTAGAACGTTAGAAGTAGAAGCACCATTATCGGTGTTATCACCCACTGGATAAGAGTTGTAAAAAGTTGACAGCATTAGATATGTTTCCACAGTTGTCTTGTTGAACGATGTTCGCCGTGGTGAAAAAATGTATTTATATTTTGAAAAAGATCGTTCGACATTCTTTGAATTAAGTTAATGGACTAGTCGATGCACAAATTTGTTTTAATGTGATAAAATCAGAATCTTTCTTTAACACACTATCGAACTTTTCTAAAACGCTATTATATTTTACGTCATGTATAGTGCGTAGCAGTGTATGTAAAATCGCCACAGAAAGTAATGTCGTAGCCTTTGTTAAAGGGAGATCTCCCGAAGATTTCCGAGGTTATATTCTGTAGCGAGGCGAGGGATTGTGATTCTGTGAGAAGTGAGGCGGTAACGTAAAGACAAGGATACCGATGGGACTATTAAGACGCACTGACAAATGTTATGCATTTAGCACCCGTGGTATTTTAGGAGGTAGCATTTCGAAAAATAGATTTATTTTGCAGCAGTTCTATGAGCGACAATCGCCGAATACAAAAACTGAGTTGTTGGTTTAGTTTCTTTGGGTTTTTTAATTTTTTAAGTAACTTTTAACACAACAGGTTTTTAGTTTTAATTTGTATTTTAGTTTCTACTTTAATAGATACTGGTAGTAATTAGTAGTAGTATATACATAAGCACAGTAGGTATAATTAATTTGAAAATAAGTAGACATAACGTAGTAGTGCAGTAGGTATAATTAACATTTAAAATAGGAAGGCTTCAAGACCAACGGGACTCCTCTTTAGAGAAAAGGGGATATATTATTGGGCTGTCTGAATCTGGCTTATCAGCGAGTGAAATTACGCAAAGAGTGGATTTGTCAGTAATTTTAATAGTATCTGTTCTTTGGAAATTATTAAATTAATATTTATTTTCAAAGTTAAAAATAATTTATTCTGCTACCATTATCTAAAATTATGGAAAGGGTTTCGGAACTGCAATTATTAAAACTAACCGACGATATATTGACGGCTATGGACAAAGGTTTACTAACACTTTTGGTACTTCTAGACTATAGTAAGCCATTCGACACAGTAAACCATAATATACTATTAAACATTCTGAAAGATGTGGGTCTAGATCACCGATCATCGTCCGATTAGGAAGCAATGAATCAATATCTTTAACACTGTTGTAGGGGTTGAACAGATCGATGGTTAACCCGTTTTTGTATTGCATCTACATGTATGGAATTAATAATGCAGTTAAATCATCAAATTTACTAATGTACGCGGACGACACACAGATCTATTATTCTTTTAAGCCGACGGATTGGCAACCAGCTGAAAAAATTACAAGTTACGATCTATCCAGTTTAAGTGCATTCTCAAAATTTCTGTAACATAATTGTCTTGTTGTAATTTTATTGCAGCCCATAAATCAAAGGCCGTGAGACCTATCGCTTTCCTTGTCTCTACTAATCTCTTCTAATAGATATTGACCGTTTGATATATACCTATTCATCCCATTCCTATACATTATTCTCCATATTATCTATCTTTTAATGTAAATATACGATTGCTTTCTTGCCGCTACTTTCGTGCCCCCTCCTACACGCGCGTAAGTACGTATGCTCTCACTTGCTCGCCGTAACACCTACATTTTTTGCTGTACGCATCATCCTACAAGAACTGAACGTTAACAGCCTCCCTGCAGGGTACAACCTCGAGAATCTTCGGGAGATCTCCCTTTAACGAGGCTACGACATTATTTTCTGTGGCGATTTTACTTCGTCCACTATTTGCAGTGACTCCATTAACGACAACGCTCTATTTTGTAATTGTTCTATTGCGTCATGTAATCAACGGAAATATCTTGAAATTTTGTCTGGTTCTCCTTAATGGCTGCAGCTTCGGCATGATTGAATTGTAGAATAACAGCTTTTACTGTAACACAATTGCTGCATCAGTACACTTCTCCAGTTTTTTTGCTAGCTAGTAACAGTGGAAATGTCGGTTGATGAGGGTCCAGTACACGTACTATAACATTTAGAATAGAATTTATTTTACAATCTGTTGTCTCGTCAACACATCACCAAAGCAACTGATTTTGTAATGTAAGTTTGATTTTTTTTTCCACGTCTTCGCGTATAAATGAAATATGTTTACGTGCCGTTTTCGTAGTTGGCAACTTCAACTCGGGGTTGTACTTATGTCAAAAGTTCGGAAACGGATCTTTTTCGAATAAGCGAAGTTACAGGTTATCATCATGACAAGTAAATCGAAAATAAGGGCAGTTCTCGGCACGCCCTCTTTTCTATTCCTGTGTTCTTCGGAATTTACATGTTTGTTACAGTCTGTCTTGTCCCTGTACATCAAATGTTTCTCGCACACTTTACCAACCACTTTAGCACCGTCGTAGAACAAATCCGGAAAGTCACAGTTTTTTAGCCTTGTTCACACTACAGATTTTAAATTGATTATATATTTACAACGAATAACACGTAACACAAAACACAACGCACGCTCTCGTTTCCTGAACTGAACGAAAAATAAACAAGCGGCAGCTGACAAAGCGAGAATCGATTTTTGCACACACCTCGCTACTCAGGTGAAACGCCAATGTATCGCAGAGACGATTACCTCGATGTTAAATCTAAAAGTGCCATGTAAAAAATCGATAATATACAGGGAGTTTCAGGAGGAATAGAAAATATTCTAAGTGGTTGTAGTATGGATTATTTGGGAAAAAAACAAACTTGTGTTCACTTCTTTATAGTCGCAGAGACATTCACTTTTATAATTATACAGATATTTTACTTTAAAGAAAATAGCGATTGCTTTGTCCCCAAAAATTCTCAACAAACTGTATAGCTGCGTTTGGGCGTTCCTTGATTTAAGCTTCCAAATTAAAGTACTGTAACATTAATATCCATTGCACATAAAATTTTCGTGGAAAAGGAGTGCCAACTTGTTAAAATCACAGTTAATGCTGATAAACATACTTAAAAACCGTGTTCTTTAACAAAATCTGACATCGCACGACGTTGAGCTAACATATTTTACAGATAAGGTCATTTTTTCTGGAAAATAATAAAAATAATGGTTGAAATAATTTTAGAAAACTTGGATCTCTCTTTACAAGTTTTCGTATCGGATATTTCGAGATTTTCTAAGCTTTATTTGTCGTGTTCGATGTTCGATCAATTGAAAATTGTCCATTTTTAGATAGTGTCAAATCTGTAATCGTTTCTTTTTAAATTGAATGAATAAATCTTCTATAACTGTATCAAATTTTTGATATTTTAATCCAAAATAACCCAATTCTTCTATATATCATGAATGTTCCATTAAGTTATTTTATCCTACTATTAAAAATTAGGTTTTATACCGTGCACCAAAGTTAGATAACTTTAGATAGGAAGCATTACACGTAAATTAAAACAAGAATCTATTTAGAGGATTAAGTAAAATGAAAAGCCCCACCATCTTAAATTTAAATGAATTAATGAAATATTTAATAATAATAACAATCGATTAGTACATGAGATCATGCGTATTTGATCGTTTAATCAGCAAAAAAATAAAGAAGATAATATTTCGTTTTGACCTTACAATTCAAAACTATGTAAAATACAGGGTGAATGGGGAGATTGTCCCGTTGTAAATCTGGGGCATGGTATAAAATTATACTGAAACCTACAGGATTATATTATATTTGTGTATATAAAGGATGTATCTAGCAAATACATTCCAGCATTATTGAATATTATTGCATATTATATTGAATATGCTAATAATCGGTATATTAACTTCTTTTATCTGTAAGAGAGGTAATACCGTCATAAAAGCGCAGGTAGTAGCGACAATAAAGAGCGTATTTCTTGAAATTCCAGAAAAAATGTAACAGTTGGTAATTTTCCTATGAATCGTGAAGCTATAATAAAGCCATTTGAAGTAATATTTTTAAATTACGGTCAGTTATCGTTCCATGTTAGCAGCGACAACATCTCTTAACGAATAGTGTCTATAATTTCCTTTAAAATTTGAAAACATGCCCAAAAGGAAAGCAATCGTCATATTGCGATAAAATTTTACATTTAAATCCATCTACTGTTGATTATAACTTCAAAAAATACAGTGAAAGTGGCAGTTTTCTAAATAAAATAAGAAGTGGTGAACCAAGGACGACAACATCAGCTCAAGATATTGCAATCGTGGTGTCCAGCAAGCGAAATAAAAGAAAAACAGTTCCAGAAATCGCCGTAGAAATCAATACTGTATTTCGGAAGCCGAGTAGCGTGTCCATGGCTAAACGCCGTCTGCAAAAAGGCGGCCTTCACGCGAAAATAAACGCTAAATCATTGTCACAATACATATTGAAGTGATTCGAAAGGATTGCTTCAGATAGCCGGCACATCATATGTAATAAGAAGCGAAAAAGCTTTTAATGTCGAACGTATCTGACTGCAAGCGAAAATTTTAACCATTTACAAGAACCCTACTTAGATTTTTTTAATTACGCTATAACTCGAAAACGAGTGAAAATCGGACAAGAACATACAAGTTTTTTTGCATTATTTTCACATGTACAATACACTGCTGGAGTTTGGTCTGCTCCTCCTGACTCACCCCGTATTTAAAGTATTGCTTTACTATTATTACGACCATTGTTCAGTAAAATAATGTTCTTTATATTTATCTAGTGTTTTTCTTGTGAAATTCTAATAAAAAAATGTCATACTAATATTATTGCAACAAAATGTACCTTCAAAAACCCTAATAACTTTGAAACCCTTAATTTTAGAATTTAATGGGGGTTCAAAAAATGCAATAACAGCAGCATGTTCCGTTAAAAAAAAATACGACTTTGGGTAGCTACGAACTTATGACACACATACAGTATTCCAAGCTCGTGGAAATCATTCACCCTGTATATTGTGTGCTAATTCATTTTGAAGGATTGTTTTCGTTAGTAATTTAAAATATTCAACATATTATACACGATGTTTTTACAAAGAAGTACTTATAACTAAAATAAAAGTCTTTATTTACTATTTACTTCTATTAATTAAATGCTTTCTAGAGGAAATTTTAAGGTCTATAGTTTAGAAAAATACGATAAAAGGCTTAAATGATCAAATGATGCGGTATATAACTATTAGTCAAATAAATGAATTCAAAACGTACCAAAATTTCGAAAAACATGATCCCATTATCACAATATGCGAAAATTCAACATACACTGACATTCTGGTAGTGGATTGGTGACAACTAGTAACAGAAACTCCTCTACATATCTGCATATGATCGGGAACATATGTACACCACTTTATGAATCGACGACCGTAACGTAATGTACCGACAAAACTATATTTTCCTACTTCCTTTCGCATCAGCGAAATCCACAGCTATATCGCGTACCGCATATTTAATAATTGTTTCTTTATCTTTATAACTTTATCAGATAAGCGCCCAGACTACGATAGTTTATCGTTAATCATGCGAAGATTTGACGAATGCCTTTTTTAAACTGTACAAAACTGATTCACGTATTTGTAGAAGCAATATTTCCCAAAGTACCATCAAATGTAAATTGAAGTATTACCTCATTTTGCAAATGGGAGTACCCATATTAAATATTGTTCTTAGATAAGTGAATGAGGCTGCATCCATAAGATTACATATAGGACGTTTTAAAACAACATTTGAAGGTTTTAAGAGCATGTAGTACGGTCGAAAATAAGGTAAAAAATCTTAATAAACATATGTCCGCAAATCAACTGTTTACGAGATAACGAGTGTTCCAGATACGTGAAACACTCAATGATAACACATCCCCGTAAACATGTGCTTATCGGCTGTTGTTTTTTATTGACAGTTTAATTCGAAGTTATGTGCAATTTTTACTAATTACAATGGTTGCATGTTCAAATGCTGAAATGGAAGGATGGCATTTTGAATTTCTTTAGTTGTATTCTAAGTTAAAATACAATAGAACCTTAATAAAAACCACGAAAGCAAATTTATTCTGCCGTTGCAATAAAATCGCTCTTATCTCGTAAACAGCTGATTTGAGGACATATGTTTATTAAGACTTATTGATTTACTGTCGACCATACTACACGGTCTTAAAATCCCTAAATGTTGTTTTAAAAAACCCTGTATCTTTTGCGGGTGCGCCATCAGTGTGTCGATGGAGTTTAGCGTGAAAACTATCAAAGATGGAGAAATGAGATTTATTGTACGTATATAGTATACCACAGTGCATTTTGTAAAATTATCTACAGATATACAGGCTATTCCAAATTTCGGCAACCGTTAGGCTTACATCTTGAGCCAAGTTGTCCTCCTTTAGTCGAAGAAAGGCGTTTCGTACTCGCTGCTACATGTTTTCTGCCATTGTAGGGGGTATCGTGTAAACAGTTTTTATAGTAGGCCATAGAAAAACATTCTTGATGCTAAGAGTGGATTCCTGTTGCCAAGAGCAACTACTATGGCTATGAATTCTTCTTTCGAGAAATTCATTTTTAGTTAAAGTTAGTAAAAAATAACAACAATGGTATAATTGACAACAAGATTAAAGCAGTATGTAACTAATAATGAACATATAAATAATTCAGATTACACTATACGAGCCCTAATAAAATTATGTATACAGGCTGTTTATTAAACATACGGCAAAAATTCAAGGGGTTATTCCATGAACTATTCTAAGAATATTTTGTCCTTTGATGATTTTTGAAAAGCCCCTTTGTTTCGAAGATACAGGGCGGGAAAAATTTTCGACAAAACTAATATTTTATTACCAAAAATTATAATTAAAGTTTTTTAATCTACAGGAACTGTTGAAAATAACTACCTCCAGCTAGGATGCAAGAATCCATCCTCCTCATTGACTGCCGAACTTTTTCAAAAACACCAGGGTCGTTTCTTATTGAGTTATACCCGGCAATTATTCGATTTATTAAATCTTCCACATTTTCCACTGGAGTAGAATAAACTAATAACTTTAGATAGCCCCATAGGAAATAACCCAGGGGGTTTAAGTCCGGGGATCGAGCAGGCCATAAGCGAGGTCCACCTCGACCAAACCAACGATCTCCGTATGTTGCTGTTAAAAACTCACGAGCAACCACACTAAAATGCGCTGGTGTACCATCGTGCATAGACCACATTGCATTTTTTGTTGTCAATGGTACATCCTCCAGAAACAGAGGTAGCGTTTGTTCCAAAAAGTTGTTCCAAATTTGACACATACAAAATGATCAATCACGAAACGTATTCAAATGAAATCCACGTTTTAACTGATTTACTTTTCTATGTCTGCACTTGCCTATTGTTAATGGGTAAAACAGCCGTTCTTTGTAATCGGAATGTTGTTAAAAGATAACAACGCGTTTTTACAATTTTTTTATACTCGGTAAGTCCAGTGTTGTACGCCATATTTTTATTTCGGCTACATTAATAATTTCAAAAATATCAAAATTGGTTTTGTCGAAAATTTTTCTCGCCCTGTATCTTCGAAACAATGGGGCTTTTCAAAAATCATAAAAGTACAAAATATTCTTAGAATAGTTCATGGAATAACCCCTTGAATTTTTGCCGTATGTTTAATAAACAGCCTGTATATAATAATAGATACTAAAACGCGAGGACAGTAAAGAGAAACTACGAAAGACAACTTTATGTGGAAATTTTAGGGACCAATGTTTCGATAGATAGTGGTTTTTATTTGAAAATCATGGCCTATCTAGCTGTATTAGATGTGTCGCATATCGATTATTACAGATGTATTTCCCAAAAATGTGCAGTATCTTCGAAAATTTACCAATTTAAAGGTAATTTTGCAAGGGAATTGCTAGCAAGGTAAAAAAATATAGATTCTATTTAAAAAAAATCGAACAAAAAGCGTTTGAATTTCGATAAGTTTTGCACGACAAATTTAACACCCTGTACATATTTTTACATTATACCATCTTGAAACATATAAAGTGTTACCCCATAAATTGGCAGCAAAATGATAATCCACGACACTACACTTGTTTTCTGGCTAAGTCTTAAAATGTCAGTCTGTAAATGTTAAAATTTTAACAAAATTTGCAATATAGCCAAAAGGAATTATTGAAAGTGTACATAAGTGTATATCATTGCAAAGGTAATTTAAGCGTCTGTCAAAATAATCAATAAAAAATATAGCAATCCATTTAAAATAAAAAAGTTGAAGGCGGTTGCGGAGATTTGGAACACCCTGTATATTTGTAAATAATTCTACAAAATGCGCTGTGGTATACTACATACGTATAGAAAATCTCATTTCTCTATTTTTGGTAGTTTTCACACTAAACTCCGTCGACACACTAATGGCGCACCCGGTATACCTTTATAACTAATTTTGAATAATCCTAAACAATAGAGCAATAAAACATTAAAGTTGAATCATTTTTGTTGTGAATATTTTACGAGAAAGAGAAAATTTTATAATTGGAATTTTATTTAGTGTTTAATCAAACAAAAATAAGTCCTAGGGTGTCATAATGATAAAATCATTTCATTTCCTTAAATTACTATGGACAGATATTTTTAATTTAGGTTTTAATGAAGGAAGGAAATTATATACCTACTTTTGCAAAACTAAAATATTATTTGGAGATGAAATTGTATCAAAATTTGGGTAAAACATTGTTAAATGAAGTATGATTTCTCATTTATGAAGCTATTTTTCGTTCTATTTTTACCTCTTTAAGCACCTCAATTTGTTTAATTTACCGACGCCACTGGCACATTTTGTTCTTGCAGTTATGATGGCAACATACCGCGTAAGTAAGTTTCGTAGTAAAGTATAAGGTGGGAAGTCGCGCGAAACGAAAATATCAGTAAGAATTCAATCGCCGTCAGGAGAGGATCGCGTTGGACTCTAGCCATGCATTATACCCATAGTTTATTTCCTTTATTGATCATCTTTGCCTCTCTCGATCTTTTCTCCTTGGTTATTTTTGATTTGTTTTGTTTGTGTCTCGAAATTATACTGTAGAATAGTTTTCTTTTTAATTATGTTCTTATGAACTAAGAAATCGTTACAGTTAGAGTCGGTAGAGGCAGTACTACAAATAGCAGCTTATTTGAACATTATAATAATATCTTCAACTGAACTTTTACACATACAAATACGATCTATTTTACCATAAAATTTCATTAATTTGATTTAGAAAACATGTAAGCTTATTATCATTTGAACATTTAATATATTGGATATTTGGAAATGAAAAAATGTAATCTAGTTATTTTATAATGAGAAGTTCTATTTAGTTTTAGAATTCGTAATTTTCCTTTTAAATTAAGGACGTTTTCTTTGTTTGATATACGGCAATAGTATTTATTTTGAAATAATCAAGGATTAAAATCCATCAATAGAACAAAAATCAAATAAGATGTATTACGTATTTCCTAAAATCTGTGCCGAGGTGTTACCTCGACTACGTGTGCTAGGCGACTGAGTTGCGAGTGTGTGCGTTTGTCTAGGGACACTGAGGAGCGGAGGGGACGTTCCTAGCACATCTAAGCCGCGAACAAACCGGTTGTACAATCATTGCACTCATAAGTGTGATATATTTATATTACGCCTTATTTTTTGTTCTAATAAATTAAACATTATCACATTCATATTTAAACAACTGCGATATGCGATTTTTTGCAAGTAAAAGCGAAGCAATGTTTACTTTTATTAATATTTCATTTAATTAATAAACATCCCAATTATGCAAATATTTACATACACTGGTGTGCGAGAAATCTAAACACTTTTATACGATAAACTGTACATCAAATTATAAAAACCTATAATGCAGTAGATTTAATCCAAACGTGATAGATAGCGTTTGTAAAAAACAAATATCCGGTTATCATTTTTTATCAGGAGATTAGTAGATATAAAATTACTTCAGAACATACTCATCCGAAATGTGTGAATCATCTTCCCATGCTTTCCTTGGTTCTTTCGCCCCTGTAGAAGTGATTTTATTATCGTATAATCTAGGTGGTCTCCCAGGCGCGGGCAAAATTTTCCCTTTGTCTTCTAATACGGGAGGTGGGGTTTGTTTAACCTGATAAGCAATAAATTCAATTAAATATGATCTTTGCGATTTCACTTCTTGTGCTTACAAGAATTTTACTAGGTGATCTAACGAACTTCCTTTCCAGTCGACCTCTCTGCTTCATATCCTCAACGGTTTGAAATTCTGTCCTACCGGAGTATGTAAATTTAGAGCCTAGGGAAAGTGTAAATCTTCTAGGTAGTTTCGGAGAATGTAACCTAAAGAATGTATGGTGTTCTACGCAAGCTTTCCACAGCATCTTTGATGAGCGATAGGTTTCCATATTGAAACCAAGTAGAGTGTCGTAATTCTCAGACTGAAAATATATTAGTTGTGATAAGAAAAACTGGCAAAGACTACGTAGCATAAGATATAACTAGAGCGAGGAAATCGTCTCTGCGATACATAGGCGTTTCATCGAAGTAGCAGGCTGTGTGCGAAAATCGATTCTCGCTTTGTCAGCATCCGCTTGTCTATTTTTCGATCAATTCAAGAAACGAGAGCGTGCGTTGTGTTTTGTTATTCGTTATAAATATACAATTATTAATTTAAAATGTGTAATGTGAACAAGGCTAAAAAACGACCCTTTGCTGGCACGGTAAATAAGTTTATCTGTGACTTTCCGGATTTGTTCTACGACGGTGCTAAAATAATTTGTAAAGTGAGCGAGAAACATTTGATGTGCTGGGACAAGGCGGACTGTAACAAATATGTAAACACTGAAGAACACAGAAATAGGAAAAAGGGCGTGCGAGCAACGAGAACTGCCTTTATTTTCGATTTACTTGTCATGATGATAACCTGTAATTTATCACTTCGCTTACTCGAAAAAGAACCGTTTCAGAACTTTAGGTTTAAGCACAACCCCGAGTTGAAGTTGCCAACTACGAAAACAGCACGTAACCATGTTTTACTTGTACGCGAAGACGTGAAAAAGAAAACCAAATCTACATTAAAAAATCACTTGCTTTGGTTATGTGTTGACGAGACACGAGATTGTAAGAGAAATTCTATTCTAGATGTTATAGTACTCTATAGAACCTTCATAAACCGACATTTCCATTGTTACTAGCAAGCAAAAGACTGGAAAAGTGTACTGGTGCAGCAATTGTGAGGGTGATAGTACGTTAGAAAACTTTCAAGTCTCACCACGACAAGTGTTGATGTCTATGAGCAATGGTGCCGGAACAATGCGTTCGATAGGCCGTTCTCTTCTTGAACACGGTTGCAAGTGCTTACATGTCACGTGTCAAATGCATGCTTTACATCTTGTGGCAGAAACTATTCGACAATGTTCACCCGAGGTAAATACAAAACATCTTCGATCATTTCACGCACAGCGTCCTGGTATTCGTGAACCACCACAGCCGATTCTTACATGTTGGGGAACATGATAGCAGGCAACTCTTTATTATGCTGAATATTTCAAACAAGTAAAAGCTGTTATTCTACAATTTATTCCTGCCGAAGTTGCAGCTATTAAGGAGTCAGACAAAATTTCAAGATATTTCCGTTGAAACAGAGTTACAAACTATTCGTAACAACTATACAGGATTATATCACGCAGTACAACAATTGCAAAAATCGAGCGTTGTCGTTAGCGGAGTCACTGCAAATAGTGGACGAAGTACATACACTGCTACGCAAAATATAATCGTGTTTTAGAAAAGTTCGAGTGTGTTAAAGAAAGATTCCGATTACATTAAAACAAATTTGTAATGGTGCATCGACTAATCCATTAACTGAATTCAATGAGTGTTTTAATCATTCATGTATTACGTCCGTAGATATCGAACGATCTTTTTCAAAATATAAACACATTTTTTCACCACGGCGAACATCGTTCAACGGGGCAGCTGTGGAAACATATTTAATGCTGTCAGCCTTTTACGACTATTATCCAGTGAGTGATAATACTGATAATGGTGCTTCCACTTTTAATGCTCGGTAATTCCGATGCAGCCTGCCAACCCACTTGATAACGCTGATTACGAGAGTTAATGTTTCACAACTTTTCAGATAGTATAATTCTTGATTGGTTCTATTATTATTATTCGATTTAATTACTTATTTTTTTTGAATTGTATTTACTGAAAGAAGTACACGCCTATGCCGCGCAGAGACATTACCTCGCTTTGCATATAACAGAAATATAATCCAGTCGAAAGATGTAAAGTTATAAAAAAATGGCATGGCATATGTTCAATATTTGTGTGGAGATGATCTTCCAGTTATGGGAAGGCTCTCTTGTTTCGTATACAGGTCATCGTGGATTTATATGGTTATAAAGCTTTTGGGCCTAATCTACTAAGTTGATCACGACTGATAATTCTAAATCAAAAAAAGTACAGAAGATGCAAAAATACTGGTTAAACATTGGTGAAGGCATTAATAAAAACAAACTTGTGCTATGCTGTAAGCTGTCGAGGGGAGATATGTGTAAGATGTTTTCATGGGTAATAGTTCTGATACTTAATTCTAACAAAATATCTGCTTTTAATGGCGTCTAAACTTCAAATGACTCAAGAACTGAAAGAAACAAACCACCAGAAAAGATATTTGTGATTTTTGCAAAAAACTTCATACTGAGTGATGCAGTGACACCATGCCAAGGTAGAGAAGCCCATGCAACCACAAAAAAAAACACACTATTTGGTGTGCACTATCGCCTTGAGGAATCATTGACCCATACTTTTTTTGAGGACGAAGGTGGCAACGATGTTACTATCAATGGTGTACATTGTCGGCAGATACTGAACTACTTCTTGTGTTGGTGAAGCCAACGATTTGAATTCAATAGGACGGAGCCACATGTTATACAACACATAAAACTTTGATTTTAGTCCAAACCAAATTTCCTGGAATCTTTGATATTCATTGTACTTGTTTCTCTAAGGCCCATTTGAAGGAAAGAATTTATGCCAACGAGGCTACTACGATTCCAATCTACAATAGAAATTTGAGGTGCCCAAATACTTATGAGCGGTAGTGTATATTAGTTAAAATATTAAAACCAGTAAAGTTGCCACAAAATTGGTAATATGCTTTGCAACAATTACATATTGTAAAAAAAAATAACAACAGTAATGAACAAAAAAGAAGAGAAAAGCTTGAGAAAACTAGAAAGGGAGATTATGCGAACAGAAGACGGAAAAGAAACAAGGAGATAGAAAAAGAACTAGAAGATGAAAATATAGTAAGAGTTACACGATGGTGAAACGATATGGAAAAAGATCTGAAGGCAATGAACATAAAGCAATGGGACTCACAGCGAACTGCAAAAACATAGGAAAGAAAAAGGAAAAGTGGAGTAATCCACCGCAGAAAATGGATACAACGCGCTTAAGCGTAGAGATTGTGAATAGTTGCCTACAATCTTGATCTTGAATAGTCATAAATAAACAGTTTAGTTCCATTAAAGTAAACTTACCAGCTCTCTTCTTAGTTGTATAAAAAACTGTTTTCGTTTAAATGATATTTTCATAATTTTGGACCAAGAGAATATATTAATTTTAATGTCGTTTTGGAACACAACCAACCCAACGGAAGTAACTCCTAATTGAATATCCTTACCAGCATTATCCTAAAACGCACCACAAGAACTTATCAAACTATCTGCAACTCCCAGTAGGTACATACCTTCGCTTTATGGAGTTCAACTCCATACATTTCCAAACGCTTAGCATGGTCTAGGAAGTTAAACTCGGCATCGGCGGGCAATTGACCTCTGAAAAACAAAAAAAAACAACATTAACAAGTATTTTTACTCAAAAAAAACAGCCATCAAAACCAGCTAAAAGAAATTATCAAAATTGCTAACTTTAATCGATTCTTTGAAGATGTAAGAAATATATCAAATTACTTCTTTTCTGAAGAGTGCATTTACAAGAAATTTAGACTAACTTGTGTAATTTATGTATTTCTGCTATTTTTCTTTCCATATCTTCCGTCTGTCCAGGCATAAGTTGTAGGTGTGAAAGATAATTGGGACCATGTTCGTCGGGTTGGTAGTCACCAAGTTCCGCTATTTGAATAAAGGCAAATTAATAACTCCTTTAAAGGTTACTTGGTTAATCTTACAGATTACAACTCCCATTTCATCTAGACCATCTGCGTAAGCGCATAACCAGACAATGTTGCCGAATTATCAGTATTAAAAGAAATACACTGAGTAGTCATATTTATTTAGAAGTGGTCGTGTTTGGAGACAGATGGCACTTTGTGTTAAAATCTCCATTACCGACTGTGAGTACTATTCTTTATTCGACGTCCGTCAAAATTTCCGAAAGATTCATCGAGTAGTGTTGTTTGGAGAGCTGTTGAAAGTGAGGAAGTTTATGTATTTGTGGAATCATGGAAAAAGAACAATATCCGATTTTTTTTTTGTGGGAAAACGTGTGCAGAAATCAAAGAGAAGTTGGATTCAGTTTATAAGGACCATGCACCTTCGATGACTACCATCTGACATTGGTTTAATAAATTCATTAAACATCCGCATTTAATGAGGAGCAGCCAGATCGTCTCACTGAGGTGACCATAAACGATATGATCAATAAAGACCGCCGAGTGAAGATTAGAGAGATTGCTAATACGGTAAACATCTCAATTGAATGTGTGCAAAACATCCTTCACGAAAAATTGAGTATGAGAAAGCTATCGGCGAGATGGGTGCTGCGTCTGCTGACGATTGATCAAAACGGAATTGAAAAGCAATGTTTAGACATGTTTAAGCGTAATATGAGTGAGTTTGGATGAGGCATGGATACATCACTATTCGCCAGAAAATAAAGGTCAGTCGGCAAAATGGGTTTCTCCCGGCGAACGTTCACCAAAGAAGGCGAAGACGATTCCATCAGCCGAAAAAGCTATGGCGACGATTTTTTGGGATTCGCAAGGTATAATCTTAATTGATTATTTGGAGAAGGGAAGGACAATCGCAGAAACTGTTCCACCTCCGTAAACTCATAAAAAACCAAGGAAAAAAAAGACCAAAAACAGAAACTGTCTCGCCCCCGAAAATCGGTAGAAAAAAGAAAAAAAAACCAAAACAGAAAGTATCCCACCCCGGAAAGGCAGAAAGGAAAATCATGGGACAGTAGTATGCTGATTTATTGATTCGATTCGACGCTGAAATAAAGTGAAAAAGGTCCCACCTAGCGAAGAAAAAAATTCTTTACCATCATGATAACGCCCCGGCAAAACTAGTTCAGTTAAGGTATGAATTGGTGTTCCATCCTTCCTTTCTTATTCCAAACTTGAAAAAATGGCTTGTCGGAAAGCGGTTCACGTCAATTGAAGAAGTCATAGTGTTTTCATAACTAGGTAGATAACATAAAAAACTCCTCTCGTAGATAATTCAAGTAAGTAATCATTTGCAGTACTGCCATTACTGAAAAAAAGGAGAAAGATGAATAAATGAGTGCTCCATTAGAACAAGTGTAATAGCTGGATCTTCTACGAATGGGCACAGCTTCATATGTAGGAGATGTTGCGATGGAAAATGCGAAAAGGCATTGATGATGTGGCTAAAAGACCAAACTCGAAAGCGAATTCCCAATTGATACCAATGGTATTACGAATAATCTAGATATATGAAAAAATTAAGAATCAGTTAGCATTTACTTCTTTAACTGGAAAGAAGCTCTCTTTTCTGCAAACCATGGCTGGTTCGAAAGATTCAAACAGACATTCTTTACATAATTTAAGATTTGGGATTTAAAATTTGCTAAAATTATTGCCGTCACTTCCTATAGTCCTCACCAGATTTTCAATGTTGGCGAATTTGAGTTAAAGCGAGCAAAAGATTGTGAGAAGCAATAATAGTCAAGTAAATAAATAAATTGTTAGTAAAATGCATGATTAGAGATTATTACCGAATGATTCATCCCACCACAGATCTACAGGACTTTCTAACACTTTTATATTTAAATTCCATTGTATGACTCTCGAAGTAAGTTAATCAACGGAAATTTTACATTACTTTGTTTTTTGTATACGAACAGCGCTCATATGAAATGGGACCCATAAAGTGTAAAATTATTAAAAAAAATTATATTAGAACTTACATTGAACAGTATAGCTTGCCAATAAAATAGCTTTACTTGGTGGCAAATGTAAACGACCTTCTAAAATATCACGACGGACTTGAAGATAGAACTGATACCTTGTATATTCCTCTTGTAATTTACTAGGATCGGAAACGTAAAATTTTACCCTAAAATATAACCGTGGCGGGATATTTCCTAGCTGCTTCTTTATCAATTTGGACGGATCGAGCCATCTCTAAAAGATTACGCAAGAAATTAAACACGAATCGTTCACGTGATTTATTACATACCATGTACTCGGGCTTGTTACTAACACGTGGACAACCATTTTCAGAATACTGTAAACCGAAATAATCTTTCTCAACTAATTCTAAATGTTGGTAAACTAATTCAAGCAAGTGTGAACCTTTCGATCTCTTATCTACATTAAACGTATGTTCCGTTTCGTCGAGGAAATATACAGTTATGCTTAGACCTTTTAGTTTGCGTTCTCTTGCAGCCGCCAGTTCTAAAGCCTGCACGTGATATGTTCCACTCGAACCACTAAACGCTCTCCTAGATACACTTTCGATCATCTCATTACATCAGAATAAGTGAAACACTAAAATAATTATGGTATTCACACATCACAAGCTGACACCATGTTTCTTGGAACTCATTTTCAGTGTATTAATATGAAATATAATATTACCTACAAGATTTAATAGCAGGACTCGATGTTTCGACCGTTGATTTACATTATGTATTAATTTTTTTTTGCTAATGACTCATTTGAGAGGGCACCAGTTGATCCCAGGATTATCATCACTTAATTTGAATTATATCATTGGCTTGCTTTTACGAAAACATCACTTTATACTATTTGCTTAAATTATTTTTCGTATACAAATAACCTTTGTTTAGTATAAATCGTATTTTCTAAGAGCATCAAACAGCTCCACCATCTTTACGTTTGTTGGAAATTTTTTTTATTCTCTTAAATCAGTTTGAATTTTAATTGGTGACAGTTGGTAGTGAAAGCGTGTGAAAAGGCGCCGATATTAAATATTCAAGTACAGTTTTTTTATTATTTGCACTTTAAATTCCAATAAATTTTACTCGATCAGATTGGTATATGTTCCAACAAGTTGTCGATAATGAATTTTGAAAATGATGTGTTACAACATTACAAATTGCGAAATTATTCGTATACACTACAGTTCGCTAGAAATGGAAAATGTCAAATGTTGGCTAGATACATAGATGATAAAAATTTTGAACGTATTATCGTAACTTAACAATATTTGCTAATTTAACTGTTTGTAATTAAAATATTCCGTATATGTAACATATTCAAAAAAAAAAAAGAAACATGTTGGTGATATAAAATTTAGCTATATGCTTTTAAAAGGGTATCTTTTGCTAAATATGTTTCTTGTAGCCTAGAAACCGCTTGTCTACTAAAAAATTGGCGCCAAGTGGTGCATGATTTAAAAATGCACCAATGTGAACACATTTTCAAAGTCAAGCATAAAAAAATGCAAGATATTTATGCATTATTTAATGCTGCATTAAAATGCAAAGGTGTGAATCGCGCTTAGCTTCTTTCAAATGCATTACCCAGTGAGTTAGGTCTGAAAAAAGTTCGAACGACTTGGTAAATCCCCAAGTAGAATATATTTCAATTCGCGGACAATTTAAACTGGCAGTATGTCTTTATTATCGACACTACCAACTTAAATCGTCCACGAAATTTAAAAATTTTAACAATTTGACGTATTTAAAAACGCATTTTCTGTTGCTAAACTGCTCAGTTTAAGGTTTGAGAAGTAAAAGATGTATTCATAATTTCAATTATAAGTACAGAGATTTAGAAAAATGTATATTTGTAATAATTTATTTTAGTAGTTAGTAATTAGTCGGGTTATCATACAGATGTGTGATATAAAAGATATACCCAACCACACCACATTCATATTCATATTGAAGTATATTCTTTATTCATGGTTATAATTTTCGTTTTAATACTTCTATATGCTATTCTTGTCTATTGCAATAAAGGTGAAAATATCTGAAAATCTTTTGAAAGTATTTGAAATCGCGCTTTATTAAAAAAAAATGGCTGCATTTTTGTTCTGCCATCTATGGAGCATTCGATAGAACTTTGTTCGTTATTGACGTCTCTTCTCTATTTTATTTATCATGTAATTTATCATTAAAAAAATTTAAAGTATTAATTGTATTCTTTTATTTATATCTTTGTAATCAATACTATAAATACAATTTATTTCAAAGCATTTGTTGGTGCAATGTAGAACAATTAACGTGCATTCAACTTCAATTGCTTTCGTATAATCGCTATTGTGGCGTTCTCAAATAGATGTCATTATTTAGCAACAATGTTCGAAATAAAGACCAAGAACCCTACTTTATTGTTGGAAATCAATATTGTTATTTTTATCTCTTTTGAAATATAACTTTTAAGTACGCATGTCTAGTATATGACCGCTGCCGTGGCTTGTTCTGTCACTTTCTGTTTGTACTCGTGTTTTTCTGTGATATTTTACTATAAAATACCAGATCTGCAGGGTATATTAAAAAATAATCGTATCTAGTTTCGTCATGTCTACGTCCGGTGATTTCGGCAATCCGCTGCGAAAGTTTAAGTTAGTTTTCTTAGGAGAACAAAGTGTTGGAAAAACTTCTTTAATTACAAGATTTATGTATGACAGCTTTGATAATACCTATCAAGCAACTATAGGCATAGACTTCTTATCGAAAACAATGTATCTCGAAGATAGGACTGTTCGATTACAGCTATGGGATACAGCCGGGCAAGAGAGATTCAGGTCACTCATACCTTCTTATATACGTGACTCTACTGTTGCAGTTGTTGTTTATGATATAACGAATGCTAACTCCTTTCATCAAACATCCAAATGGATAGATGATGTACGTACAGAAAGGGGTACCGATGTAATTATAATGCTCGTCGGCAATAAAACCGACCTTTCCGATAAAAGACAAGTTAGCACCGAAGAGGGTGAAAGAAAAGCAAAAGAACTGAATGTGATGTTTATAGAAACTAGTGCAAAGGCTGGATATAATGTGAAACAATTATTTAGGAGGGTAGCAGCTGCTTTACCCGGCATGGATTCTACTGAGAATAAGCCACCAGAAGATACCGTCGACCTACAAACTCAACCCCAATTGCAATCTGACCAAAATGATTCGGAAGGAGGCTGCATGTGCTGAACTACTATTAGCAAATAATTAAATGATACCAAATTATAATATCATTTAGTTTCATCGATACAGTAGTCTCTGCTTCTGTTATGAATCGAAACGCTATAAATGTGATGTTTATTTGCAGTTGGCACTTGATGTGTGAAATGAGGTACCACTGTTAAGAATTAATTGCATCCTTGTGTCACGAGACTATTTAAATTGGTATAAATTTATGTGATTTCTCAATTAAGATATTTATTTATATAATATATACATACATGTATATTATTAAATGACTTGCTTATTAAATTATTAAATAAATATATAAAAAAATATGTAATAATTGATCATGTAAGAGATAGCTCGAAAGATGCCCAAAGATATTACATACAAAAGTATTAATAATTTTTTATTTAAAAGATTCTAGCACAGATCAATAAACATCTACTTTCCTATTATATATTACTTAGCTATGAATTTCATTAAATATTTCTGTATTAATTGCATTTAATAAACTTTATAGTATTATGTAATTAAATAAATCCAATTAATTAATACAATTAACAAATATTTTTACACAGGAATTTCTTAGAAAGTGCATAAAATGAATTTATGCATTTTCTAGTTATATTTCTGCAATATAATTTAATTTCAATCTAATTTTTTTATGGATTAGAAAGTATCATCAGATGTATCAGTTAGGTGGTGTTCCAACCATTTTTTTTGTTCCGATAATAAAACATGTAATTCAGAAATTATCTGACTTCCCATATCATTTTCGTTTAAATTTATTTTCCAAGAAGAATTAATCAATATTTAGTTTGAGGTCTGATTTATTTCTTATTTAAAAATAATTATTGGATTTGTATTGTAGTTGAATGCTGCCATCTGCTGTGGAATAGCCTAAGTTTCCGATTCCCTCTAATTATTACCCACATTTATTTTTAATGGAAAATTGTGTGTAGCTTTCATATTTTCGATTTCGCCAATTGTGTTATTATTTTAATTAATGCCAATCAAATAATTTTTTAGAATTCTTAAAACATTTTAGATACAAAATAAAATAATAGTGGCGCCATCTATATCTGAAAGTCCTAATCCCTCGTGATGGTAAAAGAATTCATGTAAAACTACGGGCTTTCATTCATGTTTCCTGAAGTAAATAAACCTTAGGATATAAATTTTCACACAAATAAAAAGCTTATGCTATGTGATTTTCCCATATAGACAGTAGATTTACTAAAATTCTGTGCCGAAGTGTATGTAGAAAATGGTGGAAAACGAAATCATTTAGTTTAAAAATATTGAAGGAAATTGAAAAATGGAAAAATTTTATAGTACAACGACGCTATTGGATTACAGATTTCTACATATATATTTGTAAAATATGAATAGATGATAACAGTTCGGGCCTTTTTGAATAGATGGTAGGGTAGCTTATTTTAAGAATATAATTTTAGTTAAAAATATTTTTGAATTGAAAAAATATATATAATACAGTAGCCAAACAACTTTTGATTTTGAAAAACATATCGAACAAATGATTCATACTGAATAATATAAACAATAATACGATTTAAAGTAGAACCGTGATCCATCTATATTAGAAAGGCATAACTAATTTGCAGGTTTAGTTCATGTAACAACCTTGGCGCTTTTCAAAGGCGCCCTATTATTTTGTTTCTTGACATTTGTAGTAAAAAAATAGATAGCAAAATTTAAATAAAGAGAAATAATATTTTTTTTTATTGAAATCGACAAACTTGAACAAACGCATTTCTGACACCTATTACTTTTCTTACAGTCTAAAGCGTTTTGAGACATTTTAAACTATGCAGTAAATGTTTTCATTATATTCGTAGCAAATAGGATCGAAAAAATGATTTATTCAATAAAAATTGAATTTTTAGTAATCGTTGGTGTTCTCGTAGCTCCATATTCTAAATTAGTAGATAATGTAGGTTCCATAAATTGTATTTTATCCTTCTGTGCTTATTTCAAATGTATTATGGCGATTGACAAATAGATGGCGCTTCTTTTTCATTTATCAAACGCGAATTTCAAATATACAGCAATGTATTAACCTGTACAGGTGTATGTAACACCGATAAATAGAATCTGACGGTAAATAAATGTATATTAAAGCATTATGCTATATAATAATGTTATTTGTTTGAAATTATTTATATTTTGTAAGAACTATTTGACTTTCTTACCCATAGATGGCGCACATCTAACTTTTCAGAATATTTTTAAATTATCTCTGCCACTTTAGAAATTATCAAAACTTTTCCCCGTAATATATAAGCACGTGCCTTATCAAAAATGCAATATTTGTTGGTGACTCGAAACGTTTCGATAGTTGGTGTAGTTGTAAATACTTTATTAAAAAGTTGGTTCTTCGTGAAACGAACTTCTTATAATAAACGAATTTATCACTACAATTGGCGGCATATTTTCATAATATCGCGAATACGATACGTACGAAATACGCACCGCATGTTATTGACATACATACTTGAAATGATAAAATAAACTTACGGTAGCAGTGCGAAAGGTGATGATACCAAACATCAAGGCACATACCCACATGCCTCATATATCGCCGCAATGCATGTGTACCCCAAAAATTGCCTTCTGATTGCGGCAATTTTATGTTTAGTTACTTTGATTTACATCACTTTGAATGACGTATCGGCGGCCAACACTTCATCAGTCAAATCGTTTAGTGAAAATGACCGTAGTTCCGATAATTTCGTAGATTGCGCCAATGTTCATGTGCGGCAGGTGTTTCGGGCAAGGGGGAATTTCTGGGTCTTTTACAACTTCGTCAAAGCGTCCGAGAGCTTCGCATGTTACGAAACGGTAACTTACACGACGCATGCAGATTACACGTTCTTGGGCAATGTGGAAACGTTAGTGGATCGATGGGATGCCCCTGTAAGTATCGCTATTTATGCTCCCGGTGAAGACTTTGAAGTCGCCTTGAAGTCCATCGCGTACTTAAGGAATTGCAAGAACCAGAAGATAAAGAAATATGTGACTTTTCACATCTTCTTCGATAACGAACATTTTCCGAATTCGGTAAAGTATATACTCATTCTTATCTTAGAATATAAGATCAATATTAGTTAGAAAATGATTCTCAAAGTCAATGAAGTATTTTTTTGAGATTTGTAATAACGCAAATGTGCCAAAAAGAGATTAATTTATAAATTTAATCTATAGCGGTTCTCAAAGTTTTTTGGTCACGGAATCCTTTGAAGAACGTTTTCTTTTGCGAAATCCAAGTTTTCAAGAGAAAAAAGTTTTTGACTCATACAAATATGCATTCAATTAACCAAATCGTACTTATAAACGGCGGCAAAGATATATTTTCTTAATTTAAAGAAATATATTTTTTGGTACATCATTCAAACATATGATCTCTTGAAACAAATAACCTCATTTTTGATTTGAAAATATATCTGCTTGATTTAATATACGTAATATGTTTGATTCAACAGTACAATTCTCAAAATGAGAACTACTAAAAAATTAATTTTTATTGAATTAATCATATTATTTGCATATGTTTTAAAGTATACATAGATGTAAACTTTTCTCATTGTTAATTATAAAGATTTTATGAAAATAATGATTAATTCAACAAAAATTCAAAGTATACTGTTACTTTGACAAATATATTATTCTGTTGGTATTATTACTCCACTGAAATGAGTACGATGTATGTTTTCTTCTTTTTAGAAAGGAAAGCATCCATTTATGGCAGGGTTGGAAAAAATCATGATTTAAAAAAAAAAAATCAAAAATCGCGATTTTAAAAAAAAAATCATGATTTTTTTGATTTTTTTTATTTTTGTTTTTGTAAATAGCACAATCGAAGTTTGTAACGTGTTCTGAAACATTCACCTATCTCCTAATATTTTTCGTTTTTATAAACTCTTATATTAAATATTTACCGCGAGAAAGCACTTGCACTGTCTTGAAAATTCCTGTCAGAACACGCAGATTTACTCATCTATATAAAGGGAAGGAACGCGGACGGGCGTCATTTCCTAGTTAAGATCTGTGCGCGCGAGCATTGTTTTTACGGCTAACTGAAAATTTTGATATTGTGTAAAATATAAAATATAGTTTTTTGAATATGTCGTTTCGAAGAAGTGGTAGAAAGAAAGACCTTATCTGGCAGTTTTTCAAAGAAAAATCGGGGAAAGCGGAGGAAAACCGGGATGTCGCGCTACATGTAAAAAATGTAATTTGGAAATGCAAGGATTGGTGGAGAGGATGAAAAAGCACTGGGAAAAATGTAAAAGTGTAAATAATGAAGACATCGATACTATCGATACTTATAGTGACTCGTCAGCGTCATCACAATCAGTTTTAACCGTAAGTACCTTTTTATTATTTGTTAATTAGGACAGCAGGTTTGTTAATCGATATTAGAAAATAAAAACAAAATTCGAGAATGTTTTTTTTTTTTTGTAGTGATCGGCCCAACGGGGTCATAAGCTGATAGCTTGTCATGACCTCAGGAGCCTAAGTGTATTTTTGTGTGTGTAAAGTGTTTCATGGCTTTGTTACTATCTCTCCGTCGCCGTATAGAGAGAAGCATAGTTAATTTGTCCCAACTACGAATGGTAACTCGGTAACTACAATATTCAGAGAACAGCAGAACAGCTTTAAAAATTTTTAATTTTTACGATATTGGATTGTAACTTGTAACAAAACATGTTTTCTCCATAGTCCATTGTTTTGGAACCTTACTTAAAAAAATTTCTTCTTAAAAAAGTTCTAATCGTTGTTTCATCTTGTTATGTTTTTTCTTTCGTATTTACTGTTTTTGGGTTTGCGATTGAAGTTTTAATAAAGAGAAAGTATAAGTAGATTAAAAAGAGTGGATACTTGATTTTTTTTTGTTTGAATACGGTGGTTTTGCGTTTTGCTTTATGGCCTGTTATTGCTTCTGCTTCTCTACAGTGCTTTAACTATTTTTAAAAATGGTAATTTTCCATGTTTGGAAATTTTTTAAAACTTATTTACAACAATGTGATCAATGTGTTGGTTCTGGTGCACTTTATGTGTCACGGAATTTCACAATTTTTGAAAATGCTTTGGAATTGATACGTTTTTTTAAAACTATTTGCAACAAAAAATTCTTGGATGAACAATATTTTCTGAAAAAAAATACAATTTTTTTTATTTTTTTATGCAAGTAACTATTAAGGTATGTAGTATTAATATGTAACTATGACTGATAACACAACACCTTTTATTTCTCAAAAAAGTGGCTCATTCAACGATTTTTTGCTTTAAATTGATTCCATTTGACGGGCTCTATCAAACTAAACTAGAAAAATTGTAAAATTCCGTGACACATAAAGCGCACCAGACCCAATGTGTTTTCTTAGAATACTTTACATGCATCTCTGGACAATTGAAGCCTCATATTGTTTTTTTTTTAATTGCAGGTACAACGTACTTCAAGTGTAAATACGTCACAAATTCAAACTGAACAAAACTTTCAGCAAGCAAGTACGTCGCACTCAGTTTCCCCTTCAATCCCAGTAAACAAAAAAAGAAAAGAATGTAATACTGACATTACTGACACAACTTCTTCTGGATCTCTGATGTCTTTTGTTGTACGTACTAGTAAGCCCGCCAAAAATGAAATTGATAAGCAGATTGCCAGAGCCCTCTATGCAACTAATAGCAGTTTCATCTGCCTGGAGCAATCCGAAGTTAAGAAAGCTATAGCACTACTGCGACCTGGATATGTACCGCCCAGTCGAAACGATGTGTCAGGCAGACTGCTTGATGAAATATATACCGAAGAGAGAAGCAAATGCTTTAAGGGGTTGTCTAGAAGTAACGTTTGTCTTTCACTCGATGGATGGTCTAATGTGCATAATGAACCCATAGTATGTGCAACAGTTACTGCAGAAAATGGCTCCTCCTTTCTATTCGACACTGTAGATACAACTGGGCATCCACATACATCCGACTACCTAACAAAAATTGCAGCAACCCTTATAAACAAACTAAAAACCGAGTATGATTGTACAGTGAGTAGTTTCGTGACAGATAATGCAGCTAACATGTCTGCAATGCGAAATGAAATAAAGGCATCTGATAAATTCAATGTAATAACATATGGCTGTGCTACACATATACTAAATTTATTATGTAAAGATTTGGAAATCGTTGATATAAAACAGCATGTAGTCCAAATCGTAAAGTACTTTAGGAACAATCATTTTGCATCTGCAACATATGCCAATGAAGGAGGCAAAAAACTAGTCATACCTAGTGATGTTCGATGGAACTCGCTTGCAGACTGCTTGCAAGTATTTACCGAATCATGGTCCATACTTTTTAGAATCAGTGAAGAACACAAAGAAAAGATTGACAGTATTATCAGGGAAAAAATTTCAAACATTCATTTAAAGAGAAGTGCTGAAGATTACCTCAAAATTCTTAAGCCAATTTCCATTGCCATAGATAGGTTGCAAAAGACCGACGCCACTATTTCAGATGTTGTAGAGCAATTTAAAATATTAGAAGATTACTTTGAAGAAACTAATCTGACATTAAATCAACTGCAAAAATTTAAAAATCGATATAATATGTGTATAACCCCGTATCATTTGCTGTCATTTCTTATCGACCCAACGAAAACACAAAGTTTGACATATACTGAAAAAAATATTGCATTAGAAACTGCAAAAGAACTGTATTCAGATAGTGGTTTATTACCACTAATCATCAAGTTTCTTGCCAAATCAGAGCCTTTTAATGATATTATGTTTCAAGATGATATCTTGAAAAGCGTAAAATCTATTGACTGGTGGAAATCACAACGAAACGTAGATATTATTGAAAAAGAACTTCCCATAATTACACAACTGCTCTGTGCAGCTGCTTCGTCTGCATCAGTAGAGAGGATATTCTCAACATTTGGTTTAGTGCACTCTAAACTTCGCAATCGATTAGGTACTGAAAAAGCTGCCAAACTAGTGTTTCTTTACAAATATTACAATTAAATTTGTTTTTTGTTTTGAATATTTTCTGCAATAATACTTCTATCTATGTGTTCTTGTAATAAATTAGTTTACTATACTAACGTAATTTATTTTTGTTTCGATTTTTTTTTCATACCCCAAATTAATTCTTTCATAATATTTATTTTTGATTTTAATCATGATTTAAATAAAAAAAATCAAGTGATTTAAATCGTGATTTAAATCGTGATAAAAATCAATTGATTTAAATCCTTGCAACCCTGATTTATGGGCACATAGGATAACAATGTGTTAAAGATACACAATCTTTTGAAAAACTTTGTTAACATTGTGGATAAACTAACAAAAGTGCATAAAGAATAAGTATAATGCCGAAAATTAATCTCCATTTTGTAGCGACGTGGTTTTATCGTATTTTGAAAATACACGACATTCGATTTAATTTTGACGAACTTGCTCTACTTATTTTTTAATGGAATATATTATATTTGTTAGAACAATTCCGCTTGACGAGCCATTTGCTTTTAATATTACTTTTATTAACGTTATCAAATTGAAATCATATATTTTTTCTGTAAATTTTTATCGTTTTGTTATAGAATTAAATATTTTAGTAAAATTGATCCATTTGTTATTCTCAGTACAACGAACTGATAAAAATACCTATTTAATTAAGATTAAATACCTACTTATTTCATATATTTATTAGCGACACTTTTGTTTGTCAACTCTTTATGGTGAAGTATTTTTTTTAATTTAATTTTTCTTAACTTACTTGTGTAGTAGTGTTGTTACGTAGTGTATTTTGCACAGAAACTTTTCTACGACCTTGGTCTTCGTTATCTCGGGTAACTACTTGATCTTCACGTTCCTCTTCTACAATCTGTTCCTCTTCAGATAATAAATTTCCATACACACCTTGTACAGGTTTTTGAAATGGCAGGTCGTCTAAAGGTTGGTAATTTAGGTCCTGGATGGAGTCATTAGAATCTTCATCAGAATTTTCAAGATGAATTTGAGAATTTTCGGTCGTATTTAGCCTTCCTGATCTTCTTCTGGAATAACCGGGAGTTGGCTAGCTTGAGTTAGTTTGTAAAGTAATAGGAAGATTATCTTTGGCATCGTTTGTTTTATTTTCTTATAAATTCAATATTTAATTTGCCTTATTTTGTATAAATTAAAGGTATTTCTTTACGTTGTAAGGGGACTAGTAACTGCAGAGTGTAGAGTATAGATAGATTCTTTAAAATAATTTAGGGACTACATGTGGAGACAAAAGATTTTACAAAGCTTTTCAGAATTATTCTTTGCAATTTTCTTATGCAGTGACGTCCTAAAGCGCCCCACCCCATTTCGTCTCCCCCCGCGCTAACTTTTGAACGACAGAAGCTTTTAGGAAAAATGGGTCGATTTCTATTCTTTGCGAAGTAACTTTTGCCGTTATCGGCATTTCAATTATATTTCCGGTTTCACCGGAAGTTGCGTCAACTTCCTATATATTTTTACGTTTCTGAAAAGATAATCGAAAGACGAATCCACCGATACCGCATACTTCAATTAAAGAAATATGACGATATATGCAGCAACAAATGTTTTGGTAATCTGTTTTTGTTGTTACGCAAAGTTGGCTAGGAAAGAGCGCCAGATTGTTTCTTGTGACGCCAGACTGATCTAAAGAGCTCGTCGCTAAGCAAAGTAATCATAACAATTGCCAAACTGTCAAATCTCAATTCCAAAAGCGTACTTTATTCTTGTTGTTTATTGTTATTATATCTTGCATTTGTCATACGTTCCTTCTTTGTTCTCGTTATTATTTTCTCTCATTTCAACTCGTTATGTTCATTGTTATTACTTATTTATTTTATCGAACTTTAATGCAATTAGTTAGTTATTGTAAGTTTGTTTAAATGTGTTAGTTTTTGATAGACTATATGTCTGTTTTTTAGGCTTTTTGTGTTGTTACTTTTATGAATGCTTCGGGACGAACCATGCAAAATTGCTGGGTCAATTTTAATATTATGTAAATCTGGCAACAGTTATCACCTTATTTGCCATGGTTGCGCAACAAATTGTACAATAATTGAAATCATATTATCTTCTCAGTTCGCAATTCGCCTTGTAAATTCTATACTATCTATCCTTTCTTAGCGCAAAGTTCAAATATTTCTAGCTGTACGTGGTAATTGTTGCCAAATTTACTGAATATTAAAATTAGTTACTTGATGGTTATCTTACGTCTTACGTGGTCCATGCGAAGGCCATTGCGAAATCAACAACATAAAAAACTGAAACTTGAGCACGGTTGCCTATCAAAAACTAACAAATTTAAACAAACCAACCACAATTAATTAATTACAATAAAGTTCGATAAAGTAAAGGAGAAACAACAGCTAACAAAACAAGTTAAAATGACATAAAATAATAACGAGTATAAAGAACGAAAGTATGACAAATGCAGGTTATAATAACAATAAACAACAAGAATAATTTACGCTTTTGGAATTGAGATTTGGTAGTTTGGCAGTTGTTATGATTACTTTGCTTAGCAAGGAGCTCGTTGGATCAGCCTGGCGTTACAAGATGCAATTTGGAGCTCTTTCCTAGCCAACTTTGCGTAACAACAAAAACAGATTACCAAAACATTTATTATTGCATATCGTCATATTTGTTAAGTTAAAGTATAACATATATAGTATCGCTGGATTCGCCCTTCGATTATCTTTCCAAAAACATAAAAATATAGAGTGTATTCTATTAAAAAAAAGAAAGTTGACGTCACTTCCCGTGAAAGCCGAAATATAATTGAAATGCCGATAACGGCAAAAGTTAGTTCACGAAAAATAGAAATTGACCTATTTTTTCTAAAAACGCTAGCTTCTGACAAAATGAATAAATTTCAACCATTATACCGTTATTTATCGCCGAAACGGTTGCATGGTGAACATGTGGACATTTTGGAAGTCTTACGTTAAATTCTCGTCCAGATTCTCTTGTTGAACGCATATTATCATCAACTAATCTGCTGTGCTTAATTTTTGATTAGCGATTATTCGATTACAATCAAGCACGGCATAAACTGACATTAACCTATAGAGCTTGTCTGACAGATGACTAAATTGTTTTCTTTTGTTTCAAGGCACATTCATAAAGAATGTGAAAAACCCGGTTTGATTGACTTCACCCTGGTTGACGGGTGGATGTGTTTGGATCTTGAAATTTGTAAATTTTGGGAAAATGATTCATATTTCATATTACTTGAAAAAAATACTCCTGTAGCCTAATGGTATTAATCTAGCATCGTTTTTTCATTTCCAGGAGGTTCTTACACACGCCTACAAAGACGAGTATGACTGCGATTTATCCGCACCCTATGCTCATAACAAATCTGAAACTTATCGAATCAAAAATAATCTTCTATATCCCATTAATGTTGCTAGGAATATCGCGAGGGCAACGGCAACCACATACTTCGTCTTTCCATCAGATATAGAATTATATACGGTTCACAATTTTCCTGAACGTTTCATGAAGATGATGCGTGAACATCCCGAATATTTGAACCGTACCAAACCTAGCGTATTCGTATTACCGATATTTGAGATTACCGAAAATTCCTCGGTACCCAATACCAAGACTGAATTGCTGAAGATGTTAAAAAACCATTCGGCACAAACGTTCCACGCTAAGCTGTGCATTGGATGCCATAAGATACCTTATCTGACGGAGTGGATGGCAACCAAGGAATACGATGGTTTAAAGGTCCTCAAGGTGACAAAACGAACAGGAAGGCATAGACAATGGGAGCCATTTTATGTGGGTACTCAGAAGGAACCTTTGTTCGACGAGCGAATCACGTGGGAAGGGCAGAGCAACAAGATAACACAGGTAATTAATAAATACATAACGCTGTTTCTTATGGTTTAATTCAAAAATACTTCCTTAAAAATAGATCAAGTATTCAATTTACCCCGGTACTGATTTTTTTCATTTCCAAAATGTCTTGGTGGAAGCGTTCACCGTTATCATTGCTAATATTGCCCATATTTTTAGAGCAAAAGTCGAGGTGAGAATGGAGAATGTGCACTTTAAGGGAGATATTACAATCAGCAGCGTGATATGTTCGAATCATATCCATTTCTGGAGTTTTGTGAGCGAATTTCATGTCCGTTTTCAAAAAGTAGCAATTCGTGTTTCTTACGCTGAGAGATTGCATTGCTCTGTAGATGCGATCTAAGTTGTTCCACTTGTGATTTTGATAATTAATTAAAACTGATGCTCGCCTGATGTTATACATGGAATAAAGTCAGGATCTGTTGAATATTCAATACTTCCAGAGCTAGTATTATTACTAGTCTGACTGTCCTGGTTTTCTATGTCAATTGCCGGTTGAGGAACTGGATAATGTTTATCATGTGGTGAAGGTTTTTGAGCTGATGCTGTCTTCACATAATCATATTTTGTTTTCTTATGGCTGTTGAGTCCTGCAGTCTTGTTCAGGTTAAAATGGTAATCATCAACGTGGTTCTTTTGTTCTCTTCATAACATTCGAGGATGGTACGATAAATACTTGTGTTAAGGAAGGCAACGTAATTGCTTTACATTTAGTAGATTTATTTCTCGACATAATCTCCTTGTTATATTATGTCAACATAACGACTATGGTCATTTTGGTTTTCTTTGGTCTCATATTGGGGGCCTAAAGTAAATTTCGATGGTTATATTTTCGTTATTTACACCCTGAGGTAATTAGTAATTAATTAATTTATCTTTGCTCACTATCTCTATTTACGGATGTCGCGTAACCTCAACATAGACACTTGCGTAAAAACAACGGTTTTTTTTAATAAAAACAAGTTGTTAATAATGAATTTGCTTCTTTTATTGTGAAACCATGTATAGTTCATCAATCCAAAAATATTGTCTAATTAGTTGGTTTCTGCCATCTAGATATATTTTTTTTTTCATCAATCGTACCGAAAGTTTTTCCAAAGTGGTTAAATTTTCTAAAAAGATATACAAACAGTGTGGAATTACTTGTAAATTATTTTTAGTGACATCCCCAATTTCGTTTTGAAACAAAATGGGGGTTGCCTCTTTTATTTTGAGTCCAATTTGAAAGTAAGACATTGTTTGATCATTACTTACAAGTTTAACAGAGGTGGTTTTCTTAAAATAAACCAATCATTCCCTAGACAGACCTATTTCAGTGAAGAAAATTTAGAATATGTGCTAATAATTATATGAAACAGTTCACTAAAACCTTTACCACAATACTTTACTCGTACTGGACGCACGTTTCGATAGCCAGTGAACTGTTTCAGTTTCAGTGTTCCAGTGCTACAGATTTAGAGTACCCGATTAATAATTATATATTTATATTTAATAGCTCTATAGGTCTTGTAGGTCTTGGATATAGTTTTTTTATATTAGTTCATATTAATAGATATATCTCATGGTCTCACTTTCCTACTAATAAGTTTATTTACAATTTTTTTAGGGTTCTTCACCAGCTTATCTTCTCCATTGCTTTGTCCTTCCTATTTTAAATATTTAACAACCTTGACGTTGTTTAGCTGTCTCTTCTTTGGTCTCTGTTTCTTCTTTTTCCCGATTGGCTTTCTATACAGAACCATTTTAGCCGTTCTATGATTTTGCATTTTTTGTATATGCCTTAGCCATTTAATTCGTTAGTCTTTTCCCACTGTTGTTGTTTTTGACTCTTTGCGTAGTGCTTCTATTTCTTTATTTGACATTCTTCTCCAACCGTTTTTTGTATTTACTTCTCCATATGATCTTTTTTTCCCATCATTCCCATCATTCCAATCTTTCTTCTTCCGTTTTTGTCAAAACCCAGCTTTCACATGCATAGATAGTAATGGTTCTAATTATCGTCCAACATATATTTCTTCTTTTGTTCTCCTTGACACAAATCTCGACTTCATTAGCGACTTCAGCAATCCATACTTTCGGTTCCCTTTTGTTATTCTTGATTCTATTTCTTGTGTTTCATGGCCGTTTTCACATATTTTCATTCCCGGATAAATGAAATCTTGCGTCATTTCGAATGTGCATGTTTGTTCTTCAGTTTGTACACGTAGGCAATTATTTGTGTTGCGTTGAGTATCTCTCATTATTATATGCTGAGTGTTTTCTTCATTTATTCTTAGATCAAATCAGTTCGCTTCTTTTATTATTCTTCTTATAACGTTTTCCAGTTCTTTTTTTGCTTTCGCTAGTATTGCTGAGTTATCAGCAAATGCCATACATTGATGTTAATTACCTAGTACTGCTTCTTCAGTTTTTAGTCGGGTACTCTAAACCTGTGGCACTGGAACACTGAAACAGTTCACTAAAACTCTTACCACAATACTTAACTCGTACTGGACGCACGTTTCGATAACCAAGCTATCATCATCAGCAGTAAAACTGAATTAACAAATTAAGTGAAAAATTAACCTTATATAGCAAATCAATTATGCAATATGTAAATTTAAAATAAGCGTTTCTTGATGAGCCGCTTCATTCTACAGGACTATAATTAATAGAGTAACCAAAACTTGTGGACTCGCATAGGCGTCGGTATTACGGGTTAATATAAGAATACGAAAAATTCATAAATAAACTTACTTGCTAATTATTCAACAAATTAGAGGCATCAGGATGTGAACTACTGTAAACTTGCATCATTGCATATGTTTCCACAGTTACTTCTTTAAACCTTGTGCGTCGACAAGAAAAAATATTCTTATACATAGAAAACGATCTCTCCACATCAAAGGAAGTTACATTTGCATGTAGAAACTGTTTTTCAAAATCACTTAAAAGTTCGCTATTCTTACACTTATTATAAACGGCCTCTAAAGTATTAACATCGGGATTTTTCCTTAAAACATCTGCCAACTTTTGATTAGCGCATAATCCTGGCGTATCATTTAATGTGTGTAATTTATTTTTTACACTCTCCACTATGGTTGGTACATATTGTTGTTAAATCTTCTAAAAGTTGAGAAATTTGAAATTCTCTTTGACTTTCTCTAATTGCTTTGGATTCATTCCGATTAAATCGCATTATAACTGATTGAATTTGTTGAAAATGGATCAAATAGTAAGAAGCTGCTGTTAGCCAAGTACCCCATCGCGTTAAAATTGGTTCAGGAACTTCTGGAATACCTGGACAAAATTTACGAAATTCTTTTAAACGTTTAGGAGATTTACGAAACACTGCTTTAGTACTTCCAATCATCCGATCAACGTTTCCGTAATGTTGTCGAACAACTTCACCAACTAAATGCAAAGCATGCAGCACGCAGGTTATATGTATTAAATTAGGAAATATATGTTTTAAGGATCGCCCAACACTTAACATCGTTGCTGCACTATCTGTCACAATCATCACAACTTGATCTTGGGCAATTTTAAATTTTTTCAAAGCGTTCATTATCACTTTTTGAATATTTTCCGCGGTACATTGTTGAAAACGTTTGCAAGCTAACAAATATCGGGATGCTGTGTTCTCGCTAGATAAAACGCGAGCTATTACATTCACAATACTGTTTTTCTTTATATCGGTCGTCTCATCCACGGTAATCCATATTTTTTTGGAACACAAATCACGTTTACATACATTTTCTAGCATCTCTTTCATTCGCGGCAAATGATTCTGTAATTGTGTTTGTGAGGGTAATGGGTACTTTGGAACGTATTGTCACCAAAATGTTTTAAAAGCTGCTTTTCTCACCAACGACAACGGAAGATTACAAGAGGTAAACATAATTAATAAATGTATGAGGAATAGTGTATAAGGTATTTCAGTTCTTGCATTTCTCATATGCTTAATACCATTGGCATGCCTCTGGCAATCAGTTCTGTCCAATGCAGCCAAACGAACATTGCATATTAAGCAAAAAACTGCACTACCGTCATATTTTAAATGGGGAAAAAGTGACACATACTTATGTACATTAGTAGCAAATCTATTACGAGGCATTGTTTTCTTAGGTATGTAAATATTAGTTCTATATGAAACAATACACTAATTATGTACTTGGTACAATACTACAACACAAAAAACACCAGCTATACTTTCTAAAGCGACACGTAAGTACATAACCTTGACCGTTCGACTAATCTCTGCAACAGCTCAACCGGTACTAAAACGAAATCTCTCTCAGCGCGGTTTAACATGATTTATATTCAAGGTCGACACTACATGCCTGCTTCTCTACCGGTTTAGTTTATTTATGAATTTTTCGTATTCTTATATTAACCCGTAATACCGACGCCTATGCGAGTCCGCAAGTTTTGGTTACTCTAGTAATTAAGCCTAAAATGCAAATCTAAGGATCAATAATAAATAGTTATAACCATGTGCAATGAACCGCTTCATTCAAAAACAAGGATTTTAATAACTCAGGTCATCCTGACCTTTTACATTTTAATTTAGGTATTATTTAATATTTATCTTTAGATTTGCAATTTAGGCTTAATTGTGGTCCTGTACAATGAACCGGCTCATCAAGAAACACTTAAAGTAGGAGGGTATACATAATTAAGATATAATTAAGGATTACTATGCTTATTTTAAATTTGCATATTGCATAATTTATTTGCTATATAAGGTTAGTTTTCTCACTTAGTCTGTTTTACTCCTGATGATGATAGCTTGGCTATCGAAACGTGCTTCCAGTACAAGTTAAATATTATGGTAAAGTTTTTAGTGAACTGTTTCAGTCTTCAGTTTTTGTCTGACCTTTTCTAATTATTATCTCTAGGACAAAATAAATAAGGTAGTTGACATCGGATTTCTTTGCCTGAGTCCTCTTTCCACTTCCAAATCATTAAACTTCCTTCCCTTTTCTATATTATTTCTTTTTTCGTTTTATACAGTGCCATTTTCATCAGGTTTATCAATTTACTGGGTATCTTCCTTCGAAGAGTGTTACATTTGTTTCCTGTATATTCGGTGACCTTGGGTAAAGTCCATAAAGACTACATAAAGGGCAGTTTTGTATTTATAGCAATTCGCTTGTATTTCTTTTAGTGAGAATATTTGATCTATCACTGATTGATTAATATTCTTGTGAATAAATCACAAGATTAGACAAACAACCGTAAAAGTAGCATTGTTTGATGCGAGTATCTCATACCTAGATCGCTATAACTTCTCGACGGCTGTTCTTGTTTTCATCTTAGGGATATTTTTATCTTACAGGCTTATACTATGTGTTTGCTGGACTACGAATTTCTAGTTTTGGATAACGTCTTCCTAATACACAAACCGGGCATCAAAAAATCCAAAGAACAAATCAAGAAGTATCCTAAGGTGGTATCGAAAACAAATTCATTGATAAGGAAAGTTATTAAGCCTCAACTGAAACAATTATACGGGGATCGTGCAGGTTGTGTCTTGTGATAGGTATACTGTTATGTTGTATAGATTTATGTTATTTAAATTTATAAAAAAAGATTGTACATTTCCAACTGAACAGAGTTTTATTTAAACATATCCTTCATCTACTTTCATTTAAAAATAACAATGGCTATGGAATTTAATAGGAATTAATGAAACGAAGTTGCTGAAATGTGTATTGATACGCGTGGCTTATAAAAGGGAGATATTTGTCGACATTAATTACAATATTGATTACCAAAAATACGTCAGTTTGTTGATATGGCATGTATTTACTTTTGTTGCTATATTGTGTCAATAACGATAACGAAGATCAAATGATAAACAGAACAATGAAATATCTATGTAGGTTAGGCAAGAATAGTTATTTATGGTATAAGTGAATGAAGACGTGTTTTTGAGTGGATAAATTTATTGCTTAGATAATTCATTTACATAAATGTTAATTGTACTATTACAATATGATGGATGAACACTTAAAGAAAGAAAGTTGACTCTGCTTTCGTCAGGGTCAAGTGCAATGGAAGTTCCAGGCCTTTACATCTGCTAAAATTTTTCTTGGCGTGGATATTTTTTGAGCAACTGATTCGTCGATATAGTGTTCTCCCACTGTAGAAGACTTCCATCCTCCGTGCCTTTTAAGAGTTAATAAGTCAGTTACTGCATTGCCTAGTAAATTTACGGAAGTCCGTCGAAAACAGTGCCCGGCTGTCATTTGTGGTATTTTTGCAAAAGTGTCATATCGATAGGTTGTATTGTGCACTTTTGAGCACTTTTGATTCTGTTAACAGAGAAAAAATTTTCTATGTAGTACATTTTGTGGACGTAAATTTTTGTACTTCTTGTAAATTTCTATTAAATTAACTTGACAGTCTTCATTGATAATTGTAAATGTGCGTCTCTTATTTGTTTTAGTGTCCGGAAGCGAAATTATTAGAACAGACTCTTTCTCATCATCATCAACTCGAATTTTGTGTAGTTCGTCAATTCTACATCCGCCAGCAACACCCACCTTTCCTACTATCAGCTCAAATATTCGGAAAAATCATCGTTTTACGAGTTTATTTATATTTTATATAATTCTCAAAGTTGTCAATTTTTGTTATGTATTGACACCTATTGTTGTATTGCACATACGTCCCTCCAATCACGGCAGTAATGATTGACTTACGTAGCCGGTAGTAGGAAAAAGACTTTTTCCTACTACCAGTCTTCAATCTTAAGTGTTCACGATGATAAAATTGTGGTAACAAATGAAATGCGGCTTTCATGTACTGTAAAATGATTATAGAAAGGATGCCATAAGAGTGATGAGTAAAGCGTGACAAACGGTTGCATCCGCAGAGACGCCTGTACGGGGGGGGGGGGATGTACGTATGCGGATGCAGAGTTCAGTAATGCGGTAGACATTGAGGGGTCTGGTAGTTTGGTTATTTATCGAATACTCACTGTGTGTTTTCGAAAACATGGGACGTAAGTCTGGTGTACCTTTTGCATCGCATGTGAAGAAATATATTTGGCGTTTCCCTGGTTTGCAATTTACAAGTTTGCACATTCGTTGCAAATTTTGCGGCATAGGGTTGTTAGGTCGCACGACATTTGAATGCAGAAGTCATATTAAAAGTAAACGTCATGTAATGAGTTTAAGAAACCATATTGCGTACTGGCAATTTTTGTACGACTTTATTTTCATGTTGAGCACGTGCAACATCCCACAACATCTAGTAGATAATGAAAACTTTCGTCTTTTTTTGGATAAATATGTTCCATCATGGAAGCTACCAACAAAAAGACAATTGCGGTACAATTTACAACATGTGCAAAGTGCAGTAAAAGACTGTATAAAAGACGAGTTGTGAAATCAAAAAATCTGGCTCACTGTGGACGAAACTACTGATGCTCAGAAACACAGCGTGATTCATATTGTGGCGCGTCTTTTAAAACGTAATGATCTAGTAGCTTCCTTGTTGTTAGCCAGTACAAGGATTGAAAGAACTGATGCCGAAACCGTTGTAAACATAAAAAATATGTTAAGAGAATTTTGTATCGTAGGAGCCCAAATCACCATGTTAGTTTCTGACGGAGCCGCAACAATACTGAAAGCTGGTAGGATGTTAAAAGTATGCTTTCCGACGCTTCTTCACATAACATGCCTCATACACGCATGTCATCTCGTAGCAGAAATAATTCGAAGCAAGTATCCTAGGGTGAATGATTTAATATCATCTACCAAAAAAGTGTTTGTGAAATCTCCCAAACATATCTGCGTATTCAAGCAATTATATCCGCAAATTCCGCTACCACCTCAGCCTGTATTGATGCGATGGGGACATGGTTCGAGGCAGTATCTTACTGTCGCAAATATTATTCGCAAGTGAAAGATGTAATTTTCAAACCTAATTCTTCTAATTCTCAAGTGGTTCGCGAGAGTCAGCGACACTTTTTTCCGATTCGGACGTTCAAAAAGAAATAGATGACATTTCCATAAACTATTCTGTAGTGACACACACTATTTCGCTGTTAGAAAATACTCACTTATCTATACAAGTCTCGTTAAATAACATCAATAATTTAGCAGCCGTTCTAGAAAGCTTGACGGATCCTATAGGACTAGATGTCGCGCAAAAATTTCGTGCAGTTTTAAATCAAAATCCGGATTTAGAAAAGGTGCGATCTATATCTGGAATTCAACATTGCACAGAAGAGATACAGGAGTATTTGAATTTCGCAAATCTTACTTCATTAGATGCTGAACGATCATTTGCAAAGTATACGAGAACGTTTTCAGACCGTCGTCGAGGCCTGACCGAATCGACAATGGAAGCATTGCTTATGTTGCAGTACTACGCGGCGTACCATGGCAGTCGCACATTACCGCAGTGGTCATCGATATGTCAATAAAAGGTAACAATCTATTATTTTTTTATTAATACTGTGTCTACTTTTGCGCGGTGCGCCCCGGACGGTTCCACTAGTTTCTCGAACATTATAAATAGTACACGCACACCGATCAACCGATAATAACCGAATGTCAATTCGATTCCTTGTATGTACGTAGTAAACACAGCGGGTGCAACCGTTTGTCACGCTTTAGACTAATAACTGACTTTCGGAGCCGGTAGTGGAAAAGGTCTTACGTACGAGATATAGTAGTTATTTATGTCAGAAGTGCAGCAAAAAACTTACGGCCTGAGTGTCATATTACACCTTTCCTACTATCAGCTCAAATATTCGGAAAAATCATCGTTTTACGAACTTATTTGTATTTTACATAATTGTCAAAGTCAATTTTTGTTATGTATTGACACCTATTGTTGTATGCATATTACTTTATGACGTAAAATTCCATTACATTCCGCTATCAAGGATAACCAAAGTAAGTCACCCGTAAATCGCACATACGTCCTTCCAATCAGGGCAGTAATGATTGGCTTACGTAGCCGGTAGTAGGAAGAATGTTTCCTACTATCTGTCTTCAATCTTAAGTGTTTATGATGATAAAGGTGTGGTAATAAATGAAATGCGGATTTCATGTACTGTAAAATGATTATAGAAAGGATGTCATAACATTTTTAGAAGTATAAATCAACATATAAGAAGTCCATCGCTATCGTAACAAGAATATAAGAACGAATCATCGCCTTACTCACTGCCATCTACATAAAAAGCGAATCCCATTTATGTGAACGTGGAAAAATACAAAACCTATGTATGTAGGTGTTTTTTTAGAGCACCAAAGATACCAAGTTATAAGCGTACGGAGTGCATTAGGGATTTTGTTAGAATAAAATAATCATCACCCTTGAATATAACTTTATATATAAGCGATATACCAACAGTTGTAATAGGAATCTTGATATTTCTCAAAGCAACTGGTGGTTTTACGTTTCAATGGAAAAAAACTCGTGTTATAGTAATTGCATCAGCCTAGTTTTCATCCAGGTACTACGTAACGCGTCTCTAAATTTGAATAATATGATTATTTGGTAGATATCATTATCATTGTTAGTTTCTCGAAACTGGTTATCTGATTTTATGACAGTACTTTGCCTACATTACAAAATAATTGTTAATTGTATCATTTATATCTTGTGGGCCTTCTGTAATAGTTTTATTTTTTTCATTTGATGAGTATTTTTAATCTTTGAAATAGTCATAGTCTTGTAAACGGAAAATCACGCGGTAATGTGTATCTACAATTCAATTTATACGTGTTTACACCGTAGCGATATATCAATCCTTTGAGTCAGCATAAAACAAAGTTATTTTTATGTTGTTATTTGCATGTAGTTATAACAATATATGAGTCATTATTTGTAGATCGAATGATAACTTATTTTTACGATAAAATTGAATGGTTTGACGCTAATTATCGGCGAAAAGTTTGATTTTGTCGCACAGGACGTCAGTTGTCTAAAAATGTACAACGGGATTATAGTATTAACTTATTTCATCAAAAATACATGTTAATTGCAATGCTTCAAAGTTTCTATTCAGTTTAGATGCTGTGGAAAATGATACAGTTTAACGTTACTTGGAATTTAGTTGATTGTGGAGATAATTATGTTTTGTGGAACGATACATACTTAATTCTGTTTATTCACAACGTTAACAATATGTAATCGTTACAATTTTCTTATGTTCTACAGTGTTATCTTCAAATTTTATTCGAATTGCTTAACATTTGTTATTTATATATCAGTTTAAAGAAGCGAAAATGAGTGGTTTGATTCTTAAACACAGAAGCCTCATGAAATTTCTATCGAAGGAAGACAGTAGCCCGAAAAATATCCATGAGATGGTAAAGTATGGAGAAAATAATCCCTCCTATTTCTAAGTGAAATATTGGCGCAGGCAGTTCAAATGGTTTAGGGAATCCATTCATGATGACCCAATCTGTGGAAGACCTCTGGAAGCACGAACTGAAGAAATCATCGACAAAGTTATTGCTAGAGAAATGGGAATATCAAAAACGAGTGTTTTTAAAATTCTACACGAAGATTTAGGAATGAGCAAAGTGTCGGCACGATGGATTCTGTGTAGACGACAAACTTGCGAGGAGAATTTGACTGCTTTATCTCAAGATGAAGACTCCTTCCATAGAACTGTAACCGGTGATGAGACCTGGGTACACCAATGAGAGTCCATGTAATGGATTCATAAGAGCTCTCCACTATCCAAGAAGACGAAGACGCAATTTTCTGCGAGGAAAGTGATGTCCACAGTTTTGTAGTCTCCGCTGGGACGCGAAGGGACTACAATAACGGGGAATGTCTACAAACGCACAATTAGGAACTTGAAAGCGGCTGTGAGCGAAAAAGAAACCCACAATTAAGCCCTACTTCTGCACGACAACTGCAGGGTGCGTAAAGCACGAATTGTTCAAGCAGTAGTCAATGAACGCGTCTTTGAGGAATTACAACTTCACCCCCTATGACTATTATCTCTTTTCAAAACTCAAAAAGCACTTGAGAGGGCGTCGCTTTTTATCTATTGATGACTTGGAGAACACTGTGGAGTCGCATTTTACAGATTTTTTTTCAAAGGCATAGCGTTATTAGAAAAAATGGTTCTTATGTTCAAAAATAGAATTTTGTTTGTTCTCTAACTCGTTGTTTTCGTAGCTAGGTAGATAACATAAAAAACTCCGCTAGTACTAAACAAATTCTGAGATACATCTCAGTATAGCGACCAGTAATAATGTTAATTTTGGAGATTCCGGCAGCCATCTTGGAAATGAACAGTTTGATTGAAACGAGTGATTAACAAAACAAGTATGAATAAGGGAAAATAACGAAAGCGAAGTACGAAACTATGAAGAACGTGGAATTAAATGACAATAAATAACAAGAATGGTTTGATCGTCTCGGTTGTCGAACGGTTAGCATACTTGCCTTTCGATCCGAACGGCGCGGCTTCAATCCCGGTCGAGACGGTTGCTTTTTAATTTACGGATAAAAATCATAAGTATGCCTTCTTCTCGGATAAGGAAGTAAAATCGTAAGCCCCGTGTCAATACGATATTTGGTATGTTAAAAATCCCTACCAAAGTTCGGGACACCTCTGGATTCGGCAAAATTCTAGTAGGGTTGGCTAATGATCGTAGTAATCAATGCCTAGAAGTGCAAAGTGCTTTCCGTCATCCGATGCCTCGCCCAATACAACAACAACAACAACAATGATTTGGAGCATTTTTAATTGAAATTTAATAGATCGATAATGGAATCTAAAGGCGAAAAACAATTAAAATGGTACGGACACCTACGAAGAATGAATGAAGAAAGGATACCATTCAAGGTTTGGAACTGGACACCAGCACAGAGAAATAAACGTGGAAGACCGCGAAGGAAATGGATTTCAAACATTCACATGGAAATGGAAAGTCGAGCACTCCAAGAAGGAGACTGGAACGACAAGAAACGATGGCGTTAGACACAACAAACTTGCTGTTTGTTATGACTACGTTGCCTGCCAGTGAGCTCTTTGGATAAATCTGGGGTCATAGAAGACAGTTTTGCATGTAAATGAAAAGAGATTATCAGCACCTTTACTGATGTGTAACGTAATAATTCTTAAATTAAGTTATAGGACGTCCCAACCTTCTGTAATTGTTCTGTAATAACAGACATCATAGATCATTTCTCAAAAATATTTCCGTATATATAGGGTGATCAATAAGTAGTGAACCAGACACTAACTTTATTTTATGCGAAACGCATATATCTACTTCTAACAGAGATATTTATAATTTTGTCTTCAAGCCCCTAATTTTAGATAGGCAGAGCAGTCTCAATTAGAAAAGTACATAGTACGTCAAATGAGCAGAAGGTTTTCTTTAGTTGGGCGAATCGATTATAACTCATCAAGGGGTGAACCGTACTTCAGCAGCTTTTATAGCTTTTCGTTATATGAATTACTGCCTCTTTCATTTCAAAACATTTGAGAGCTTTTAATTTTTGTACAGGTAAAAACATTACATAATTTATCGTTTCTTTTTTTTTTGATTTTTCACCACCCCAGTTTGTTCAAAATATCTACGACTACGACAAACTTTATTCGAGCAGATAATGATGACGTAATTTGTACTTCTCTAAATGGGGCTGCCCTACATTTATTTCCTTTCAAAAATCCGAAATGCAAATACATTTTAGCGTACATTTTTACGAGATTATATATTTGTCTCTATCTACATATTGCATCGGAAAGCCTTCGAAATATACAAGGTGTTCAGTTTGAACAATAAGCTTTACCAAATCCAAACACCAGAAGCGTAATTTTTTTAAAGAGCACTATATATTTTTTCTGTATCTACCTTATAGGAAACTTATATTTGTAACGTTTTTGTATAACGATGAATATGTCTAGAACTGAAAATAAAAGAAATATTTGCAGTTAAACACGAGTCATATACTTCGATATTGCATCCAAGTGGTTTCTAGCGTTAGTAATGTTTGGTTACCTTTACAACAATAAACAAAACATACTGACATTGATGTCCTTAGTTGTTAATTCAAAATGTTATGCATAAGTAGTTATTTACGTAATGAAATACTTAAAAATGAGTTGATATATATGATTTATGAATGAAGAAGTACACTTAGTGTGCTAAGAGAAGTGCAGAACAGCTTTTTTAAATGATTGCGAAAATGTATCGAGGTGCGAGGAAGGAACTTCGAGCATTCACTGTAAATAGATAAGCAAGTAGATAGTTATTAATATTGCAATAAAAGGATTATTATGTTTGTTCATAATCTATTTCAATTGTGTAACATATCACTGTACTTTTATGTTTTGATTTTAAATTGATGCCGATATATGTATGTTTACATTATTTATTGTTAGCGTGTATAAACTTTTATCAAAACAATGTTTTGATGTCATGTCAAAAGCAACATCAAGTCCGCACTCATCTGTTCTTTTGATATTAACGTACTCATCCAGAAACTTTAATAGAAAGCATTATCAAACATTGAGCAATGCAGCTCTAAGTTTTCTATTATATAATCGTCATATTCGTAGTATATACTAGATCTCTTTTACTTTGCGGAAACAACCCTATATATTTTTGTTATCAGCAATACTGATACGATAAAAATCTCAAGTGATTACATGCACTGTCGTCATTTCATAGCTGCAAAGGTGACACTTTGTCTGACTTGAATCAGATAAAATTTATAAAAATCAAAGAAAAAATGATAATCTACAATGAAGAGATAAGATTAGTATCTCGGGTTTTCCTGGGATCAAGTATTCAAAATTTTCATTCTTTTTCTAAAATGAAAAAATTCTTTGGTTCCAACGATTTTTAGATCTGATTTTGACAGTTCCATGAAACTATGTTTACAGGATGTGTTAGTCAATTGCTACGCTGATAACTTGGCAATTTTAATAGAGATTCTGATCTCCTAATGTCTTTAATCTTACTAACGTGGTATATTTATATCGTTTCCAGAATCATATTATAAATCATTTGATAACATCTTAGAAATTCGGTTTTGAAAGAAGTTAATCCACCAAAGGTCCGAGGCCCAATCAGTCTCCTAAATTGCGGCATCAATTCTAAAGTGACACCCCAATGTAATATCAAGTATGCATAGTTTGTGGCACACATAACATGTACATTTTTATTCATTAATCATATGAGGATTATTCATGTAAAAATTAATATCAGAAGAAATAAGTTTCTTTTAACACTGCTCTACAGTTTAATGAACAGTTAATCTTTCATAATCAGATTGCATAGTGCAGATTACCAGAAGCTATTAAAGGGTGTCAAGGTAGGTTTTATCACAAGCAAACCCAGAGATGCCTTCAGCCCTAAATACAGCGTTGATAAAAAGTTCGAATCTATTTGGTACAAATGCGGCTCAAAGACCGAGATTGGGGTCAGTAGCTAACTGTAAATGCTACAACATTCCAAGCCGAAACAGGGAAATAGTGTTGGGGTGTATTGTAAAGATAGACAAGCGAAAGTGTCATGATCGGTTGGTTGTCGTCTATTCAGATAGTCAGGCAATGTTGAAGGCAATGGACTCCATATAAGCAAAGTCGAAGCTGGCATGGGACTGTGAGAACATGCTAAGTAGATTGGGTAATTGGGGTAAGGGTACCAGAAGCGCGAATAGCCTTGTCAGTTGCTTACAAAAATCCTAGGCTCTCTCCAAGCTTCTCGTACACAGTGAGTTCAAGCAGATACTAAGCATTGGGAAGAAAATAAATGTTAAGACTCGTGGAAAAATATTCCAGACCCAGCTCATCTATTAGACAGGGACGTGAAACAGTAGTAGACTTGCTAAGGTGACATTTTATGTGAAAAAAGTATACGAACAACCTGGGCCTGACAGAGGAAACAACATCCCGAATCTGCCAGGCACAAGAAGACACTACCGTCCACATGCCGTGTGACTGCTCAATACTAGCAGGAATACGTTTCTCAGACATAGACTCAGAATATCTAAAGACCACAACTTACGCAGAAGAATCACTCACAAGGCTGTTAGGTTTAGTGAAAAAGGTAAAGATTACGTAAATGACTTAACAACTGAAGAAATTGCTAAACGCTTTAGATTCGATCCAAAATTGGATTGGTGCAGTTTTAAAATGATCACTTTTTTACTTTGTTTCGTGGATAAATATGAATACTGTTTTTCTTCATCATTACTTTTAAGCTGTGAATTCAGAACGCGAACAGAGTGTAAGTAAATTCCACATGACGCAATTATGTTAATAGTACGTTCGATGGATGTCTAGATTCAAATATATTGACATGCCTAGGTTGTCCAATGGTCAATGGTCAATGTAATGGTCTTTGAGCACTTGGATTTGATCTTTATCTCATTGTCAGTTGTTGCTATTTGTATTCTTTTCCTCTCTTTTTCCTCCCAATGGTGGCCGTAGGATGTTTTCTTTTTAATACTTACGCTGTTTGATGGATTAATTAGCGTCTAAAATCTTTAATGGCCTTCTATAACGCCAGACAATGTTTCTGTCGTAGTTCAGAGCGCTGCTAACGTGGATGTTCCCGTGTTGGCTAGCTAGAACAAGGGTCTTGGTGGCTACCTCTCGGATGTAGTCCATGATGTAGAGAATCCCCAGGGAGGCCTTTGCTTAACGCCTTCTGTAAGTCTTTTTATAGGTAACACTCATGCCTCTGTAACCATCAAGAATTAGAAACACGTTTATATGAACTCTTTTACTCAAAGTAATCCATACTACCACCTACTAAATTATTTATTATTCCTCCTGAAACACCCTGTATATGTGTAATAGGGAATTGTGGTGAAACCGGTAACTAAAGGTACTATTTTAGGATTAAATAAAACAATTTAAACCAGATCAATGCAATAAATTATATTTAAATAATCAATAGAAGTATATTTACATTACAAAAATTGTATTAAACCTATACTTAACTTACTATTTATTAAGTAAAAAAGTCACAGCATTATTTCTTACATATATAAATTAATAAACCTAGACGATATATTTGGTAAAACAATTTTATATACAGACCTCAAACACACACACACTCAACGCCAGAGAGAAACGTAAACACTAAGTAGATCTAATTCGACTTAATCAACCTATAAATCTAATCGGAATAAATTATAAAAGGTACTTTAGATATAAGTTAGATCCAATTTGATTGAAAATAACACACAAATAACGGGGAAGAGGTTCAATGGTAAGTAAACTATCGGTAAACTTTGGCTTGAGGAATAGGTTGCCCTGTTTCTGTAGCTACATTGTGTTTGCGGTTGTATTAGAAACTCTGTGAAGTTTGGGAACCTCTCGACGTTTTCTCTCTGGAAAAAATGATATAGAATTAGTCAGTATAATCTTGAATTGGAGTGTAGATCAACTTATGATAAACTCCGGATTAAAAAATAAAATATTCACGATATTTTACAAGGATGGTCTGGAAAGTTTCAAGTCTCAATAGCAAGATGGCATTACTATTAATGTTTCGGTAATATAATTGCGCATGCGTTGATAGATATTTTTGAAAAATTCAGCGATGTTTTGAACGCTCAGTTATTGATTAACAGTCCTTTGTGTCAATTGATGTTAGTGCTTTTGTAAAAATGGAAATGGCGTTATTAAATTCTTATATATGAAAGGCAATACGCCAACCCAAATTAAAAAATGCGACATGTTTTACACAACCCTTTATTCTTTACTTGATATCTATGTTCCCATATTTTTCGCTAGAAAACGAACTTATCCTAAATGGTATACACCTGAAATAATAAATAACATCAAATTGAAATCTAATTTCCTCCGTAAGTACCGACGTTTCGGGTGCGCTGCTTCATTGCGGCAGTTTAGAGCGATAAAAAGCAAAGGAGTCGCATTCCTGGCAGTATGGTTCTAGACAATGCACACCTCAATAATCCCCAGGAAATCGTCGACGTGTTTAAGACATACTTCAGTGGTGTTTTCACCGATGCATCATCTGCCAACATTCAAGTTCAAGTCGGGTTTAATCGTTCATTTTGCATAAACATTACTGAATTTTCTGAGAATTCTATTTTGCTTTCTGGACATGATCAAATTCCCTCATTTTTTATTAAAGATTTTAAACACCTATTGGTACATCCTCTCTTCAAAATCTTTAATTTAGTATTGAAAACTTCACTTTTTCCCGATTTATGGAAGGTTGCACGCGTTGTACCCATATTTAAATCCGGAGACGCGGCTGATATATCCAACTATCGCCCAATAGCTATCTTATTGAATTTTGCCAAAGTGTTTGAACAATGCTTATACACTGCTATTTATCCTTGCGTTAAAAACAGCATTTCTTCTTGCCAACCCGGCTTTACTGAGAAAAGATCTACTGTAACTAATCTATGTCAGTTTACTCAGTTTTTATCTCATGCTATAGATTCTCGCGTGCAAGTTGATGTCTTATATATCGATTTTGCTAAAGCATTTGACCGCCTTGACCATTCTTTAATTCCATATCAACTTATGTCTTTTGGGTTTAGCGATTCGCTTGTGCAATCATATTTGTTCAATAGATTTCAACATGTTTTTTATAATGGTTTCTGCTCTCGTCCATACATTGCCTCTTCGGGAGTCCTTCAAGGGTCTAATCTTGGACCTTTGATTTTCAACTTATTCGTTAACGATATAAGTACATGTCTATCGTCGAATGCTTTACTATTCGCTGACGACTTGAAGTTATATCGTAAGGTGTCCAGTCCCGAGGATTGTTCTTGCAAAGCGATCTTATAAACATTTCTCAATTGTGTACATCAAATAATCTACCTCTGAATATCAGCAAATGTAAAGTTATTTCATTCACACGTGCGTCTTTACAATGTGATATTTTTCACGATACTTTACATACAATAAGGGTAGTCACTGCTTTTTACTTTAATAATTTTTTGTAACCTGTTACTCTTACTTGTTTTTTGTACTCGTTTTGTAATTTGTTTAATTAATTACTTGTCCAGTAATTGGAATTTTTTCTGTTGGGCAATAAAACCGAGATGGACGGTGTTTATCGGGAGTTTGCATCATCATTTGCCACAATGAAATTATGAGCAGCTGAATTTAAACGTGGTCATACCAGGTTGGGTGACGATGAATCGGGACGGCCCAAAACTGCAACCACTACCGATAACATCGGAAAAGTGCTAGATAATAGTCGAATTAAGGTTGTTTTTGTGTTTACGCTGGAAACTTTTCAGACTACTTTCGTAACGATATGTACACACTATCGCCCATAAATTTAAGACTAGATATCGAAAAGCAGTAAAATTTTAATGGTGTAATAATATTTCCAAGATTACGAAAACCGTAAGTGCATCACAAGCTAATGTAAACCTTTTTTCTTATTCTGTTTTAACGCAATATATACAAATTCTTAGAAATTGTAGTAAAAGTATCTATTTATCTCAGCTTAATTTGGCAACCGCATTTCTGTAAATTGTGTGTGCACATTTCTGTTTGTACGTAGCTATAATAAATGTTTTCAATAAATTTTATAATTTTTTTCAGTTAAGTAGGTCTTATATATATTTTCCCATAATTGTTAGCAGTTGAGTTTATTTAAGTGGTTTGAATAAAAACAAAAGGTTAAACATTGAAAAGAGCAGTGCAATAATAAGAGCAGTGCAATAATTACTCCTCATAGTGAAATTAACGTCCCTTTGACAACTGAAAGACATTAGGAAACAGGAAGAAATTTTGAAGGTACGAGCTCAGGGTGGCCTAGCGAACAACCATTGCCGAATATTAATATATATTGTATTAATCAGCAAATAAAATGTTAATCGTGTATTTAAAAAATAAACTAAAAAGCGAATGTCAATTCGAGTTGACGGTAGATACTCCGACTAGAAAAGAAATTGAATGCTTTAAATAATTTTACCACTAATCAAACTGAGTTAATAGAATTATGCGCAATATACAAGATTGCTAGATACAAAAGGACTAACAAGTTTTAGTTTACTTACAACTGCTAAGGTATCATCTCGTTTTCTGCAGAAGGTTAGATGTAAGCCTGTATGGAAGTATTCCTCCATCTTCTTTGTGAAAAGAGCTTCTTTGTAGGGCATATTTTCTAAATGCGCCATGAAAGTTTTATTCTGAAACTCCAATGGTTCCTTGATGATGAGCTTCTCGAATGGGGTAGATCCTCCACTTCCTTCACCATCGATGGTATAAGCTTTAGCGTTTTGGATCGCCAATATGGCTCTAGCATTGGCTTCTGGAGAATTCTCATCACCTGGTTTGTACGTGAAGAGGCTGGGTCTCACAGCAGGTGTCGTTGTTGACGTTTCAGAACTAAAGATGTGAATAAATCGATGAGACGTTATGAGGACTATAGAAATAGCTATCGAAATTATAGGGTTCATCAAAAGTACAGTCCCTGGTCATCGAATTAGCACCACTTAAAAATATAATGATTTTAGGGTAAAATTTGAAAAAACAGTTGGTAATGTTGACAATATTTAATTACATATAACATGTAAGTAACTATAATGTGAACATATTACTAATATTTGCTTGTTCCTCCTTTGTGTTTCATTATTTCCTCAATTCCTTTTGGCATACTGCCAATGCAGCTTTTTATTGTTTTTTTTTAAAATTTCGTCGCTATTATGCCATACATCTTCAATATGTTGGTGTAATTCTTTCTTTGTAGTTGAGTTCCGTGTACTTACGATGTTTTTCAAGACATTCCACACATTTTCAACTGGGTTTACGCCTGGTGAATTGCATGGCCAAGGTAATACACGCAGATTTTTAAATTCAAGGTATCGCATTAGACTTTTTGCTTTATGACACGGTGCATTGTCTCGCATCAAAGTATATGGTCCTTGAGTCGGATCCAATGAACCAATATAAGGTATTACATAGTTTTGTAAAACTTTTATATTGTTTTTGTTCCATTGTTCCGTTAACGAAATATGGTGGTGTCGCAGTCCTGTCATAATGCACGACCAAACCATTAGCGATGGGGGGTGTTTAATAGATTTGATCGTACATGCCTTTTTATAACGCTCTGAAGGACGTTGAAGAACAAATTGGCTTCACTCCGTTAGCACTTCTAGCCGTGATTTGTCGCTATAAATAATCTAGGAAGAAGTAAAAAATGGAGAGAACCACTAAGCGAACTATGAGGATGAATTTGACCAAAAATACAGATGATAAATGAAACTTACCTTTCCCCAATCTCCAACTGTATATTTTTTATATTCTTTAGCCCACTGAAATCGTGTCACTTTCATTTTAGATGTCTTGGCTTCTTTGCCGGACGTCTGCATTTCAAGCCTGCTTCATGAAGACGTCTACGGACTGTTCGGGCTGATTTTTGCATACCTTCTCCACTAAGAATTTGATGAACATCTTCAGTGGATAAAAAGCGATGTCCTGTAGCCACTTTTCGTTCTGCCTCTACTCTAATTAATTTCGCGATTCTCAGAACAGTTTGATATGATACACCTTCTCTTTGTGCAACTTCACGTTGAGAGAATTCTTCCGTCTCTAGAAGAGCAGAAATTCGTTCTTTTTTCTCTGTGGTTATATCCTTCTTATTTCCCATTATGACGATAATTGATCGCGAAAATAGACGCACACAAATAAAATTAAAACACTGAAACAGTTCACTAAAACCCTTACCACAACACTTAATTCGTACTGGACGCACGTTTCGATAGCCAAGCTATCATCATCAGCAGCAAGACTGAACTGTTCAGTCTTGCTGCTGATGATGATAGCTTGGCTATCGAAACGTGCGTCCAGTACGAATTAAGTGTTGTGGTAAGGGTTTTAGTGAACTGTTTCAGTGTTCCAGTGCCACAGTTTTAGAGTATCCGTTTAAAATTAAAACACTTTGAATTATAATTGAAAATGTGTGAAATATCTTGAAAAACATCGTAAGTACACGAAACTATAAAGGAAGAATTACAACAACATATGATGTATGGCATAATGGCGACGAAATAAAAAAAAAAACAATAAAAAGCTGCATTGGCAGTATGCCAAAAAGGATTGAGGAAATAATAAAACACAGAGGAGGAACAAACAAATATTAGTAAATATATGTTCAAATTATACTTACTTGTATGTTATGTGTAATTAAATAATCATATTCCCAACATTACCAACTGTTTCTTTAAATTTTACCCCAAAATCATAATATTTTTAAGCGGTCCCAATTCGATGGCCAGGGACCCCAAGTTCCCACTTTAAGATAGTATGGTTTGAAGGACTTGAATTAATTTTTATTGTTATGGTAACTAAGTTTTTCTAATTTCAAAATAAACTGAAGAATGGTTTCGCCGCTATGGGTTCGTATTGGCCTCATTCACTGTTACTACGAATCCAATGGACAATTGTCAAGGCATTAAGAAGGATACATGGATTGAAAAATGGGTATTGCTCAGTAAAATCATCTCGTAAGCTCATGTAAAAATTTGAAGAAACCAGTATAGTTAGCAATAGAAAACGATCTTGTTCACCAAAGGTAGTAGAAAACGAAGTCAGTGCAATTCTAGTTTTACAAGGAGTTCAGGATGTTTGTGGGAAATCTGCGTATGATATTTCTAGTATTAATAAAGTTGCAAAACGGTTGGAGATGAGTTATTTAACACTGTGGCGAATTCTAACAAAGCAGCTTCGCCTCTAACGCTATAAAATGAAAATGCGTCTTAGGGTTAAAGAACAAGATAAGCAAATTCGCGTCATTTTCGCTTTTACATTTTTCTGGAACCTTGGTCATCATCCCAACAGTTTTAAACCACGTGAAACATAAAATAACGCTGAGTGGCTAGACAAAACCTTTTGGGCAGATGAGGCACATTTTGAATCAGATGGGAGTGTCAACACACACATCTGCAGGATATGGGTAGAAAATAATCCAAATACGATTGTTTGGGAAAGATTACATCCTGTCAAGGTTACTGTTTGGTGTGACTTTACGTTAAATTTTCTAATAGAACCTTATTTGCATGAAGAAATGGAACCTGGACAAATGAAAACAGCAACGACCTTTGTTTGGGTAGCGATATTTTCGAATGTTACAAAGCTTTGTACTACCAGCATTACGGAATCATGATATCGACAACATTGTTTTTATGCGATCATGTAATTAGTAGGCATTTTCCGAACACTTGGTCTTCTAGGTTACCAGATATGAATCTGGTTAACTATTGGTTATAGGGCTACCTCAAACAAATGGTATTTTTTAATAGACCCACTGCTTGTGAGGAATTGAAGCAATCGATATCACATGCAATCGAGAACATTCCTAGGAATGCTTTTACCAATGCCGTTCATAATTTAGAATAACGACAATGTTTTTATTTTTTATTTATTTTTAAAAATAAAACCCTATTCCTTTACGAACAATTTAGCGTTTTTATACTTGCAGAATCTAAAAATTCGGCCAAAATTACGTCCAATTCAAGCTGGGAACTTGCTTTTAAATAACCCTACATTTAAAAATATTCTGCTTTATAGTGCTATCAGATAAATGATTAAAAATCCCACAATTCTTAGTGCAAGTAACTTTTTGCAGTTACCATCTTTTACTTCTTTCTGGGTGTGTTGATTAAGTTTAAATTAAATTTCAAATTGCAAGTAAAAAATTGTCCTTTTATCAAAAGTTACCTGGTACGTAAAATCCTATCTTCCAAATCGGTCCAAGACGTATTGTAGAATTCTTGCACACCCAATGTTTCAAAGAAATACCTAATCGGTGGCATTGAATAACATCCAGCCAACTCAGTCTTTGGATAATGTAAGATGAAGGCCAAACACATCTCTTCGCTAGTCGCATAACCTCCCAAAGTTGGTTTCTTTCTGTCGGCTGTAGAGTAAGTACATTCGGTGATTAGGGAGTCTCCAGGTAGGATTTTAATTTCGTGGGTAAGTGATCGAGACTGTTGATAATTGAAATCGTAATGGTCATCCTGCACCGACAATAAAAATACATTAAAACAATTATCGCACAATTTTCGTTCTTATTTTTTGAAATTTCTGATGAAATGGCAGCGGGTACCTGAACTAATGGGGCAAGTTCATTTCCTCCTCTGAGATGCCTTAGTTTAAGTTTCTTTCCGGCTAAATGGGAGTGAAGAAGAACGGATACTACGTTGATGCCATCTTTAGGGAATATCTGGAATAAATATTATTGTATATTAAATGAAATATTATAATGGTAAAAAGGCATAGGACTGATTAATAGAGCGATGTAATCGTCTTTGCGATACGTAGGCGTTTCACCGGAGTAGCGGGCTGTGTCCAAAAATCGATTCTCGCTTTGTCAGTGTCCTCTTGTTTATTTTCCGTTCAGTTTAGAAAACGAGAGCGTGCGTTGTGTTTTGTGTTACGTGTTATTCGTTACAAATATATAATTATTTATTAAAAATGTGTAACAAGGCTAAAAAATGACCCTTTGCTGGCACAGTAAATAAGTTTATCTCTGACTTTCCGGATTTGTTCTACGACGGTGCTAAAATAGTTTGCAAAATGTGCGAGAATCATTTGATGTGCTGGGACAAGGCGGACTGTAACAAACATGTAAATACCGAAGAACACAGAAACAGAAAAAAAGGGCGTGCCAACGAGAGCTGCATTTATTTTCGATTTAATTGTCATGACAACTTGTAATTTGTCACTACGCTAAAAAGAACCGTCTCAGAACATTTGGTATAAGTACAACCCCAAGTTGAAGTTGCCAACTACGTAAACGGCAAGCAATCATGTGCAAAGACTTGGGAAAGAAAATCAATGCACATTAAAACATCAGTTGCTTTGGTTGTGTGTTGACGAGACAACAGACTGTAAAAGAAATTTTATTATAAAGATAGTACGTGTACTGAACCCTCATTAATCGACATTTCCATTGTTACTAGCTAGCAAAACACGGTAAAAGTGTACTAGTGCAGTAATTGTGAGGGTGATGGTTAATACGTTAGAAAACTTTCAAGTCTCACTACGTCATGTATTGATGTTTATGAGCGATGGTGACAATGCGTTCGATGGGTGGTTCTCATCTTGAAGACGGTTACAAGCGTTTGCATGTTATGTGTGAAGTGCATGCTTTACATCTTGTTACAGAAACTATTCAGAAATGTTCACCCGAGGAATATGCATTAATAGCAAGTACAAAAAAGTGTTTCTCAAATCTTCAAAACGTCTTCGATCGTTTCACGCACAGTGTCTTGGTATTCGTGAAGTACCGCACCCGATTCTTACACGTTGGGGAACATGGCTACAGGCGGCTCTTTATTATGCTGAATATTTCAAACAAGTAAAAGCTGTTATTTTACAATTCAATTCTGCCGAAGTTGCAGCTATTAAGGAGGGCCAGACAAAATTTCAAGATATTCCTGTTGAAACAGAGTTACAAACTATTTGTAACAACTATAAAGGATTACGTGATGCAATAGAACAATTACAAAATAATGCGCTGTCGTTAGTGGAGTCACTGCAAATTTTGTAAGTGTATATTTATTGTTTTCGTAATTTCCTTTAAAAGTAACATATTTGTATAATCTCTGGGAGCATTTCTAAAAACAGCGCAACAACAATTTTTTTGTCAGTACCTGCTTAATTTAATTTCCATCACTAAAATCTCAGACCACCTAGTTTGGGAAAAGTTGAACAATGATGCATTGTTGTGATTAAGCAAAATTCCACTTATTTGACTACGATCATAAGTTTTGCAGTATCGTTCACTGTCCTTGGGTCTTCAGGTGGAATTACTACCATCATCCGACACGACGAAAGAAAACGGCAATTATTTCCATTACATCCACCATAGATTCCACTTGGCACCCTACATGACTATTTCTTCATCCCAACAATTAAAAAACAAATGTGTGTAGAAAAGCTTCTAATAGTATAGATCAAATTACACAAGAATGTTGTCAGTTTTGAAGTGTTGCTTACGGAATTACGTTTGCAAGGTGTTGGGAAATAATTTGAGATAATAAACAAATGTATTACTCTTGAATGAACTACTTTGAAAAACTATCGTACAGCTCAATATTTTTGGCGTAATGCTTGTACTTAAAGTTGCCACTTGAAAATGTTTTGAAATAGATTCGCAACTATAAAGAATTTATCTCTGTTGAAGATAAATATCAAATCTTCGTCTTTTAAGGTTACTAAACTAGAGCCACTTGATATCTTTAATGATTACTGCACACAGAAAAGTCGCTTGCTAAATCAACAAACACTTTCTTATTTTATTTTTTTATTTTGTTCAGTATCACAATCGCAACCTATCTTAACCTAAAAAATAAACAGATTGGCACTGCTTGAATTCAAAAAACACCTTCGAAATCAGTGGACAGGGTTGGAATGCGAAACAATATAAGAATTTGTCGATAGAATGCCTTTATTCTGTTCATATTTGTTAATACATTTTTCTATTGATCCGGAAAAATCTTGGAAAAACAAATGTTTTGTAAGTGTATATTTTTTCTATACCACTCTAGGACCCTCTTCCTCTAGTTTAGTGGGTGTGAGAAAAGGCGTACTGAAGTATTGGTATTGTGCATAACTGATGGCAACACATCTACACAGATTTGATCTTCACCTCTTCCTAGTTTATATAAATGGTAAATTTGGAACAATAGTACAATCCTTGCTGTCTTTGGCGAGCCTGATTTGAGTGCCTTCGCCTGATTTTGTTCTGGCCTTTGCCAGAGAATAATCAAAAAGCCCCTCTTTTGATTATCCCATTTCCTGATTACTTGTTTTAAATGGCTCTTTTGTAGACCACAATTGGCATTGGAACGAATGAAAAGCATGTTCGCTGTCTCTTTGGCCACCTTATCTGCCTTTTGGTTTCCTTCGATCCCTTGACGGGTTAGGATCCAGCGTAAAATAATGTGGTTATTGCCTCCAGTTGCCTTAGGTTATGTAAACACTCGTGTAATAGGGCAGATTCGTATGTATAGGCCTTAATGGCTACATGAGATGTAATCATGGGCCTTATAACCAGTAGATCATTTGATGCTCGAGGCGTCAGTTCTTGCCGAGCAGCCTTCGGGAAGTTAGTGATGCCCTAATGGTAAGTTGATGACGTGGGAGTTCCATATCAATTTTTTTATCAAACGTAACTCCTAGGTATTTAGCTTTATCACTGAACGTCACAAAATCAGCACCAGATGAACGACAAAGATTAATTATGTAAACAATCTTGTTTAAAATAGTTCCCGTTGGCTCCACAGATTTCAATAACTTGTTCCATACAATACAAGCTTAGATCTACTGCTTCATTTTCGCCTAGACTAGACCAAATAACTGCTCCACCACCCTTCAGTTACGAATATTAAAATAATTCGTAATTTTCACTTCAAGAGCAAAATCAGTGCGATATTTTATGGTGGTAATATTGTTCTAACAACCGAAGTAATTTCTTCGAACAACACGGTTTGAGTTGAAAAAAAAAACGAAAAAAAAAGATAAGCATTTCAGCAACAAAGAAAATAGATGACAATTTTCTAATATCGTCCGTGCATGCAGCTTTAGAAAACCAATTTTTACAACGTTGATAATGAAACTCCACTATGGTGCGAGCATGACCTACACTACCGCACATAAGTATTCGGGCACCTCAAATTTCAGGGTAAATCATTAAATATTTAAATGGAAATATTAAAATATGTATTTGGTATTTAAGTATATATACACAGATATACAACTTTAACAATTAAAATTATTTATTTGACCTAAATTTTAAATTCGTCTGTATTGATGTAACCTCCTTCACTTTCAATAATTTTAACGTTTCCGGAGTTATTCGAGCCCATGCTGCCTGTAGTTTATTCCACATGTCAGTTGCTGAAGTTGGAGCAGTTTTTTTTACTTCCCCATCGAGTTTTTCCCATAATAACTCGATGGGATTCAAGTCCGGGCTTTGGGGTGGCCATTTCATGATTGTTACTGTCCCTTCCTCTTCCAAATGTTCTAAATGTTGCTTGCAAAATTTTGAAGTGTGTATTGGGTAATTATCTTGTTGGAATACAAAGTTCTGACCCAAAATTCTTACACCAGAGGGTATTGCATTTTCCTGTAGGATGCATTTGTATTGCTGTTTTCTTATTATATGCCTCGAATTTTTACGAGATGACCTGCGGATGTACCAGTAAAACAACCCCAAATCATTACCGGAACCACCGCCGTATTTGACGGTAGAGATTCTGCGTTGCTCCAGTGCACGTTCACATACAGATCTTCTTACAAACACTCGTTTTTGCGAACCGAAAATCTCGAATTTGGTTTCGTCGGTCCACAATATCTTGCTCCAACCTTCTATCGTCAAATTTCGACGTTCATCTACCCATTGTAACCTCTTTTGCTTATTAATTTGGCGAAGGAAGGGCTTTCACATCGCAATTCATCCGTGAAGGCCGGCTTTTTGCAGATGGCGCTTAACCTTGGAACACGCGAATTGGTTTCGGAAGTGCAATATTGATTTCTGCGGCGATTTCTGGAGCTGTTTTTCTTCTATTTCGCTTGCTAGACATTACGATTGCAATATCTTGAGCTGATGTTGTTGCACTTTATTTAGAAAACTGCTACTTTCACTGTAGTTTTTGATGTTGTAATCAACAGTAGATGGATTTAAATGTAATTTTCTAGCAATTTGACGATTGCTTATGCCTAAGATATGTTATGCTACTATCAGAGCACGCGTTTCTACACAATTTCCTTATTCCTATTTCGCATGTTTTAACTTTTTAACAAACCTTATATAACCCTATTTCGTTAATAGACCTACACCGGCACTTTATGACGGTATTGCCTCTACATACAGATAAAAGAAGTAAATAAGATGCATATTATTTAATGAATTTAAGTGAATCTTACTGATTATTAGCATACTATTCAATAATGCTGGAATGTATTTCCTAAATACATTCTTTGTATACAAAAATCTAAAATCCAAGGGTGCCCAAATACTTATGAGCGCTAGTGTACATGCTTGACGTAACGTTCAGATTAAACGACAATCACTTACCTGCCTGGTACAATCGGTGCTACAATAACCCACCGATTTATATTCCTTTTGCCCCGGAGGAATAACGTGCAAATAATGCGGCGATATTCCAGTCGCAATGATGCCTCCGTCGTTCTTCCTCAGAATCCGCGTATATTTTAACCTCAATCCGGACGTGTCCTTCAGCGATTTCATACTCGGATTATCGAAATGGACCTCCAGCATGTAATAGCGCACCTTATCATTGTCCAACGGCAGGCCGATGTGCTTGGGGAAGTTTTCACCTGCAAAAGGCATTAAACGAAATGTATAAAAAAAAATGCAATAGAAAGAACGGTTAGATGATTCGATCGAGATTCGAGGACAATGCGTGCCACTCTTTGTTCGTCGCCAACGAAAGTACTCGTATTAATTTTCTTGATTGATATTCCGTTGACAGCTTAATTAGGTTGTCAGATGCATGTTACGGTCCTTTTACATGCGTTTATATGAACGACCTTGGGTAGACGCTTCGTTTAGCGGGAAGCTCACGAAGGTTGTAATGGTTAAATGCGAGAAAATGGAGTAAGAGAAGTGCGCGTGGTCAGGGTAATCTGGATTATCTCTTCGTGGTTAAATGAACAAAATAATGAGATACAGACGTTGGGAATATAGAATTACAGCGTAATCTACAGGATTCTAAACTCATCGAAATTGTAAAAATATACAGAGGAAATTTCTGTGAAAATTTCGTAGAGATTTGAGTAGTGTTGTTTTGAGAGAGCTGTTGAAAGTGAGCAAGTTTATGTATTTGTGGAGTCATGGAAAAAGAACAATCCTGGCCAGAAGTTAGATTCAATTTGTGAGAACCATGCGCCTTCGATGACTACCATCAGATACTGGTTTAATGAATTTAAGCGTGGTCGAGCATCTCTCTTTGATGAGGAGTTACCCATTTGTCACATCGCGTGAAGGAATAGAGAGAATGCTAATATAGTAAACACTTCAGTTGAACGTATGCAAAACATCCTTCACGGGAAATTGGGTATGAGAAAGCTATCGACGAGATGAGCGCCACGTTTGCTGACGATTGATCAAAAACGGAATCGCGTGATAACTTCAAAGCAATGTTTGGACATGTTTAAGGGCAATACGATTGAGTTTTTGCGGCATACATCACTACACGCCAGAAATCAAAGATCGGTCGGAGAAATGGTTGTTTTCCGGCGAATGTGGATCAAAGAAGGTGAAGACGATTCCATCAGCCGGAAAAGTTATGGCGGCGATTTTTGGGAATTCACAAGCCAATCTTGATGGATTATTTGGAAAAAGAAAGGGAAGTCGCAGAAATTGTCCCACCCCCGAAATCCCGTAAAAAAGAAGAAACGCAAACAGAACACGGAAATCCGCAGAAGAAAACAAGAAAATATACAAAATCAGAAACTGTCTCATCCCCCGGGAACCCTCAGAAACAAACAAGAAAAAGGTATAATTTTAATGGATTATTTGGAGGAGAGAAGGACAATCGCTGAAACTGTCCCATCCTCCCACACCCACAAAAAAAAACA